>MTQE01003491.1:1602728-1678704 GCA_014337955.1 Aspidoscelis marmoratus
AGCAAACCAGGAAAAGCATCTCCAGATATCTCTGGGCAGGTCTCACCCCTAGTGGCTAGGGGGCTGGACTCTTAGGGAATACTGGGTTTGATTCCACCCTCCGTCATGAAGCCGGCTGGGTGACCTTGCGCTAGTCACAGCTCTCTTCTGAGCTCTCACAGCCCCACTGACCTCACAGGGTGTTCTGTTGTGGGGAGAAGAATCCAAAAGCTTTGTAAGCCACTTTGCGTCCCCTGAAATGGGGGAGAAAAGTGGGTTAGAACAGCCAACTCTTCTTCTTCCTAATAACTCCCTGACATGGCTGCACACGGAGGCAGAATTATGCCCATCAGCATACAATCCTGACATCTTCTGAGTGTAATATTTGCTCTACACTTCCTTGCCCTGTTGATCTGCTCATGGTCATGCATCCAGCCTCCTACCCATCCCATCCCCCTGGCCGCCACCTTGGGCTGTGGTCGCACCTAAAGTTTAATCCAGCCTCAGTCCACCTTCAGAGCGAGGGGAACAGATCAGCAAAGTGGCCCGTAACTTTCCACATTATAGAGGTGTGCAGAAATGTATATTTCGATTAAATGTTAGCTGTGACCGTAGCCCAGATGTAATCTCTCACTCTGAAAGGGGACTGAAGCTGGATTATGCACTTTTTCTGTTTGAAATGTCTGCAAAAGAGACTTTCTTCATCAGAAGGAATCCCGAAGTGGAGAAGTTAATGGGATACTTCTCTAGCTGGGTATACTATGAGTGTTCTCTGTTGCTGATGTTCAGATAATTGCGGCCTCATTGGACCAAAAACAGTAACAAATGCATTTCTTGCTTTCACAGACCTCCTGGTATCTGCTTGCAGAAGAAGAAAATAAGAGTAAAAAACTGGAGCATTTGAAAACCAACCTCTGGGTCTGCCGAAGAGGCTTCCTTTCAGATACCACACACTCCTGAATGTCGTCTTGGAGCCAAGACCACCTCTGGAACATGTCTCCTCCTGACAGAGGGGATAATCCTGCTAATATTGTACATTTCTAGTTGCCTGCTGGAGACTTATTCTAACGCTTCCTTTCCCCATGCAAACAGCTTGTCACGTTTGCCTTGCCCTATCTCAGCGTTTCTTGTAATTGCTTTGCACAGTTTTATGGTGTCTTAAGCTTGCTTTTAAATGCTGTAAACTAAACTCGGTATCCTGTAACTTTTCATAAATTTGACATGCTTGTTTCTTTAATAGTTTGCTTTTTTATTTTGCTTTTATGCTATTTGTCTGCCAAGTATCAGTGTTAGGAATTGGAGTGCCGGCTGTACAGAGAGAGTTCAATAAAGTGTTCAGTTTTCGAATATTTCATTCACTTGCCTGTATTGATTGTATCTCTTCTGCCCTTTGGTGAAAGGAGTTTTATAAATAAATAAGTTGTTTATTATTGAGCCCTGTGCCTGTTTCTTTGAAGAAGAGTTGACTTTTCTGCCCTGCTTTTTCACCTCTTTAAAGGGACTCTAAAGCAGCTGACAAACCTTCTGTTCTTCTCCCCAACAGAACACTCTGTGAGGTAGGTGGGGCTGTGAGAGCTCAGAAGAGAGCTGTGACTAGCCCAAGGTCACCCAGCTGGCTTTGTGGAGGAGTGCAGAATCAAACCCAGTATTCCCAGATCAGAGTGCGGCTCTTTATGAGCCAGTTTGGTCTAGTGGTTAGTGATTCCTGTGTGGACCAGGGTGCTCTTGCCTCAGCTGAGCATCCTTAGGGGAAGGCCCTTCCCGTGTGGGAATCCCAAGGTTTGGGAGGGCGACAGGGTCCTTGAATAAGGTTGGAAAGAAGGACCCTTCGAGGGCCATTCCTAGCCCACAATTCAAAAGAAACAACCCCAGAGGCTTCCAAGGGCTCGGCCCATCTAGTCCAGCATCCCGTCTCACATAGTGGGCATCTCAAGCAGAAGGCAAAGGCAGGACCTTCACCTGCTCTCCACTCCCTGCCCAGTGGCCTTTGGCAGCCTCCTGTCCTGCCTGCTCCTCCAACCTGGAGGCGACACCTGGGCATCCATCCTTTTGCTTCATGCCAGAGTGTACCTCTGCGTGGAGCCCTTGAGGGGGCGCTGGCGATCCACTTCTCAGAAGAAGAGCAGAGGATGGTTTCTTATCCTGCCACCACCCTTTGATGGTGCAGCTGCCCTTTGATGCAGGAAGCTTGTCCCCTCCCTTCTGAGCTTGCACTCAGGACACAGAAATCCTGTGATGGGGGGTTGGCCTGACTCCCATGCCAGCTGGGGGTGATGGGAACTGTAGTCCACATCTGTAGTCCCATTGGGTACCAACTTGGCGGCATACATTCAGAGACAAATCATCTCATGTTTGCAAAGGCACATTATGTCGGTGGTCACAGACAGTGCACATCTGCAGAAACTGAGGCTCTGTCCATGCCTAACTTTTAATCCAGCTTCAGACCGCTTTCAGTCTGAGAAAACACCAGCAAAGTGACTTTGGCACTATTGAACTCAAATTCCAAGCTGTGCAGCATTTTGTAGGTCACTATTGGTTTGGCACATCCCTGAAGCAGCAGCAAGGTGTGTGTGTGTGTTTCCCATTTTATGCACCCAATAAAGACCCTGCTATTTGGTAACCTTTTTTTAAAAAATTGTCATCTGGATGGGTTAAAGTTAGGGTGGCTTTCCTGTTCCATCATCTGAGGCTCTGGCAATTTAGAAGAATTGGCTTTTCTACCCTGCTTTCCTCACCTATTTGAGGGGACTCAAGTCGGCTGACAAACCTTCTGTTCTCCCCACAACAAAACACTCTGTGAGGTAGGTGGGGCTGTGGGAGCTCAGAAGAGAGCTGTGACTAGCCCAAGGCCACCCAGCTGGCTTCAAGGGGGAGGGCAGAATTGAACCCAGTATTCCCAGATAAAAGCCTGGCTCCCAAACCACTGGACTAAACTGGCTCACTTTCTTTTTAAAAGAGGGTCTTTCTCTGCACTTTCTAATTCCCCAGTGGCTTCCGCCGCATGTTCCTCCTGCGTTCACCTGGTCAAATGTGAGCCCAATCAGAGCCAAATGGCTTGCATGGGGACGCAGCCTATGTCTTCTATGGCCTTTGTGAAGGGATTTAAAAACCTGGACACAAATTCAGGTAAGCAACAGTTTTGATGGGATTCTAACTCCTCTCTGGATCCCTTAATTGGTGGCTTTTACCTGCTTTAATGGACCAGATGGGCTGTGGCCTGATCCAGGAGGGCTCCCCTTAGGTTCCTATGGACGAGATGGGCTGTGGCCTGATCCAGGAGGGCTCCTCTTAAGAAGCATATATTTGAAGCATTTTGAACTCTCTTAGGACAGACTATACTTGCACCCATCATTATGTTATGATTGCTTCTCCCATTTCATTTTGGTTCCCACATCCTAAGCCCATTCAGGTGAGAAATCCAGCATCCCCAAGTTCTGGCACTGAATCTGTGCTGACTGTGGAATCGGTGGTTGGCCTTAAAGCAACCAGGATGCCTCACTTTTCAGATGGAGGCATTCAGAGTTCTTCTGGAAGGCCAGTTAAAGCAGGTAGAGAGAGAGGAAAGATGTCATTATGCCAGGTGTAAGCTCAAAAGCAGTCCCACTTTCTGGGCTTGGCTGTTCTCCATGGAGGCCTAGGAAAAAAGATAGGATCGCTTACACAGCACTTCAGGTAAAGCACCAAGTCGATTTCTCTTTTAATTCCACTTCAAAACAAACCAATATTGCAACTTCCAGGTGCAGATAATACAATAAATAGGTAACAGGGTATCAACCTTCAGCAACAAAACCTTAACTACTACTTCTGTTCATTACCTGAGCAGATGGAACACAAAAGGAGAAATTCTGAGCACCCAAAATGTTAACTGAACTTGGACTGAGAACTCTGATCCTAAATTATGTGCCCCACTTCTTAGTGTGTCGTAGGCGTTAACCCACCAAGCCTCCATAGGCCCATCCAAAACTGAGAAAAAATGTCGCCATAAGCTTGGTTGTCCGCCGGATCTAGCAAGGAAAGATGTCCACCAGCTGCTTCTGAGGCCATTTGCCAAACTCATGCAAGCTCATCTGGGCACACAGCTGGCGCTTGACCGCCTGGTATGATTCGGCTTGGACCTGATGGGGAAAAGAAAAGCCAAAGAGAAGAGGAGGAAAAGTTGCCTTTTCTACCCTGCTTTTCTCACCTATTTAAGGGGACTCAAAGTGGCTGACAAACCTTCTGTTCTTCTCCCCACAACAGACACCCAGTGAGGTAGGTGGGGCTGGGAGAGCTCAGAAGAGAGCTGTGACTAGCCCAAGGTCACCCAGCTGGCTTTGTGGGGGAGTGCAGAATCAAACCCAATATTCCCCGTTAAGAGTCCGGCTCCTTAACCTCTCACCTAATCTGAAAGGTTTACCTTGGCTTCGTGGTAGGTGGGCCACGACATCAGGTCTTCTCGCTCCATCGCTTTAGCCACCGTCCTGAAATATTTCAGCATGGCTGCCTTGCAGAGCCGGCAAGGGCGAAACCCGTCCGACGGATTTGCAATGCTAAAGAAGGGAAGAAAGATCCATTAAAGGGCCCTTTATGCATCCTGACACATGCAGAATGAAGCAAGTCTTTGCAGAGAAACATCCCCATCAGAATTCCATCAGCAGGCCAAGAAGAGGCAACAGAGGAAGACAGAGGGGGGATTCTTGGGTTCTGGCAAAGAGCTACAAATTCTGCAAAGATCACAGAATTTGTGCCGGACTGAACAATTTCCACTGTGCTTCACTTTCATTTACAGTCTGCTGATAAAGGGCTGAATGCTGATTTATTACCCCTGCAGGTGTTCTGGTTACTTATAGGGCAGTGATGGCGAACCTTTTGAGCTTGGTGTGTCAAAATTCGCAAGAAAACCTAGCTTAACTCGGGCGCTGTGTCACATCTAGAAATATCCATAATTTTGTGATGTTTGTAGCTCTAGTAAAAAAGTTATATTTTTGATATATGTATTTTATTAAAAGCAAAAACAAATAATTCTTTACATTAGTGACTTTTGTTGCTGAATTTCGTTTGCTAAATCTTCAACTGAAAGTTGGTATTTCGTACACTTCAAGAAGAAGCAAGCACTACACGTCCAGGTGCCAGGATGACCATGTGTGTCACCCAAAAGGGCTTGGTGTGTCACCTGTGACACACGTGTCATAGGTTGGACATCACTGATATAGGGAGAAGCTCCTTTTAAAATGTCAGATCTGCTGTCCACACACGGACATTCTTAAACTAACAGCAGTGATCGCTCAGAAGCTGGGAATGGAGACCCTTTTTCAATAGAAATGGGCTTTAATTGGCACACCAACATCCGGGAGGCAGTGAAGTCTGAGGCCCAGCTGCTCAGATTCCAGCCAGCCAGATGTTCCAGAAGAGCAGCTCCCAGCATGCCACGCCAGCCCCTCAGTGCAGCAAACTCACTCCCGCACGGCCTTCCCGGCGGTTCCGTTCACGATCTCCAGCGCCCGATCTCCGGCGGACCAGTTGAGGCTGAAGGGCTGATTCTCTGGCAGGAGGTCGAGGAGCGGCACGCAGGGCCCTCTGAAGAGATGCACCTCCCTGTGGCCGAAGCAGGCTGGCAAGCCCTCCCAGTGCCCCTGCTTCAGCCGCCCGTTGACCGCATGGGAGAGGACGTCAAGGTCCCGATAAGGGTCCTCTGCAACGGAAAATGAGGGAGAAGGTCGTCATGAAGAGAAGAAGCGCCACCCGAGGGCAGGAGAGGCGCCCATAGCCTTGGATTTTGGGGGCAGAAGCTCTTCAGTGCTTCAGTGAGAGACGAGGCCGCCGTGAAGGCCCCATAGACAGCGCAAGCGTCCCCAATCTGCTCACACAGCCAGCCTGCAACTGGGAAATTATCTGAGAACCTCAAATAAAGCGACCGCTTTCCATCACAACGGGAACCATTCCAACGGGGATGTGACCACCAAAGCCTCCCGACAAAAGAAAAAGAGTCGGCGTTTCTACCCAGCTTATCTCACCCTTGAGGGGCCTCAAAGGATCTGGCAAACCTTCTGTTCTTCTCCCCACCACAGACACTCTGTGTGGAAGGTGGGACTGTCAGAGCACAGAAGAGAGCTGTGACTAGCCCAAGGTCACCCAGTTGGCTTCATGGAGGAGGGCAGAATCAAACCTGGTATTCCCAGATAAGAGTTCGGCTCCCTAACTGCTAGACTAAACTGGCAAAAAAGAAGAGTTGGCTTTTATTTATTTATTATTATTTATTTATTTGTATTTCTATCCCGCCCTATGCCAAAAGGTCTCAGGGCGGGTTACAATATTATATTAATCTTAGCCAGGTCCCTGCCCTCAGGCTTACAATCTTTCTACCCCACTTTTCCCACCCATTTCAGGGGACTCAAAGCGGCTGACAAGCCTTCTGTTCTTCTCCCCGCAACAGAATACCCTGTGAGGTAGGTGGGGCTGTGAGAGCTCAAGATGAGAGTTGTGACTAGCCCAAGGCCACCCCGCTGGCTTCATGGAGGAGTGTGGAATGGAACTCGCTGAGTACGGGGTATGAGCCTGGCACGCCAACCAGCAGACGTAACTGGCAAAAAGGTCAGCTAAGGGCGTGTCCCTGAGGAAGGGCTGGCTGTGGAACCTATGGGAGCCAGACCAGGGCTTCCCTAGGGAGTCTCAGTGGTCCTAAAGATGGGAAACAACCTGTTAGCCGGGCCCCAGGCTCCTTAAGCACACAAGGACCCGCTGCTGGAGCTTGCCAGGGCGCTGCCTGGAAGAACTGCAAGGACGTCCCCCATGCGTCCCTCCCGGTCCTTCCAGGAAAAGGAAAAGTTGCCAAACTCACCAAGGACAATGCTGGTGATGTACACAGGGTGGATGAAGTGGCTAAGCAGGGCCCCCTGCACTCCCAGGACGGCCCAGCGGGTCAGCTTGTCGGTCCCTGAGACAGAGTAGACGTGGGAAGAGAGCTTGCTGGGCCGGCAGAAGAGGAGAGGCTTCAGGGCCCCCTGGATGATGACCTGAATCCTAATGGAGGAGCAGGAAGTGGGTGGTGAGAGGAATCTACACAACACACGCACACACCTTGAAGGGTACCAACGCTGGAGCCCTTAGGAGTGCCCCTGAGGGCATTCAGGGCACCACGCTGTTGGCGGCAGTCACACTGCGCTGCGTCCTGCGGAGAGAGCTGGGAGAACAAAGATGGCGGCGCTCAGTCAGGCTGGAGGCAAAGAGGGACGCTGGCGGACAGAAGAAGAGTTGGCTTTTCTACCCCACTTTTCTCACCCGTTTAAGGGGACTCAAAGCAGCTGACAAACCTTCTGTTCTTCTCCCCACCACAGAGACCCTGCGAGGTGGGTAGGGCTGTGAGAGCTCAGAAGAGAGCTGTGACTAACTCAAGGCCACCGACCTGGCTTTGTGGAGGAGTGTGAAATCAAACTCTGCATTCTCAGATAATAACCCAGCTCCCTAACCACCAGGCCAAACTGCTGAGAGCACATGGGGGATGCAAAGAGCATGTGAACACGGCTTGGTTCCTGTTACTTCACTTGGAGTCACCTCCGCCCCCTTCTGCACTCACTTTGCCATGATTTGGGCCAGCAGGCCTGGGACAAACAAGCCCTCTGGTCCAGATCTCAGCAAGGCAAGGCGCGGTCTGTGAAAGCGCCATCTGTGTGGCGGAGCCGCTGCAGAACAGCCCCTGCACGGGTCCTGAATCTCCCAGCAGCTTTGGAGCTAGACCCGGAGGGCTCTGGTGGCCAGGAACAAAAGCCTCTCACCTTGGTCCCTCTGGGGAACTTATTTTGGCAGCACAGTCAGGTATGCCACCAAGATTGGTCCCCTGGAGCTGGAACAGAGAGGCAGGCGCCTTCTGGAAGCCTCCATGTTCCAAATTAGGCCCTGCTAGTACAACCGGTAGATCTTGCTGTAGGTGACTTCCGGCAATCCAGATCAAGGGGCCTCCTGATCCGGATCACGCGCTGTCCTATGCAGACAGGGCTGCCCTGATCCACCCTGACCTTTTTGAACAAAAGAGGTTATGAAGCGGACACCGCAGCGCCGTGGCCTGAGTTAACGGCAAGTATGGGGGGCCCTTATGGTCAAGCCGTATATGAGACACTTTACAATACGTGGAAAACGCCCCCACGGTTTTAGCGCGCTTCTCCCTGCGGGGAAAAAAGGGGCAATTCACATCCCCAGCTCGTACATTTCGAGCCAACGTTTCAGGAGTGGGGCAGAAGAAATCAGCGTCTGCCCGTCCTTGGTGCCCCTCCCTGCCTCCAGCCGGACGCAGCACCGCCATCTTTGTGTTCTCCTGCTGGTCCTCAACTCCCTCCACAGCCGACTCTGGTCCCATAACACAGAACTTACTGGAAGTCCCCCGGTACTCCGCCAGGCCCCTGTCTCAGGTAGAGATGCAGGAAGCATTTTGGTTTCAGAGAGAGATGCCGCCCGTCCTCCGCCGGCTGAAAGATGCATTTCTCCTGGGCCGCAGGGTCTCGGCTCGAGTACAGAAGGAGCTGCTTGTACATGTACCTGCGGAGGGTCAACAGACCGTGAAACGCCATAAGAATGGACAGGCAGAAGAGATCCATTTGCGCTTGGAGCCATTGAAGAAAACAGCCGCTGGTCTCTTCTGCCCGCCCACCCACCCACTTTATATTCGGCCCCCCACCAAAAGATCCCAGGGCGGGTCACAATAATAAGAAGGCAAAAGGCCTCCAAGGGTCTGAAAACACATTTAAAACGTAGCCTAAAATGTTCTGAAACTCAGAAGGCGGCCTAAAGGAGGACACCTTTGGTCAGTCACTGGGCGATCTTATCGAAGCTCCACCTTGCTTTCTGGGACTTGAAATTATCCTGTGGGATTTCCAGAAGGCCTAATGGCCACTTTGGGGACGGTGCCCGGGCTCCTAGCCTTTCTTCCCCCTACTCGAAGCTGCTCTGCTCTGCTGAGCCAACGGTGCTGCCCGCCAGTAGGGTGGGCAGACGCTCTTACCGCACCAACGCTCGGCGGGCCACAACTAATCCATGCATATCATGAAGCCTCCGGCCGCTGAACTCCGTCCATCCATTATAGGTAACGTCACCTGTCCCAAGGGCGATCAGCTCGTAGGTCTCCTTGGTGGGGCTCTGACTGTCAGCAACCTCTGAGCTCACAGGGAAGGAAAGGGTGAAAACAAGGCCAGGCGAGGGATCCCCGGAGGGCTCAAGGAACAAACTCAGGCTGTAAACATAAACTGCTTATCGAGGTTTTATGCTAAATTAATTATTCCCCAATTCTGGAAAGATTCCCAATCATTATCTATAGAACTTTGGCTTCGTAAAGTACGGTAAATAATTTTAAATGATCTCATCGCAGCGCAAAAGAACATTATGGCGGCTCTTCAGAAGAGACCTGGTTTTTGGAAAGATGGTCGACATTCTTGGCATGCTCAGAGACAAACACTCACCTCCGTTGCCTCTCACCGTTTGTCTCCACTTTTCCCAGTAACAAACTTTCTCACCTCTCGGCTCACCTCTTTCCAGGATAAACGCTGCCAGGCTTCTCATGCAACCTTCGTACTGAGCACCTTCTCCCAGGAGGGTTTTGCACCTGGACATGGTGATGGCCGCGCAGCGCTGGACATGGGAAATGCTGTTTGCTAGAGGGAGAAGGAGAGAGCTGTGCTCGGCGCCTGGAGAAATAAAACGCTCATCTTTCCCAGCCCTGGAGTGCAGATAAAGGCCCTGGAAGAACCGAGGTGCTTTCTTTGGTTTTTTAAGAAGACATTTTCTCACTGCTCTTACCAGCAGTCAGGGGCTCCATGGAAGACAACTGGGCGGCCATCAGACCTAGAAAATAGTTTGCAACAAGCCACGTGAAACCTGTTCGCAGCACCTGCCGGCTGAAGAGGAAACTCTGCCACCCCCTCCCAGTTTGGTCCAGTGGTTAAGGAGACGGACTCTTATCTGAGAATACCCGCTTTGATTCCACATTCCTCCACAAAGCCAGCTGGGTGGGTGACCTTGGGCTAGTCACAGCTCTCTTCTGAGCTCTCACAGCCCCACCTATCTCACAGGGGAGATGAACAGAAGGATTGTCAGCCACTTTGAGTCCCCTTAAACGGGTGAGAAAAGCTGGGTAGAAACTGTTCCTGAGTTCAGTGGCACCTCTTGAAGGCAAGGGCGTCTTCCATTGGGCAGCAGTCCGGGGAGTCGAATCCCCTGGCCTGGGGTCAAGCCAACACTTGGCCACGATGCTTCCTCAGTACCGTAAGGAAGCAATCGGCCCAAGGCCGGTGACCCTTCCCGCACTCTGCCTTTCAGTTCACGGCTCACCTTCTCCATCTGTGGCATCAGTGGGTCTGAAAACTGCACCCGATGAAGCCCCTTGGAGCTGCTGCTGCCCCTTGGAGGGCGTTTGGGTCTCAGATCTGTCCAGCGGCGCCGGCAGTTCGATCTCCTGGCCGCTCTCCCTGTTGTCTGGCTGGCCTTCCTCGGCCATTTTTCTGGGCAGGAAAACAATAAACGTTTAAAATGTCCCACTGGCAAAGGAACTTTGACATGCAACGGGCTTTGAAATGCTGGGCCACAAGTTATTTATTTTATTTGTTTACATTTTTATCCTGCCCTATACCTGCCGGAGGTCTCCAGGCAGGTAACAACATCTAAAATCAAACATTAAAACAATAGCAGTGTGTATTGAAACAGCAGCATCTGTGAGCTGGGAGGGAAAGCGCCTCCCCGTTTAACCAAAGGCCAGGGCAAAGAGGTGTGCCTTCACCGCCTTCCCAAATGGGTACAATGAAGGTGATAGATTCACCTCAAGGGGGAGATTATTCCACAGCTTGGGGGCCATCCCTGAGAAGGCCCTGGTGCCCAGCCCCTTTGCTGCTGAGCGCGGTGGTGCAACCAGGTATTGTTTTAATGAACAGTGTTATTGTTTTAACAGGATAAAAATGTAAATAAATAAATATTTTATTTACATTTATATCCCACCCCATACCCAAGGGTCTCTGGGTGGCTCACAACATTTAAAAACAAACATATCAACACTGTATCAAACAATACTAGAACCAGTACAAGGTTTAAAAATCCAGCATAATAATGATAATAATTTTTTTTAAAATGATACAAAAACAGTTTAAAAAACAGTAGAGTCTGCAATGGGGGAAGTGTAGGGCACATTTAACCAAAGGCCTGAGTGAAGATATACGTCTTCACCGCCTTCCTGAACACAAACAGAGAAGCACCTCCAGAAGGAGACCATTCCACAGCCTGGGAGCCACAACCGAGAAGGCCTAGCTGCTGAAGGGGTGGGAAAACTAGGAGGGCCTCCTGGCTAGATAGTACCAGGAGGGTCAACCGCAAAAAGAGCCCTAAAACCTACCTATTCTAATTTCAGGATTTCCTCTTCCTCTAAGGCTTCAAATGCCAACACAGAACCGCTTCCGTTTTTAACTATTTTTGCCATTTGGGTGTTTTATCCTTTTTAATGGCTGCCTTTTAATGGCTGCTCCATGGGGAGCAGGCCAGGAGTGTCTGAAAGCCATTGGTATAAATCCCAGCGCCTTTTAAGACCCCCCCTGAGCCACGTTTCCTTCCCCTGGGAAACTCCATCCTCTTTTCCCCCTTCCAAATCTCCCCGCAATGCCCAAACGCGTCGCTTGTCCTCTGCCCCGTTTCCCCCGAAGTTCCCAGGACCGCAGCCACAAAGGCAGCCGCTTTTCAGGGCGCTTTTACCTGGATATTTTGGATATTATCCCGGGTCCCTAGCGCCTCTCGCCTCCTCTCCCAAACTCCATAAGGCAGCTTCTTGCTGCGCTCAGAGTCCCTGCAAAACGATGGGAAACCCAGCATTCCCTTTCATTCCCCTCGTGTGGCTTCAGCCCATAATTCATGCACCCCTGCTGGCACCCCTAAAGTGACTAATCCTTGCAAAATGCAAATTTCACCTCCGAAATGCAACCCGGACACGGAGTTTCCACCGCTTCCCCTGCTGAACTTGCATGCTACCGCTAGATGGCAGCACAGAACGCAAAGACCCCAGAAAGATGATCTGTAGATCTTTTTACTTTCTGCAGAACATCTTGCATGAGTTGGTGGGTGAAGTTTGGATGGCTTTGCAGGAGGCTGATGCGGTAACTCATAGGATCATAGACTCTGCAATTTCTTTTGGCACCCAGGAAGACTATTGTCCTGGAGGAAGTTTTGCCGTTTGGAAGAAAAGGTGCTAATTTTCCTTGCCAAGAACTTTCTCTGTCCCTTGTTCATTCGCCTTCCGGATGGTGGGAAAGCATCAACCTTCTAGTCCTCATTATGCAGGTGGTTTGGAGCACTGAAAGTGCACAGGTGTCGTCTCTATTCAGAGCTTGGGTGGCTTATTATTATCTTCATTGCCTTTAAGGCTTGACCAGCGTTTGTCGCAAAATATTCTAGCGCTTGATTCACTGTGAGCCAGTTTGGTCTAGTGCTTGGGAGCTGGGCTCTTATCTGGAAATACTGGGTTTGATTCTGTCCTCCCCCATGAAGCCAGCTGGGTGACTTTGGGCTAGTCACAGCTCCCTTTCTGAGCTCTCACAGCCCCACTCACCTCACAGGGTGTTCTGTTGTGGGGAGAAGAAGAGAAAGCTTTGTCAAGGAGAAGAACAGAAGGTTTGTCAGCAGCTTTGAGTCACCTTAAATGGCTGAGAAAAGCTGGGTAGAAAAGCCAACCCTTCTTCTTCTTGATGTGTTTCCCCTTGATTTAACCCGTTCTTTGCCAGGTCAGAGATTTCCTCTGCTTTGGGCTGAAGGCTTATGTTGTCTCTGGGGACCACCAAATGGTGGCCCACTGCATGGGGACCTCCACGGGCCCCTCTCTGCAGTTTTCTTGGCAGAGATACAGAAGTGGTTTGCCATTGCCTTCTTCTGGGGAGACCCTCTGCTTTCCAGGCAGTTTACCCCAGCATGGGATGGAAGGAGAACATGACGCGTTCTTCCGTGCAGCTACTGGTGTGATAAATAAATTGAAATGAAATGGAAGAAGCCAATCCTGAGAGCTTTCAGTCGGTCCTGTTCATCCCTATCAACTCAAGGAGGTTGTGTGAATGTGTTGGTTCATTAAGGTCTTACACCGTGTTCATTTTCAGAGGCCTTTGAATTGCAAAGGGGCCACCACCAAGTGGACTATACACCATCCTGCAACTGTTAAGTCATGGGATTTGAACTAAAGCAATGTACAAACTGATAAGTAAGAAAGATTTTATTTTCTGTCCTCTTAGTCCCTTGCTTTCTCGGCTGGACTCAGGTCAGGGGCAAGGATTGTGCGGATTTTTGTGGTTAGGAGGGAAATAAAAAATCTCCTTCTGGTCCCAACAAGGTTTGTAGGGGGAAACAGAACCGAGGGACTTTGTGATGCAGCCAGTGGAGAAATTTCTGTAAAGCGAGACCTTTATCTGCACCAAAATCTGACGGCCCTGCAGAGAAGAGAGTCTGGGTGAGATACGGAGCTCTTGGGTAGAGGCCTAGGAAGGCCACATCTTCTGAAGAAAGAAGCGGGACCCACCTGCCCGTCCATCACGCACTGAAGTTCAAACTGATCTCCCAGGATGGGCTGCAAAACTGAGAGCAGGGTATTCAACTGCGGGGAAGAAGAGAAGAGGAGGGAGCCCAAAGGTCAAAAACGTTCACATTTTGGCATAAGGAAATCACTCAGATTCTTACAGGCAGCGGCTGACAATGTTTGTGTGTGGGGGGGGAGGGCTGAATGAATTTGAATAAAACAACACACACTTTGGGAGTGTAAGGAGTCAGTGTGTTTGCAAAGACTGAAAAAAATGTTTGCAAATTCTCCAGCTTCAAATGAGTGACCAGTCTGTGCCGGCCAGCGCAAACTTTGCTTGAACTGTTCATATGTACTTCTCCTCCTTATTGTGAATAAATTAGATGCAAATGAACTTTAGAGGGCGAGAAGAGGCATTATGGGGAAGACTGTAAACTTCCAGCCGGAATAGGGATAAAAAAATCAGGCTATGATGTGAAAGAGTTTGAACTTGTCCTGATGGGATGCCTGGAAGGCAAGTTTCCTGCATTGCAATATAGACAAAAGAAATCCTTTGTCTTTAGCTTGTTTACTCAGATCCACATGGATGGAAGGAAGAAAGCTGATAGGGCAGCAATTTTCCTAACAGGAGCATTAAAAAAAAAAAGTTGGACAATGGCACAGTTTGATGACATAACAGACCAGCTATGGTTGGTTTGGTCAACATCTATCAAACTCCAGGGCTTTTCTTCCCATGATCTTCTGCAAGAAGAACCAGACCCTTCCACATTATCTAAGCCAAAGCTGGGTTTTCTGAGTCAGATAATGCGTTCTCCCACTCTGAAAGTGCACTGAAACTGGGTTAAAACCTGGGCCTAGATGTATTTGTACTTCCTTTGAAGAATATTGCTCAGCCAGACAATAACTGCTTCTCATCAGACCCCCCCCCCAATTGTTCCCCTCTTTCTTCCAATTGGCAAAGGATACCTGATAGTTTCTGCTGCAGGATGGAACAATGGCTGCTCTCTGGAAGGCCCTGAAGGAAAAAGAGGTCAATTTAAAAAGTGAGCCAGTGGACACAGAGCCAGATGCAGACCTTTGGCAATAGAAATGCACACAAACAAATGAAAATAACTTGAATTGTTGCAGGTGTGAAGGAGAAAAGGCGGTGGGGCTCAAGTTGTGAGCTTCTGGGACGGACCACTGTGGCCTTCATGTTGTTGTAGGGCACCACCAAGTTGTGGCTGACCACTGGCTGACTGGCCCTCTACACAGTTTTCTTGGCAGAGATACAGAAGCGGTTTTCCATTGCCTACTTCTGGGGAGAGCCCAGGGATCGAACCAGCCGCCCTCTGCTTTCTAGGCAGTTTGCTCTACCACTGAGCTACGGGCACAGACAGCTACCCTTGGCACTGCTTGCTTCGCCCCACGGCTCCATAGGTGTAGCCCCCCCCCCTTGGGCAACATGGCGCCATGATTTTTGACTCACTCGTCAATGTTATATTTGGTGCGCAAGAGGAGGGCAGTCCGGAAATACTTGTTGGGAGAGTTCAGCGCTTCGATGCAGCCAGCACAAGTCCCGTGTTTCTGCCATTCTTTCTCCCTAGGTAGAGGGGGGAAAGGGTCACTGACAACGCACAGGCGTTTACTGGGAACCCCTTCCACAAAGTCCCCATCACTCTGGCTGCCTCCAAGGTTGTTATGGGGAGGGGAAATGCCGTTTCCTGAACTGGTTCCTCGTGCAAACGCACAACACAGATAGTGCCAGGAAGAGGCACTATGGGGACTTTGGGTCACGTTGGCACAATACTCTGCAATCGACCTGTGACAAAAGGCCAGCAAACACCATAGGTGGACAGAAACAAGACTTTATAAATAACAGGCCTATAACCTCTGCCTTATCATCCCCCAAATTCAGTGGGACCAGAAATCAGAATCGGTGGTGCAGTTGAGGGATAATGCAGATGTTAAGAAGTAGAGCTGGCTTTTCTACCCTGCTTTTCTCACCCATTTAAGGGGACTCAGAGCAGCTGACAAAGCTTTTCTATCCCCCCCCCCAGCAGAATACACTGTGAGGCAGGTGGGGTTGTGAAAGCACGGAAGAGAGCTGAGACTAGCCCAAGGTCACCCAGCTGGCTTTGTGGAGGAGTGTGGAATCAAACCCGGTATTCCCAGATAAGAGTCCGGCTCCCTAACCACTAGGCCAAAGGATGCATTTCTTTGTTCCCTTGGCTCACAGTAATGATTCCACCTTCCCCTTGTCTCCTCCGCTGCCCTCACCAATGGATGGCAAGCCAGATGTTCCACCCCTGGCTGAAAGGCTGGACAACTGGCTCCCTTTTTGCCAAGCCTCCTCCACTGCTGGGAATTAATTACCAGAACTGGAAGTTGCTCACGTTGATGAAGGACGGCCAATAGGTGTCCATTTCTAGCATCAAGTCCTACAGGAGGAAGAAATGGACGGTCTGAGAAAAGGGTTTCATCAGATGGCAAACCCAGGGGTAACTGTCACCTGCAGCCGATAAATGGATTCCCTTCCTGCAATGATGTGCCCACCGGTGCCCAAATGTGCCCGTGTGACAGTGGCTGAGAGCCATCATTCTGTGGGTCCTCCAGGGAGAACTTTACACCAGAAAATGATGGCCATGATCATACTCACCTCAACATCAGACGGAAAGAGATGCCAGTAATAGCAACACTCCTTGACATTGCTGGGCCTGTGGATTTAAGTTACAGAGAAAGCCAGGGAAGGAAGCATTGGCACAGTCCGTATCTCGGAAGCCATCCTGCCTTTGAACCACTTCCATCAACCCCAGCCAGGAGAGCCATTTGGGAGCACCATGGGTGGTGCTGGAAACATCTGGAAGCCACAGGCGGGTAAAGATGGCCTGTTTTCTACTTGAGATTAATTTAAAAACCCTTCAGAAAGCTCTACAGTCCTCCCACAGTGGTTCCATTTCCAGAAACCACCATAAGAACCTAAGAGGAACCCACCTGGCCTCACAGAGTGGTCCACCAAGTGCTTCCAGGCATCTCAAGCAAAAGTCAAGGGAAATCCTTAACCTGCTCTCGAATCCCAGCAAATGGCCTATAGAGGCCTCCTGCTTGTCCCCCCAACCTGGAGGAAGTACCTAGTCATACATTCTAGCAGCCACTGGTGTACCTGTCTTCCATGAATTAAGAGGAGCCCTCCTGGACCGGGCCACAGCTCATCTAGTCCAGCATCCCATCTCACACAGTGGCCCACCGATTGCTTCTGGGCATCTCAAGCGGAAGACAAAGGCGAAACCCTCACCTGCTCTTCACTCCCCACAAATGGCCTTGGGTGGCGTGGCCAACTTGGAGAGGTACCTGGGCATCTGTTCTAGTAGCTAAGGACACACCTGTCCTCCGTGACTTTATCTAAACCTTTCTTAAAGCCATCCTGGCCAGCTGCTGGTCACCACCTCCTCTGGTAGTGGTTCGAATCAAGCCTACCTTTCTAGAACCTTAAAATTATAGAAACATAAAAATCAAACCCTCCATTTGCCCAGAGATACAGATGAGCTCATCTTACCATAATCCGTGGATGGTCCAGTTGTTTGCGTTCTCCTGCATGACGCACTCAAACTTCTTTCCTAGGGCCTCCAAACGAACCACACAGAACATTTATCACATGCAGTCATGCTGTGGATCCCAGAATGGCCCTCACAAAGACAGCCCAGCCCCCTGACCCATGGGAAGCCTCCTCTGTTTGTGCCCAGTCTCCACGATGTCCAAGAGGCCAGCACTGCTCTGAATGTGCATCATTTTCACAGAAGTACTCTGTGGCCTTGGTGCGCTTTTCCCCCCAGGCCTGGAAATGGCATGGAAAATTCTCTGGTCACCAAACTTACCATAAAGGGAAGTTTGTACTGATTACTTGTCAACTTGGTACCCAAAGCAGTAATTCTGAAGGGAAGCAGGGCTCTGGAGATGGTTACTGACATTAGGTTTATTTGCACTACGGCCTCTAGTGCACTATTAGTGAACCTCTGGTGAAGAGCATCTGCACTTGGAGAAGGCTGTTACAGCCTCCAGGGGTGCCCTTCCTCACCAGAAATTCACTAATTGTTGATAGGGTGTGGAGCACAAAATCGTGTTCCACACCTTAATCAACATTTACCAGAGCCTACCGTAAACATCCAGTGGCGTGACCATCCACACCTTTCCCGGTGCTCTGGGGTCGTCTGCGGTGCTGCGAAAACACGCTGGCACCTCGGACCACCATAGATGCAAGTGTCCAGAGCGTAGGCATCGTCAAGGCGACGGCAGTGATGTGAACACCATCCCGGAGGGCACCGTCGCCAAAAAGGCAGCACTCAGAGGAGGACCTGTCCCCAGATCGAAGATGGTAAGTACTTGATCACAGGGGGAATGGGTAACGTTGACTAGCGCTTCAAGTGGGAGCGCTAGTCAACATTGGCTCATCGCGCTCCTTCCCCGTCCAGCAGATGGGAAGGAAGTGCAAAAAAGCCCATTCTCTGGGTCACATCCGTTGGGCAAACCAGAGGCCTGTTCCCACTACAGCCCATCGTACACGATTAGCATCCGCACCTCCTGCCCTGGAGTTCCCTAATCATGCACGAGACACTAACCTTAACTAATTACGTACCTGGTGTGTCCAGTGGCGAGCATCACACCTTTCCCGGTGCTCTGGGGTCATCTGATGAGCTGCGCAAGAGCACTGGCACCTCAGACGACCACAGAGTGCGCAGAGGGTCAGTGTGGCCATAGCAATGGCACTGACTCACACGCAGTTGCGGAGGGCTCCGCCGACGAAATGGCGGCACCCTGAAGAGGACCGGCCCCGGGTTCGGGCACAGGTGAGTGACCGATCGCGTGGGGCATGGGCTGTAGTTACCTAGCGCTCACAAGCGCAGGCGCTAGCTGACGTTGGGCGATTCCAATCCTTCCTTTCCTGTCCAGCAGACAGGAAGGGAAGTGTGAAATCGCCGCCGGTCATCTCATTTCACAGTTCTCTCGTCCCTTAATACGCTCAGAATAATTGCCCCCCCCCAACACACATGTTGCTTAGGTTAATTACATAATTCATGCTACCAAGTGGCCCCAGGGCCAGTCACAAAGCAAAAACCATCTCCATCATTTATGTATTAATTACGTAAATTGCGGCAGCAAATGGTTCGGGGGAAGCAGGAAGACGGAAAGTGTTCAAAGCTGTTTTCTTAAGCCAAAGCATTGAGCATAGAAAGTCACACTTTACCAGCCATGCAAAAATTCTGTCGGTGCTACGGAAACTTTGGGGGGGCTTCAGTTCTACAAAGGGCAACTGTGCAGAGGTAAAAATGCAGAGGAGAAGGAAAGGGACGCATGCTGTCTCTGGCTCGTCTTACCACGCAGAATGAGCCGGGCCACATCTGGACGAAGGCCAAACACTCCCACGGACAGTCCCTAAGGGCAGGGATCAGAGACAGAATAGCTCAGTCTGTGTGCGAGAGAGGGGACGTCCGCACCTGAGAACCGTTGCCTGAGTTCGGAAAGGGTTCCTTTTCTCTCAGATTGCGACACCTCGCTGTGGTCACACTTAAGGTTTAATCCGGCTTCAGTCCCCTTTTGGAGTGAGAGAACACATTAGCAAAGGGACGAGCTGTTTTCTTTCAGTGTTCAATAACTCAGAAAATTCCCCTTTGGGATAGAAAATGTGGAAAGAAAATCACTGGTCACTTTGCTGATGTGTTTTCGCGCTCTGAAGATGGACCAAAGTTTTAACACTTAGCTGATTAGTCACTAGTGCTGTAAACTAAAGGTGGGCCATTGGCACTCGTCCTGAGGAAAGCTAGGCTAGAAGTGTAAATTATCCCTCTGTTTTCCAGCCCGCACCGCTGTGTCTAAAGCCAGAAGCTCCATCCCCTCGCTGCTGCGATTAGCCATTCCGTGCCATGCTCAGACACTGGTGCAAGAGGAGCATGTTTGAGCATATTGTGGCCAATCACGTCAACGCCGCTCTCGTGAGTATGACCAGGCGCCACTCCCACCACGGCCAGGACTGATCCTGGGGATTGGAGGTCCGGTCACATCAGAGGTCAGTGATTGATCACGACTGCCACCACGACCACACCTGGGCAGATGCCGCCTCCATCTCCCACTGACCGCAGGGAACCGAAGAGTGAATGGCCACACCGCCGGACACTCCAGGATGATTTCGCGCTCCACACCTAATCAACAATTAGTGAACTTCTGGGTGAGGCAGGGCAGACTTGGAGCCTGCAACAGCTTCCTCCTCGTGTGGATGCTCTTCACCAGACGTCCACTAATGGTTGACCCCTGGCCGAAGTGCACATGGGCCTCTGAATTAAACCTTGGGTGTGAGCACAGCCCTTGATTTTCAGCCATGGAGCCTCATCCAAGAAGTAGGAATTTCCCTACCCCCTGGTTTCTTTGTTTAACACCTACCCGGAGGATTCCTGTGCTTCCTGCTGCTGCTGCTGCTGCTGCTGCTGCTGCTGCCAAATTTCCGGACTGACCAGCACTGAGAAGAAAGCTGTGCAGAAGAAGGCCAGGGTGGTCGCCAGCCGCATCATGCCTGCAAGGTAAACAAACTTGCTCAATGCAACAGGACAGCGTTTGCTTTCCACTGGGCGGCCCACCAAGCCCGCCTTCCGCAGGCCAGCACTCCGCCTCCCTCACTGCAAAATCATGCTGATGGGACATGCTCTGCATGCCAGGACTGTGGGCTGCACATGGCTCGTGCACGCTCAGCCGTCGAAGGGCTTTCAGGATATTATGTACGGCATCCAAAAGCTGCAGAGCTGGAGGTTTGCTTCCAGAACACTGGAGGTTCAATTTGCCACAGCACCTGAAGGGTGGACGATGACCATCAACGGCCGTCCTGAGCACGGTGGGCCGATGGCAGGGGCTCCTCGCGCTCCTAAACAGTGTAGGGTTGGTGTGTCTTCTGCAGCAGCAGCCACAGCAGGACACCTGCCGGGCAGAAGGTCGCACGTTCTGGGGGGAAGTCAGAGTTTCACTTCTCTGCCAGACGAGAGATTCACATGCTCAGATGCATCCCTGCTGCTGCCTTCTGGTGTCTCGGATCTTCGCCAGACCTGACGCTTTTCTTCAGCTGAACCACACTGAGGTCAACATGCACAATCTTCTGGGTTTCACAGGGCTCTTGGTCGCATAGATGCAAAGGGGGAAGGCAAGGAAACTTCCCCAAAGAGCAGCAGTTGGCTACAGCAAGGCAAAAGTACGTTCCGCTGACTCCCACGCAGTGCTCTTTCCTTAGCAGCCAAGGGCAAATCCCCAAGAAGAAATGTGGAACAACCCATAGGAGCATTAACATGTTACTCTAGCCACCAAACCCAGTGGAAGAGGGATAGCAAACACTAGGGAGGAGAAGGAGAGGATTCCAAAAGATCTAGACAAGCTTGAACAGGGGGCTGAAACTGATATTTAATAGCGGCAAATGCAAAGTGCTGTTGGGCCTCTCGGGCAGAAGACAAAGGCAGAAGCTTCACCTGCTCTTTCTTCAAAGGTCCCTGCCTGGGAAGCATCCTTGTGCCTAGCCCAGAGGTGGTACCAGAGCATCATTTCCGGCTTACAAAACAATCTTTTGTGCCCCGGAGGATTTTATGTTTCCAGCTGAATAAGGCTGGTTTGGTACGTCTGAAGGTTCCAGCCCGTCTGGCGACCTCTGCCCGCAGGAAGGCCAGAACACCACGCCGCGCAGTGACCCCCAGCTGCTCTCTCCTTCCGGCCCTTTAATCCGCCCTGGTCAGTCGCGGCATTGCAGGCTGAATTTTGAACTTCTCGGCTGCCCTTACTTTTGGCAGCAGGACAAGAGAAACAGTATCCCGCCTGTTCCCCCAATGGCCTGCGGCCGAGTCCATGTAGGGCTCCGTTACAGAGGTCAGATGGTGACAGGGCAAACGAGTGAAGGAGAAAGGCAAGGAAGGAGCGGACGAGGCGCAGGCCGCGCAGAATGAGTTCCCTCCTGGTAAAGGCCTGAAGGGATCCACTTTGGGGAGGGGAGGGTGATGGGGGCTTGGGGGTTGGCAGTGGCGGCTGGAGATCAAGCCGACAGCAGACCTGATTGATCTTCTGCCGGCAAACTCTGGGTAGACTAACAAAGGTGGAAAAAACCCTAGACGGCCATTTTTGCAGAGCAGTTTGAGGATGTAAGTGGTGATTGGAGGGAAAATCCTGGAAAGGACACAGACTATTTTGCATGGAGCGAAGGGCACACGATGAGGAAAGCGTGGGATGTGGCCCATGATCATTCCCACCAAGATACGCTTCTCATGCAATGACCGGAGCACTGAGTCATGGCTGATGGTGTGGGCACCTTTATGGGCAGTTCCGTGTAGTTTTCTTGGCAAGAGGCAGAAGTGGGTTTACCATTCCCTACTTCCAAGCAGAGGCTGGGGGTCCACCTGGCAACCCTCTGCTTTCCAGAGGCCTTTTCACACTATGGCTGGTAGTCAGCAATTAGCGAATGTCTGGGGAACAGCATCCGCACCTTGAGGAAGCTGCTACAGCCTCCAGAATGCACTGATCGTTGACTGGGTGTGGAGCACGATTTCACGCTCCACACCTTACCAATCTTAACCCTAAGCTCACCTGGTGTGTCCAGTCAGCGGCATTCGTACCTGTTCCGGTGCTCCAGGGTTGTCTAATGTGACACACAAGAGCGCTGACACCTCATATGACTAGAGACGCGACTGTGCATGTGCAGAGTGTCAGCGTCGTGGTGGTGACGGCGCTGGGGCACACACAGTCATGGAGGGTGCTGCAGCCAAAATGGCAGCGTCCAGAGGAGGTCCAGACCCGCAACTGAATCAGGTAAGTATTGGATCGCAGGGAAGAAGCGGGACGGCTAAGGTTGACTAGCGCTCCAAATGTGAGCGCTAGTCAACGTTGGTTCGTCATGCTCCTTTCCCATCCAACGGACAGGAAGGGAAGGGAGAAATCACCCCGGGCTGCTCGCTGTGCCGCACAAAAGGCAGGCTCCCCTGTTCCACTGCCTTCTCTCGTTTTCCTCTCTCGCGTTCTTCTCTCCAGGCTTCCCGCATCCGGTCCCTCCGTCATCTCTCCACCTCAGCTCATCAGCTGAAAAACAGGGTCCCAGAGTACCAGAAGATCTTCCAGGTGAGAACCTCAGCTGCGTCAGGCGCCCTCCTCACCCCCAGCGCTCCTTCTTTTCGGTCAGAAGGAGCATGAGAAGTGTTGGGGGGCGAGGCCTCTGGGATCGTGTGCCCCTGCTGAAGTCAGGGTGCCTCCAGAGGGCGAGTGCCAACAGTTTGCCTCTCCCCAGGAAGACAACGGCTTACCTGTTCACCTGAAAGGTGGGACCAAAGACATGGTGCTCTACCGCATAACAATGGGCCTGACTATCTTTGGTAAGTGATGCTTGAATCATAGAGTCATAGAATTGGAAGGGACCCCCAAGGTCATCTAGTCCAGCCCCCTGGTCAATGTAGGATTTCCTAAACCATCCCAGGTGGATGTAGGTCCAGCCTCTGCTTGAAGACCTCCAGCAAAGGAAACTCCACGGACACCTGTGGCCACCTATTCCACTGACCAATCACTTCACTGTCAGGAGGTTTTTCCTAACATCGAATCTGTATTGACTCCCTTGAAGTTTCATCCCGTTGTTTCTGGTCCTCCCAGCTTGTGCAAGTGAGAACAGGGACGATCCCTCTGCACTATGACGGCCCTTCAGAGACTTGAAGACCAGATCGTGTCTCCTCTCAGTCTTCTCTTCTGCAGGCTGAACGTTCTTAGATCCTTTGACCTTTCCTCATAAGACATGGTTCCAGACCTCTCACCATTTTGGTAGCCGTCCTTTGGACCTGCTCTAGTTTGTCAATGTCTTTTTTAAATTGGGGTGCCCAGAACTGGACCCAGGACTCTAGATGAGGTCTGACCAAGGTAGAGTAAAGAGGAATAATTACTTCTGGTGATCTAGCCTCAATACTCCTCTTGATGCATCCTAGGATGGTGTTTGCCTTTTTTGCAGCTGCATCACATTGTTGACTTATGCTCATCCTGGAGTATACCAGGATGTTTGGAGACATATGGGCAGGAGATCCAGCCTGCAAGATAATTCCAGGGCGTGGTTTTTAGAGATCTGGTTTAGAACTTAGAAAAGATACTTTTTGGGACCAAAGAGCCGTCAGTTCTTAATGGAATGCTTCTTTGCCTAAGAATTGTGGGAGTCCCAATTAAAAAGAGGAATCTGCAGTCTTTTTGCTCTGGTGCCTGTAAGTGTAAAAGTCTTCCCTGGGAGAGACCCTATAAATGTCACTGGGCGGGCACCCATGTGCCATCAGTACCAGTGGAAAGTCCCTTCTGCCCGTTTTTGGAAGCATTTATTAGCAGTCAATGAAATATTTCACTACTTCCCCCCAAAAGGCCTAAATTGTTTCAGGAGGAAAAAGGACCCTAATAATACTCCTAATAATTATTTGCATCTCAAAGACATCTTGGTCTGGGCTCCATTTGATCATGGGAAACATTCTCAACAGGAAAGCAAAGCAAAGCGACCGCCATCTGTCTTCACTGTACTTGGTTTCATTTCTTCATTTGTCTCACTTCAAAGAGAAGCTATAAGGGCGTCTATTTTGGAAGGCTAGCGTGAAAGATAATTTGACTGTTTTTTAAGTCTGTTCCACGCTTGCTGCATCCTGTCTTTAAGTTTATTAATAGTACGCAAACACACAACGCACACAGACACACACACTCCAAATAACAAATATGCTCCCTGCTATGCCCACCTCCCTCTCTCCCTCCCTTACCTTCTGTTTAAACTAAGCTAGAACTGGACGGGAGACCACCAGGTGTGGTATCTGTCAGAACAGCCCTCTGTTGCGAAGTGCTCTGCGCTGGAAGAGTTACCCGGCCCAAGGCTTGTTGAGGACCTGATGGGGAGACCCAAGCCGTGTCCCCTCCTTGCACCAAGCCAAGGCATGGCTGGTTCATTTGGAATGGAAGGAAGGGCACCTCTTGAGAGCAAAGGTGTGCAGTGCCCAGCGAACAGAGTAGCAGAGAGTTGAACCCGCCCTTTCCTCCCCCATACCTGTTTCAGTGCAGGTTTGGTTCATCCACTATGTTTAGTTTTCCTGCAAGTTTGCTCAGAACTGCAGCTTTAGTTGAGGTGCCTGAACATTAGTGCTACCTGTTCTGTACCATTTCCTTTTAACTACCTTACCCTATTTCTCTCTCTCTCTTACACACACACACCCCACAAGGCTGCATGGGCAACAAGCATGGAATCCTAGAGTTGGAGGGGACCTTTAGGGTCCTCCAGGCCAACCCCTCTCAGTGCAGGATTCTCTAAACCATCCCAGACAGATGTAGGTCCAGCCTCTGCTTGGACCTCCAGTGAAGGAGAGCTCACTACCTCCTGTGGCAACCTGTTCCACTGCATGATCGCCCTCACCATCAGGAGGTTTTTCCTAATATCTAATCTGTATTGACTCCCTTGAAGTCTCATCCCATTGCTTCTAGTCCTCCCATCTTGTGGAAGAGAGAACAGGGACGATCCCTCTGCACTGTGACGGCCCTTCAGATACTTGAAGACCAACATCAGGTCTACCCTCTGTCTTCTCTTCTGCAGGCTAAACATTCCTAGATCCTCCAACCTTTCCTCCTAGGACATGGTTTCCAGACCACTCACCATTCTGGTAGCCCTCCTTTGGACTTGCTCTAGTTTGTCAATGCCTTTTTTGAATTGGGGGCCCCAGAACTGGACACAGGATTCTAGATGACCCAGATAAAGAGGGATAATTACTTCTCATGGTCTAGATTCTATATTCCTGAACGCTCCTGCGTTGGGATTACGATTCCCATGCAGAGGTGTGTGAAACTCCATCCCACATGTTTGCAAACTCCCCTGTGCCCTCTGCATGGAAGCTGGAGCCGGCTATGTTAGGACACCTGTCCCAAGCAATATAGTTTTGTCATGCTTATTCTAGCCAAATTCACAAAAAAACAAAACGCTGGTGATGGTTGGCATGGCATTGTTTATTCGACAAACACTGGTTGACTCCACAATATTGCGGGGGGCAAATTTCATTCCACTTGCGATGCTAATGAACACAGTCCAGAGATCGGTTCGATCAGCCTGGCTTGGAGACCGCTGGCCATCTGGGCTGAAAAAAATAGTCCCCAATCCTCCTTTAGATGGCCAAGGTCTCCCCATCCTGCCAGGTTTTCTGGTGTTTACTGAACACATGTTACAAACCTTCAGAACAGACACATATATAGATAAATAAGCAAGGAACAAACAGCACCCAAAGGAAAGACCATTCTGAGGGCAACTTTGCTTCAAGCTGTGTCGGTCTCTCATAAACGTTGTATAGCAAAAACGTATCTCATAGCAAGGTTTTATAAACCCAGAGATGTATTCCATCGCTACCTGGTCTCAGGTCTGTTCTGCTGGCAACTCAAGGGCCCTTTCTGCACTTGGAATATATTGGAATTACGGAACGTATCATGGAATAGTGCCCTGCTGGCCACAAGCTAATGCTGACTATGGCAGGCCTCCCTTGGGGCCTTACATAATCTGCACTAGCATGCAGATAGCAGGGGCAATTTCGCACTTCCCTTCCCGTCTGCTGGACAGCAGAGGAGCATGATGAACCAGCACTGACCAGGGTTCACACTTGGACCACCGGTCAATGTTCCACGCTCCCCCCAGTGATCAAATACACAACCCGATTCGATTGTGGGGCCGGTCCTCTTCAGGGCGCCGCTGGTTTTGCTCTGGAACCCTCCACAACTGTGCATGCATCGGCGCCGTCCCCTTGATGACGCCGACATTCTGTGCGTGCGCAGTCGCATCTATGGTCATTCACGCGGCACCTCAGATGACCCCGGAATGCCAGAAGAGGTGCGGATGGTTGCGCTGCTGGACGCTTTGGGTAACAGCCTCCGCCAAGCGCAGATGCTCTTCTCTAGACATTCACTAATTGCTGACTACCAGCCGTAGTACGAAAAGGCCTCAGGTCCTGTTCTGGGAAGTATTCCGGAATAAGGCCAGGTGCAGAAAGGCCCAGGCTCTAAAGGTGCCTCCAGGTGGCAAGAAGAAACCTGGGCGATCATGTTTGGGTTCCACAATTGCCTCTCAGATTTTCTCCATTGCCTATATAGCACATTTTTCATGGGGCATATTGGGATCGCCATGGGTGTACGTGGCAAACCCAGTACAGTCCCAGGAACATAGTGTTATTTAAGCCTCACCTGGAAGCACCTTTGGAAATACCCCCACCTGGCACCCTCCCTCCCTCCCTCCCTCCCAATTTATACTGGGCAAGGTGTTCCTGCTTAGCTGCCAACTCCAATTCCAAACAAAGCCAACCTCTGCCGTTTCATCCCCCAGGGGTAGTGTATATCTTCTACGAATTTTTCCAAGCGGCCAACCCCAAGAAGAACTGAGGCGAAACCGGGGGAGGACCTGCACCCCCACCCACAGGATCCACCCTTCCCACTGCCCTCTCTTTTCTGGGGCTACAACGGAGAGAGGCGCAAGGCGGCCTTGGAGAGACGGTGAAGAAGCAAGCCAGTCACAATTGCATCAGTGTGCAAGTTCTACTTAAGAGTCCCACGCACGTGAATAAAACATTCATCAATCCTTTTTCAAAAGTGCCTTTTTTAAAAAAACAAAAGAAAACTAAATGCTTGTGTCACAACACAATCACAGCACGTGAAAATGGGATATCCAGAATTCACAGTGACGGATTGCATTTCAGCCAGGCCCTTGGGGTCTGCATAAAGATGACCGGGGTGGGGGTGGGGGCTGTAGTGACCGAGATTGGCCTCACTCACCTGTGACCAATCCCAAGGCCTGTCCTCTTCAGGGCGCCACCCTCCACGACTATGCGGCACCTAGACGACCTGGGAGCACTGGAAGAGGTTCTTGGACGCACCAGGTAAGTAATTAGTTAAGGCTAGCAAAGGTGTGGAGCAGAATTTCACGCTCCACGCCTAGTGCATGATGAGGGAACTTCTGGGCAGGCAGGGGGCACCTGAAGGCTGTAACAGCCTCCTCAAAGTGCGGCTGCTCTTCCCCAAAGGTTCCTTCATCATGCATTATGGGCTGGAGCGCAAATTGGCTCCTGGGCTGAATTTGTACTTTGGCCCATAGTCTGCAATTAGGCAACATCTGGGCAAGTGAATCTGCACTATCAGGAGGCATTTACAGCCTACAAATGCCCCATCTGCCCAAGGTTCCCTAGGCGCATGCTAGCAGTGGAGCATGGAGCCAGTGGCTAAACTCTGCCTATAAATCTTGGAGCCCTGTGGGCAGGAGGAAGAGGTGATGCCCCCAGTATGAAACACTTTAAGCAAAATTTTAAACTCTGAAGCAAATTTGCATGAATTTAGAATGTTACAAATATTTGTGTCCATCCCTACTCTGGACACAAGGTCTGAGCAATGGGCCCGTCCGATGGGTAGCCGGGGCGAGCAGGATGCCCACTGCCTGGAGTGGAGCAGCTACGGCCCTTCCGCCTTGCTTGGCCCAGGACAGACGGCCAACGGCCGCCTTCCCCTCCGCGTTCAGGCAGCACCTCGCTCTTCATCCCACCATGGCATGCTCCAAGGGAGGGTGTGTGGGAAGGGCTTTACTCCCCCTCCCCTTGAGGAACACCAATGCCTTTTAATGCCGATGAAGTTCCCAGCCTAAACTGTCCGGGCTGCTGTTATATTTTTTTAAGCAAGGAAGACCTGCCACTTTTGGAGTGACCTTAGTCCAGTGCGCAGCAAATGCCTGGAAAGTAAAAGAGGATTCGACCCCCAGCAGACCCCCAAAGCAAAGCGGAGGGAAAACGTTTCCGTGTCTCGGTCACATCTATGCCAGGAAAACAGCTTGGATCTATCCGCTGGGGTTGCCAGCGCCAAACACCAACAATAAGCCCCCACTTTCTTCAAAGGGGGGTCTATTTCCAAAAAATGCGCGCGTGCGGCTTCAGCCTTTGCATCCAAGTAAAAGAAACCCTCCCTGTGCCCACCCAGGGAAGTCCAGAGGCCGCCTGCAATAGTCCCCTTGCGCGATCACGCCTTACGGATTTAAACGACCGGTGGGCTGAAACAGTACCGGTGCTGGGATAATCCAAATACAGGAGAGTTCGGATTGCAGAGGCTGCTCCAGAGAAGAAAGAGAAGCCCATTCTGGGATGTGTGCCCCCTTGGACTGGAGGACGGCCTGGAAACGGATTCACCATCAAGTGTGACTGGAACTTGGTGTCGTTTTTTATGTGGCGAAACTCTTGATGGAAACATCCCTTCTTTCTGGGAATTTATACTTCTAGAAAAGCTGATGGGCTGGATGGCCACGGATTTAGGCTCATTGGTCCTACAAGAGCTGGGTTTGGTTGCAAACCAAGGCTGGTCCTCTCAAGGATTCCTTTCCCAGTGGAGCATGCATGTTTTTTTTCAGGCGAAAGAGGAGTTTCAAAATGGGAACCTCAGTTTAAACGATCTTGGTTTGACTCAGTCCAGTCAGGGTTGGAGGAAGCGAGACACTTGGGCGAGGGTGGGGGCAGAGGGCAGATGCCGGGCAAAGGAGGGCAGGAAGGCAAATTAGGCATTCTTCAGGATCTTGCTGGTTTCTTTGTTAGCTGCGTTGATGCGTACCACATTGGCGTTGGCCTGAGAAGAGAAAGGAAATATGGAATATTTTTTCTCCTCCTCTTATCCTCTGGTAACCTCAATAGGTGTAGAAGCTGCTCCTTCTCCAGCCAGAGATATGCCCACAGCTGTGACTAAGGAGCAAAAGGCCACTGAAGCTCAACCGTAGAGCAAAGCTGTCAGGAAAGCAGAGGAACTGAAGTAGGCAATGGAAAACCACTTCTGTATCCCTGCCAAGAAAACTTCCTAAGGTGGCCCCATGCAGTCAGCCAGGTGTGGCCATAACTCCTTTAAACCCATCAACAGTAACAAGAATACCCAGCGTTGTCTTTATCCCTATCCCCCCCCCACCACCAACTCTCCTATCCTATAAAGAACAAAGCAGTGATCTTGGCCACCTGGGGCTGTTTACTGAGCATGTTGTAGTTTCAGGTGCCTCTTGAGAAAGAACCTCAAGGTTGCTTTTTCCAGCTCAGGGGCCTCTTGATTAGCACTGATTAGATCCCTGGGCACAAGGCAGGGACAGAAATGGGCCACCCAGCTCAATTTGGTCAAGACCCTTTGTTCCAAAGAGACATCAATTTCCCTTCCATGCACCCTGGGCGATTTCACACTTCTCTTCCCATGCGCTGGATGGGAAAGCAGTGTAATCACCTTACATTGCGAGCACTTGCGAGCGCTAGTCACTTACAGACTAAGCCCTGCGCAATCGGTCACTCACCTGTGACCAAACATGGGGCCGGTTCTCTTCTGGGCGCCAACATTTTGTTTGCAGCACCCTCTGTGACTGCGAGTGCGTCATCACCATTGGTATGATGACACCGAAACCCTGGAAACATGCAGTCCCGTCGTCTGAGCTGAAAGTGCGCTTGTCCGGCATCTCAGACAATCCTGGAGCACCAGAAGAGGTGCGAATGGCCGACGCCTGGACACGCCAGATAAGCTTTTGGTTAAGGTGAGGAGCAGGATTTCGTGCTCCACACCTAGCGCATGATTAGGGACCTTCTGGGAAGGCAGGGGGCACATGAAAACCGTAACAACATCCTCAAGGTGCGGATGCTCTTCTCCAGAAGTTCCCTAATCGTGCACTATGGGCTGTAGTGGGAATTGGCCTCTGGCTTCTAACCCTTCAGCACCTCTGAGCCAAAGTAAAGCAACACAGTTGTCTGCTGGGGAGTGAAGAGATAACCACTCAGGAGACTGTGTGAAAGACTCTTTTCTTGGAGAGACACAACCATTCTGGGCTGGAGGTGAAATCGCCCTTGGGACCTGCACATCTTTGTTCACTTTCCTCCCCAACATTTGTGCCAACAGGAAGCAGTGACCGCAGGTGATTCGGTAGCAAATGCACAAAACTGATTCCGCTTCTTCAAATGCTCCTGGCATATCTTTGCGCTCAAGTGCGGCGCCCATGCAGGTTGCTAATTTGGCACGAAGGAGGAGGGAAGAGAAGAGGGGCCCGATGGTGATTGTTGGTGCCAAGGAAGACGAGGAGGCCCCCTGGCCCGACGGGTGCCACCCACCTCCAGCCCATCCTTGCCCTAGACCTGGTTTACCTTTTCTTTAATGCTGTCCACCTGCTTGCTTTGGACGTCTATCTCGTTGCTCATATCCACCGCCATGCTGCGGAGGTTGCTCAGCATGCTGTCCACCTGGATCAAGTTCTGCTCTATCTCATCCTCCACGTCGTCTTTCATGATCCTAGTCAAACGCATCCCAGGCACAGAGGTCAGGGCAAAGCAGTAAACTCGGAGGTTCAGTACAGAGAACTGGGTTGCCATATGCTCTAAGCTGGGATGGCAAAATATTTTGTGAGGCTCTCTAGGGCTGCCATCCCAGGGATGTGGACAGCCCAGAATAGGTGTGACCCAGAGCCTAGAATGAAGAAGACCCTTCGGAGTTACAGTGCAAGGAGAGAAGCCTGCATGACCCCCCTAGGCGCCCCCTCAACCCAGGGGTTTACGCCACCCACCATGGGGTTGGTATACTGTCACACATCACCCTGGCCGGCCATGCGTCCCTTACCTGCCTAGGTGTGAATGGGGTATCTGTCCCTGCATGACCTAGCCTTACTGCCCTCCAGCCGTAGTGCGAAAAGGCCGCTTGTCTCTTTCTTTCGGGAGGCCAAGTAAGATACTCCAAAAATTCAGGGAGGGGGGAAAACTATCCATCCGCTCTGCCATGCTTCCATACCTCTGGATGAAAGGCCCACTCATGATCATCTGATTCCCATCAGCCAGCACACACGGCTGTCGCGATACCACCTTGTCCTGTCCATTGCCAGCCGCCATTTTATTGGCCTCAAGGACTTTGAGGTTCTTTAACCTAAGTGTGAAAAAAGTCTATGTGCATTCAGGAATTCAGCTAGGATGGTCATGCTAGGAAAGGCAGACATCTCAAGCAGAAAGCTCTGAGTGTCTGAAAAGGCAATGAGTTTTTAATTCTTTAATTCGTTACTGCTGTATTTTTACTGCCAGCCACAGCTCAGGAAATCAGAGGGCTTCTGGTTCAATCCCCACTACTTCCCCAGAAGGAGACACAGCTTAACCACATCTCTGTCTTTCCCAGCTCCGGTCATCTCACAAAGGGGACTTACTTGGCACAAGGACAAATAAAGAGACCACAGCACTTGGCCATATCCGTCAGGTTCTTCTCTGCCTCCTTCATGTCCTGGATAATCTGGTCTAAGCCGTCCTCAATTCGGTCCAGCTGCTCTGGACGGGAGAAGGTGCAGAAAAATGACCATGAACCCATGTTCGTGACTCTCAGGCTAAGAAGGAAATCAACCAGCATTAGGCTCACCCCCATTATCTGCCCTTTAGAATGCGCGACTGTGCATGCATCCCGCACCATCACCATGGTGACACTGATGCTCTGTGCACACGCAGTCGCATCTACGGTCGTCTTAGGTGGGAGCATGCTTGCGCGGCACCTCAGATGAGCGCGGAGCACCAGAAAAGGTGCGAACGGCCACTGTCCGGATGCGCCAGGTAAGCTTTCAGTTAGGGCTGGCAAAGGTGTGGCGCCAGATTAAGTGCTCCACACCTAGTACATAATTAGGGAACTTCAGGGCAGGCAGGGGCGTCCAGAGACTGTAACAACAACCTCAAGGTGCGGATGCTCTTCCCCGGAAGTTCCCTTATCATGCTGTACAGGCCGGAGTGTTGCGAGGCCTCATATTTCAGGGCCCGAATTCCCATCATCAGTACAGGTGCGAACAACAACAAAAATGACCAAAAAATGTGGCAACATTTTTAAGAGCTGCAGACAATGCGGGGAATGTTTTTACTGAGCAATGCTTTCAGAATCAGTAGGACAAAAATAAGAGTAATGGTTTTAAATTGCGTGCACAAATTTATATTCTAAATTGCCCAGATTGTCTTCTGAGGTTATTGACCATAATAATCTCTTGTATGTGTAGAAGCTAGATTGTTTTGCAAACTCTTGTTTTTCAGGCCCCGCAGCCAAGGTGTTGACCTGATTTTTTTAACTTGGGAAGAGGCCCTATAATTGTAAAATTGCACTAAATAATCATATTTCTCAAAGGCATCTACGCTTCACTCGTCTGGGGGACAAAGCTGCCCCACCCGTGCCGATGAAAGTAGAGGCTGGATTGCTCTGCTTTCAGGTTCCTCCCTTGGCAGCAATGCGCTGTTTCTCCACATGAGCAGCGACAGAGGCAGCCACAAAAGCGAGCTGAGAGAGCTGAAGCTGACCCTCGGACCTTACCTCCCTGGTCATCCAGCATAACCAAAGTTCGAATCCCAGCATCTTTGCTCTGTTTAAGAAAGAAGTCAAAAAGGGAAGATGAGGAGTTGTTTTAAAAGGAAGCAAAAAAATTCTGAGGCTTAAAAGCTGCCCAGAAAAACCAGAGGTTAACACCCACCCACACTCACGTGGAACGAACAGGAAAAATAAAATGGTCCCCATGAAGATAAACAGATGAGCGATGCCCCCACTAGGTTGGCCTCGTTGGTCATCTAGTCCAGCAGCCTGTTCTCTAGGTCTGTGGTCACACTTAAGGTTTAATCCAGCTTCAGCCCACTTTCAGCAAAGTGACAAAGATGTTAAAGAACTCAGAAAATTCCCCATTGGGGTAGATAATGTGGAAAGAAAATTACTGGCCACTTTGCTGACGTGTTCTCTCGCTCTGAAGGTGGACTGAAGCTGGATTAAGCTTTAAGTGCGACCACAGGCCTGGTGGCCAACCAGTTGCACACGGAAGCCCAATCAGCTTGCCCTTCTCACAGCCTCCCAGCAACAGGCCGCAGAGTCAGAATCCCCAGTTTAGATGGCTTTCAGAAAGGACAGACAAATGTATGGGTCTGTGTATATTCTCATTGATTGTATATGTTTTATTTTGTCAGGCCCTTTGGAAGAAAGGGCATTAGAAATAAACGTTTTATTTATTTATTTATTTATGGGTGACAGGTGTACCAATGGCTACTAGAAATGATGCTTAAGTACATCTTTCAGTCTGGGGGGACAAGCAGGAGGCCTCTAAGGCCATTTGCTGGGATTCAAGAGCAGGAGAAGGTTTGCCCTTGTCTCTGCTTGCGCTGCCCAGGAGAAGCTGATGGACCACTGTGTGGGGTGAGATGCTGGACCAGACAGGCTGTGGCCTGACCCAGCAGGGCTCCTCTGAGGTTTCATGTTCTCCGCCTGCCAAAATGCTGGTTAACCTCCTTGCCATTTCCCCATGTATTTACTGTAGAAGCCAAACCTGGTCCAGGACCCCTCAATCCCTTCCCTTTGCCGTTTAATATCAGGGCTAACCAACGCAAACAGGGCAGGGCCACTGTGACTTGCCCGCCATTTACCCCAGTTCATCTCCACCCCATTCCAATCTATACTGGACAAGGGTGAGCAGGAAACGTGGATCCAACCAGCCTGGTCCTGCCTCACCAGACCACATTTGTCCACCTCTGCAACCTGTCGAGGTGACAAAACAACTGGACGATGCTAACGACCGTTCATTGGTTTGTTTCTTACCTCATCGACCAGCTGCATCATCCGCCTGGTGCTCTCTAGGGACTGTGGAGAGAGTAAATGCCAGTTAAAAGGTTCAGCAATTGTGTCTGCAAATCCCTCTTAATAGTCAGGATCAGAAAAGAGGCATTTGCTAGACATCCGAAATCCCCAAAATGGAGTGCAGCGCGGACTTTTAAGGCTGGCTACATCCCTGCCAGGCATTTTCTTTACAAATTCCAGATTAGCACCAAGGAAAAGGGTTACGCTGGATCAGCCCAATTGACAGCAGCCAGTTGCTTCTAATGAGCTTCCAAGCTAGACACACCAAGGGCAGGATCCCACTCTGTCCCCAGCATCTCCCAAGAGGTGCCCAGTAGGCTGTTCTCCTAAGGCCTGTTCACACTACAGCCTCTAGTGCGCCATTAGTGAACCTCTGGTGCAGAGCATATGCACATAGAGGAGCTTGTTACAGCTTTCAAGTGTGTACAGCCTCCCCAGAAGATCACTAAGGGTGCATCCCCAAGGGCTGGGAATACCTCGGGGTGGATTCGGGGCAGCCTTAATGAGAATCGTACTTTGCATTAAGGAGTTCCCATGGCAATCAAGGACAGGGCGGGTTCAAGCCGAACCCTGCCATCCCCATGAAAACTGCGGTAAATCCTTGCACCGGGATGCCACAGTTTTCTCCACCACCCCCTCCCCCCTTGCCTGACAGCGCAATCGCTTAGGTAAGGGCTCGATTTACCCCAAACAGGCGCCTGACAGCCTCTCTGCACTCAGCTGAGCAGCTGTCAGACGGTATAGGGGCTGTCAAGTACACGAGCAGAGCTCCGGAAAATTACTAAAAACAGCCACGGCAGAAGAAGAAGCTGCGGCTGTTTTAATTATATTACCGGAGCTCCGCTCGTGCGCTTGACAGCCTCTATACCCGTCTGACGGCAGCTCAGCTGAGTGCAGAGAGGCTGTCAGGCAGTCGTTTGGGGTAAATCAAGCCCTTACCTAGGCGTGCCTGCCCAATCACGCAAGGGGGGGACAGTTGCGATCGCAGCATTGGTGGCGGGGACCGTGAAACCTCGCCTGCTAATGCTGCAATCGATTGGCAATAACCCGAGAGCGCGTCCCCATGCCCCCCTTGATAATCCGTTCTTGCCCCCTAATTTGAGGTGAAAACAGTTAGAAAGGGGGGTTTTCTTGCTCCAGGTTTTTGCTCTTTGTCCCTCATGTAATCCGAATTAGGGCTTTGCATTGGGACTCTCCTGAAGCGCACTCATGTTCGTCTCACAGTATTTGGCGCATGGGGACACACACTAATTGCAGGTTTACTGTCTTTACTGTAAGCCGCCCAGAGATCTTCGGATATGGGGTGGAATATAAATAGTTTAAATAAATAATAAATAAATAAAGGCTGCTCTTTATAATGGATTCTATCCTGCTCACCTCTCCTTCCTGCCCCACGGCTGCAGTTTTTGCAAAAAACACATTTCCTTACCTCATTGTTGACCTGCCGGATGCGCTGCTCCACATCCTCCGATTCGGGTCCCGCTAGACCGTTGGCTGCCATCTTGGGGCGCTCGGGGGAGCAGCTGGGAGGGAGGATTTCCCTTGTGGGGTGACCCCAGAGTCTCCTACAGAAAAGCAAGTCAGATGATTGAGAGGAAAGCGTCCTGTTTAGAAAGCACAAGTGCCTCGTTTGTTCTCCAAAGGGAACCAGTGGGGGCCACCACATTCCAGCCCATGTTGGGGCTCTCCCACAATCCTATGGGCTGTGGCTCTGAGCAGCTGCCCATCAGCAGAAACAGAGGTCTGCGGTGAACCCCAGTCCCGTCTCCACTGGGGAGAAAAGAATCTAAGAAAGAGTCCCTTCTTAAAGGACATCCTGCCATGTCCTGGAACAGAGGCTCAAAGACCTATAAGGTTTACAGAGGTCAGACACACTAGAGGGCCCATCATGCACCGAGGCCGGTACACTCCAAAGACAGGAGGACCATCTGCCTTTGCTGGGAGGAAAGCTCCCCCGAAGCGTCCATTACCGGCCTGAGATGCAAATGGTCTTCCCATTGAGCAGCCTGTGATGATGCATCTGGAGCTAGAAATTCCCTTCCTTGCTGCCACGATTGGCCGCTCGGACGCCATTGGGAGAGGGGTGCGTTCAATCGCAGGCAACCCGTGATCAAAAGCCCTCTCGCAATTCTACGACCGATCGCTGCCCCCGGGTATGGGAATGCAATTGATCAGCACCGGCACCACATTCCCCTCCATCCGAACGCAGCAAACTGGAAATAGAGCGAATGGTCGCACTGCCGGACGCTTGTGGTAAGCCCGGGTCCGCAATTAGTAGAGGTCTGGTGCGGGCAGGCACGCTTCTAGGCAGTAGCGGCCTAGTGAGAGGACGCATGCTCTTCACCAGAGCTGTCCGGATTGCATTCCAGAGGCCCAAGTGCGAACTGACCATCCCCAGTGCAATAACAGACATAGCAGAAGGGGCAGCAGCTCAGAGACAGTCGCCTGTGGTCCCCTTGTTCTAACCTTCCTCTAGATCCCAGAATGTTTGTGGGAGCAGGAAAGGAAGACTGGTGTGTGGACAAGCTCATCTCTAAGCTGTCTTGGGGAAACCAAGAGATGCTTTGTGGTGGTGGTGGTGGTGGTGGGTCTTGTGTCCAGTTCAGAAACTGGGGGTGTTTCTGCACTTGCTTTCCATCTGTTGGAAAGCTGAAGACCAACATTTACTAACCTGTAAATGGCTCCACTAGTAACACACTGGTGTGAGCCAGTTTGGTCTAGTAGTGGTTAGGGAGCAGGATTCTTATCTGGGAATACTAGGTTTGATTCCGCCCTCCCCCACGAAGCCAGCCAGGTGACCTTGGGCCAGTCACAGCTCTCTTTCTGAGCTCTCACAACCTCACCTGCCTCACATCGTGTCTGTTGTGGGGAGAAGAACAGAAGGTTTGTCAGCCGCTTTGAGTTCTCTTAAGTGGGTGAGAAAAGCAAGGTAGAAAAGGCAACTCTTCTTCTTGTTGTGGTATAGGATTTTGTGCACCAAATAATTAGTTAACATCTGGGCAGGCAGGGGGCGTTGGTAAGCTGTAAACACCTCCTGCAATTGCAGATGTGATTGCCCAGATGTTAACTAAGAAGCCAAGTGCGAACTGGCCTCTGACCAAGCCATTCTCTTGTGGAAAGAACCCAAGAAACTCAACAAATCAGGCAGCCTTCGTGCCACAGCATCCTTCGTCTGGTTGCCCCTTTGGGTGTGTGTGTGCGTACTTGTATTTCTTTGCATCCCTTGTGAATATTCTTAGCCCGGAGCGCTGAAATCCAGCCTGGCAAAAGTCCTCCTAGAACTCCAACCTGCTCCGCTTGTCTCTTATGTTATGATTCTTTGTCAGCTGCAAACTATATAATTATCTGTGCTTGAAAAGGGCAGCTGTTTTCTCCTTTGGCGCCAAGAGATGCCGCCCACCCTCAGACGACCCTTTCTCGCGCCCACCTTCTGCCGCTCGCCTTTGTTTGCAGGATGAATGCGCATTAAAAATAGCCGCCGTTTGTGCTCGGATTGCAAAGAGCGAGGGGAGGTTGTAAAAGCGGGCGCGTCCCCCCCTTCCTCTCTGGGCTTACTGGCAAAGGTGTCAAGAAGAGCTGAAGCCTGGATTGTGTAGGAGTCAGAGAAGCTTAGGGATAATTAGCAGGGAGACCCCAAACAAAGCACCGAGCACCGTTAATGCTGTGATGTAAGTCAACAGGCCAGCTATATTTGGCATGCCCTACACCCCACTTCAGAAGGGGAGGGAAGCATCATTCCCAGGAGCTCATGGAAACCCCCAGGTATGCCTGCTAAGGAGGAACTCCTCTTGGCTTCTGATTCACGCGATCGGAAGCAGGTGGAAGCCGTGTCTGAGAGGCCACAACATGTGGGACCTTCAAGCTTTGGTAAAGGTGCGCCAGTGTCAAACTCCGGCCCTAGGAACTTGTATGGGGTGCAGCGTTACCCCACTGATACTCATGGGTTAAGGGTGAAGCAAGTTTATGAAAGCCCTAAGAAAGGTGGGGAGCGATGGGTCCAGTCCCCAAAGCTCATTGGTTGAGAGGAGGCTGATAGAGAAGAGAAGGCACAGTGTGTTTGTTTATTTATTGTGTTTCTATCCCACCCTATGAATACCTGAAGGTCTCAGGGTGGGTAACAACATTCAAAATTAAACATATATTAGAACAACAGTATATATTAGAAGAGTAACGGTGCCTGCAACGTGGGAAGAGGCAGAACATTCCTATTTAGCCAAAGGCATCTTCACTGCCTTCCTAAACATATACAGTGATGCACCTCAAAGGGGAGACTATTCCATAGACTGGGGCCATCACTGAGAAGGCCCTCTCTGGGGTGCTGCTGAGGGCGGTGAGACAACCAGGAGGGTCCACCCTCCAGATCTTAAGGCACAGGTAGGTGGACATGGGGGAAGGCGTTCCTTTAGATATTTGCAGCCTTATAAGTCAAAGGTAACACCTTGAATTGGGCTCGGTAGCGATTTGGCAGCTAATGCAACTCTTTTAGCAGGAGGGCTTCCCCTCAAGATCTTAAGGCACAGACAGGGCTATATGGAAGAAGGTGTTCCTTTAGGTATTTGAGGGTGCTAGGCCAGAACCTAGAAATCTCTGGGTTCAAGTCCCCAATCCGCCCGGCCACGATGTCTCATTGGTGAGGAGACACCGAACTTCCATTTGGCAAGTGTGAACTGGAGTCAGAGGCCAAGGCCTTCCAGGCGCTTTCGGTGACAATCCTGGGCCTGTCCAGCACCACTCTGTTACTCCCGAGGGGTGCATGGGAGACAGGGCCCCCGTCCCTTTCCAAACAAAATCCCTCTCGTCCCCTTCAGGATCCAAGCTCAGAGCAACAGAACGGTGCCGAATGGACCACCCATGAATCCGTGGCCTCCAATGACCGTCCACGCCCGTTGAAGCTCAGCCTCCATGGCAGGCCCCCGGCCACAATGAGACAAGGGGAGGGTTCCAGTGTCCGGGTCCTGCAGGGACCAGAAGCCGGCCGAGGAACGCCCCCTCCTCCAATGTCGCATCATCACCCAGGCTGAAATTCACCTCGTGGATGCGAGCACTCCCTGCGATGAGACGCTAAGAAAAAGAGCAAGAGATTTCCAGAAATTGTGGGCAACGCTTTGGGGGTTCAAAGGGCCTCTTTTCAGGAAGGCGCTAATTTGGTCTGATGCGCCCCAATGAAGCTGACAAGGCAGCCGCAGCAGGTTTCTGGGGTCCTCCCCCGGGTTGCATTTCATTCTCAATAACCGTTAGCGCCGTCTCGTTGGCCTTGCGTTAAAATGAGCGAGGGGACTGGAGGCGCCCGGCCTCCCCGCGAAGGCATTGATTAATTAAATTGTTTACAGTGACTCAGTGTGGAGATGGGCTGAGGTTGCACAAAAGCTCTTGCAAATGGTTCACATCCACTCGGGAACAAAGGGCTGAAGGTGGAGCTGGCGTTGGGGGGTCCCTCCTGACCCCCATTCGTGGCATCCCCTCAAAAAGAGACCTTGAATACGGTGGCATCAGCGTTCCCTCTGAAGGGTCATCGGTAGGGTCCTGGGTGTGCTGGACTCGGTTGGGTGCCTGGAGTTCTCCCAGCGGTAGCCAGAAACCGCCTTTTATGACCGAGCCCAAATTCTGCAGGGTCTTCTGCTTCGGAGCCGCGCCTCCTGTTCCCAAGTCTGGGCTTTGGTCTCCCCACGTAACAACATGGCGCCACCTTTGTTTCAGGCTGGTGGGTGGGAAGTCAGCACCGGCATGAGGAAGAATGAATGGGCCCACGGTGAGCCCGTCTCACCCTCTTTTAATCACAGCAAACAGCCATCGGGGAGAGGCAGGCTTCAGCAGCGGCTTGTGCCCTGTGCGAACGTTAAGTCTTCTATCCTCCTTCAGCAACGGCTGCTTGGCTCTGCGAGGGAGGAGGCCTATGGAGCTTGCAGACATTGACCGGCTTGGACATCGGTCTGTTAAAGCACAGTGCAAGCATGGCTGGCACATGGGGATTTGGGTATAGCTCAAAGGCTGAGTCCAGGCCCGTCTTTCAAACTGAGAGCAGGTTCAGTACAAAATGAACCAAGCTCAGGGCGTCCATTTTCATGGGCGTTTGTCCGGACGTGCATCTATGGGCATCTCATCTAGCTTCAGCCCCCTGCCCTCTGATCCCTGGTGGCACCAACTTTTAGGGGCCTTGAGTCCCACCTCTCTCTAGCACCCTTGGCTCTTTGAAGAAGAGTTGGCTCAAAGTGGCTGACAAACCTTCTGTTCTTCTCCTCACAACAGACACCCTGTGAGGCAGGTGGGGCCGTGAGAGCTCAGGAGGAAACTGTGACTAGCCCAAGGTCACCCAGCTGGCTTCATGGAGGAGTGCAGAATCAAACCAAATATTACCAGATAAAGAGTCTGGCTCCCTAACCACTAGACCAAACTGTCTTTAAAGGCTGTAGTGGGTCTCGAGCCTGTGACCTCAGGGATGCAAGGCGGCCATTCTGTCTCTATGCTCAGCCTCATTGCCTGCCATCTTACATAGGAGGGCTTTGTTAACATGTGGACCTCACCACCACAGCATGAGATGGTGACCACCAGCTAAGTGGGCTTTCAGGGGATTGGTTAGAGGACTAGCAAAGCTGTTTACAGGTAGAATTCATGGCAAGATCCAAACAAGGGGGAGAAAGTGGGTTCATACAGCACAGAAAGAGCGCAGCCCCTCAAAACATAAAGGTAATGGTGTCACTCTGGCCCTCCAAGTGCAGAGCAAAACAGCCAGGCTGCCTTCATGTTGGGAGAAAGTATAACAGCTGTTGGAGAAGACACCCACACCCACACAAAATAAGGAGCAACCCAGGAGATTCCAGATAGGAGCTTAAACCCCCACCAGCACCTTGTGTTTTCCAGCATATTCTTAGAATTGGCGAGTGAACCCAGAAATCCTGACGCAGATTGCAAAAATATGTTAATGAGCCAAATGGTGTTTTTGGAAAAACCAGCTCAAGATGAGCACTATTACTCTGTTCCAACTGGACACGCACAGGATGGCTGGTTTTCACTGCCCTGCTTGACCAGCAGTTCCTCCGAGGAATAACATGCTCTCCATCACCACCTTCACCCCCACTTCTTTCCAAAGGCTCCCCGAATCAATCTCTTCCAGCCTACGAACTCCAGGCTTCCCCAAACCCCCAGAAGCCTCCTCTCTATCCTTGGAAACTAACTATTATTCATCAAGCCCTCTAGATCTTTCTCCACAGAAAAACGCCCTTTGGAGCTCAGGTTCTCCACACAGCCCACCTTCCTTTCGGCTTTGACTTTCCCTAACGGAGAAAGAACCTTCGCTGAACTTTGCAGATTGGCTCACGCACGAATCCCACCGAAAGCCACAAACAACAGGTTGCCCTTCAGAAGGAAAAAGCTTTGCCAGCAGCAACTCCCCGCGTGGAACAGATGAGACAGATCTGCCGCACACACATTCGGAATAGCGCACAGAAGAAAACGTGGAACTTCCCCCCCCCCCAAATACTGCAAGGAGGAAAGTGGAAAGGAGCAGAGCTTATTGTTCAATTTGCTAGCCAAAAATGATAATAATAATAGCAACACACGCCCTGCTGCCTCTGTCTCCGCTCGTGCGGAGTCCTTGCTGTGTATGCAAACTCAAAGAATATTCTTAATTTCCAACTTGATGGTACTCACTTTGGAATCTCCAACCCCTTCCTGAGACCCGCCTCCTGGTAGCTTCGCAGATCACAACAGTCAGTCCCCAAGCCTCAAACTCTACTTTCCCCCTTAATACCTGCTTTTCCTCCTTCATCCGCAACAAGGCATCACCATCGCTGTTCAGGATGGAGCCCCCGCCTTTTCCAACCAGGGGCTCCTCCAAGCCTGCCCTGGTCCTGCCCCTGGAGTCTCTCCATTGGGCAGCAAGTCTGAAGGGCGGCCAGAGGAGCTCTTTTATTGGTCTCTTGGCGAAGGGGTGGAGCGAAGCAGAGCTGGGAAACTCTTGGGCTCCTTGGTACCCACCAGCCTCCCTGTAGAGGATGCTGTTGCCAGGGGCAACCTCACGTGAGCCTAGGAGGATGGAGAAGGCGACTGGAAGCCACAGCCCCTAGAGGAACTCTGCATCTGGCAGAATAAAACTTCACACCCAGGGCCATTAAAGTCACATCAAGTCGGGCGAGGCAGTAAGCGTGGCTTAGAGTGTTGCCAGACAAACTTGGTAGACCCGACGCGTCTTGATCCCTGGGCCGCGTTCCAAATTTTTGGTACATCCTGGGGCCCCTTGGCAACCTGGCATGGTAACCCGGGCAACTTGGACATCTTGGTAACCTGGGCAACTGGAGCATCGCGGGAACCTGGTGACTTTGTAACCTGGGCAACCGGGGCGCCCTTGGATTATAGGGCGAAAGCGCCTCATTAACCCTGGGTCAGAGAACAGGCGCCTTTGTAGACAAGAGCTGAATTTGGAGAAAGAGGGGCTTTTCTCCCACAAGCAGTTAATTTCCTGGAACTGGGGGAACTGGGAGAGATTGAGAGGTCTTTCTAGTCTTTTAGATTAGACTACTGTAATGCGCTCTACGTGGGACTACCCTTGAAAGCGGTTCAGAAGATGGAATTGATGCAGAGTGTAGCAGCTCGACTGCTAACAGGAGTCTCTGGCAGGGGTCATATCAAACCAGCCTTAAAGGACATGCACTGGTTACCTCTTAGCGACTGAGCCCAATTCAGGGTGTTGACACTAACATATAAAGCCCTAAACGGCTTGGGCCCTGGGTTTCTGAAGGAGCGCCTTCTCCCATATAGACCTGCCCATGCACTGAGATCTCAGGGAGAAGGCCTTCTTGGAGTTCCTTCTCTTGCAGAGGTACAAGGCATATGGACAGGGCAAGAGGGCCTTTTCTGTGGTGGCCCCTAGACTCCAGAACAGCCTCCTTCTTGAGGTTCACCAGGCACCTGGTGCAAACATGTCTTTTCACCCAGGCTTTTGCCTTTTAAATTGCTTCCTCAGGGTGCTGTCCTGTTAGGGAGGGAGGGTTGGAGGAGGTTATATTTTCAATTATGTTTTATTCTTATTGTGACCCGCCCTGGGGCCACGTGGTGAAAGGCAGGATATTAATTTCTTAAATAAATCAATAACCCCAGGAATAGTCCCGCTGTTTGTCAGAACAAAGGGGCCACCTTTGGCAGTCGGTGCTAAGCCAGTCCAGGGTGTCTTTTTCCTCCATCGCTGCTCCAGGGGTCCCTAACATGGATGGAGAAGAGAGCAATATGTACCCCATCTTCTTCTGCGCCCCTCACAAAATGCAGGAGACCCTCTTGCCTCTCTCCTGGGCTCACCTTATCCGACTGCCGTGCTGTTCAGAGGCTGGAAATTGAACCTGTCACTCTCTACAAAAGCAGTTGCTCTATCACTGGACCACATTGTTTATTTGTTTGATTGGTTTGCATTTTTATCCCGCCCTGGACCCGAAGGTCTCAGGGCGGGCAGCGGCATTTAAACACTGTGGTACCTTTTGCTATATGAGGGAAGGATACCTGACTGAGTAGGATGCTAGCATGTCCAGTCCAACAGCCCTAAGCATCCGTGGCATGCAAAATAAGACAACTTTAAGACGTTCCAAACCCCTGTGAGTACACCAAAGTTGCTTGTGGCCAGTGTGGGACGCAGGAGGCACGATGCCAACTGCCTAGAGGTTCTGACAACGCACCTATGGGCGTGAATGAGCCTTCGGGGCAAATTCAATCCGCTTGGCCATGGAGACGGCGCCGAGCCAGGAGGATGCGAGGGAAACAGAAGGCCTCGCTGTGGAAAGGAGCAATTCTTGTTCTTTCGCTCCTGAGCTTTTAGAAAACAGAGTGGGTGTCAGATAGCGACCGAGGCAGCTGGCGTGATGAGAGGCAACCCCCGGCTACGGATACCCGGGTGGAAAGGAGACTCGAAAGCAACCAAACATGCTCTCTGTGCCCCTCTACTGCCCTGAAGGTGGCAGCGGGTGTTGAAACTTGACATTTTGGGGCAAAATCACCTGGATGTATTCGGAGGTGACTTCACAACACCAAAATTGCAGCACAAGGAGAAAACAGCTCTGAGCAAATACACCCAGCGGCTGTAGCTCAGTGGTAGAGCAAAATGCCTTGAAAGCAGGGAGTCGCTGGTCTGATCCTCAGCCTCTCCCCGGAAGCAGGCAATGGCAAACCACTGCTGTATCGCTCCCAAGGAAACTGCATGGAGGTGCCTATGCAGACAACAGGGACAGAGGGACCAGCACAGGTGTAAATCGGGAAAACCTTTGCAGAGAGGAAGGTGCTGTCAAAATAAAAACAGCTAAAGGAGAGCAGGGTGGGCTGGATCACACAAAGGCGTGTGTGTGCAATTTCCTGGGCAAGGACATGGAAGTGGTTTGCTGACCCCCAAACCCCCAGCTTTCTAGGGAGTGGCTTAGCCTATGCAATGTAGAGGCACTGGGTCTGACTCCTAGGCTGTGGTCACACCCAAGGTTTAATCCAGCTTCAGTCCACCTTCATAGCGAGAACACACATCAGCAAAGTGGCCAGTAATTTCCTTTCCACATTGTCTATCCTTCCTGAAGGTGAATTTTCTGAATTATTTAACACTGAAAGGAATCGGCTTGTTCTTTCGCTGATGGATTCTCTTGCTCTGAAAGTGGACTGAAGTTGGATTAAGCCTTTGGTGCGACCATACCATCAGTTATCAAAAAGATTTTATTTGCTTGTTTGTTTATATTTCTGTCTTGCCCTGTACCTGAAAGTCTCTGGGCAAGTCACAACAAAAATAATTATAAAAGCAGAATAAAACTGCTTTAAAACAGGGATGAGAGGAATACTGGCTGAATGGAATGGAGTTGGTTGTAGAAGAAGAAAAGAGTTGGCTTTTCTACCCCGCTTTTCTCACCCATTTAAGGGGACTCAAAACAGCTGACAAACCTTCTGTTCTTCCCCCCACAACAGAACACCCTGTGAGGTGGGTGGGGCTGTGAGAGCTCAGAAGAGTGCTGTGACTGGCCCAAGATCACCCAGCTGGCTTCATGGGAGAGTGTGGAATCAAACCCAGTGTTCCCAGATAAGAGTCCGGCTCCTTAACCACTAGACCAGACTGGCTCGACATTTGGTTGGAGCCTAAAACATTTGGTTGGAGATGATTCAGTTGCACCAACGTCTCTTAAATGTGGACGGGCAAAACAGACATTCTGGACTCCTGAGACTTTGCAAGGAACTCCCTCTTATTCAGACCTGGCAGCTGGAAGATTTGCAAGTTAAAGATGGATTTGCTGCCTATTGATGTAGATCTCTCCCTCTTTCTTTTTTAAACCAAAAGCTCTCATGCAACTGCCTCTTCCCACAGAGGGAATACCCCCGCACCACCCTTCATCCGTTCAGGAATTGGAAGCAGCAATGCTCCAAAAATATACCAACCGCCCAGGATTCCACTGCATGGCTTTTCTCTACAGACCCCAGAAATCCCCACAGGCTCTCTCTGCGTTTTCGGTATTTTCTTGCTTTTCTCGTGAAGCTTCTTAGCCAGGAGAGCTGAAACCCAGGCTGGGAGAGGTCCTGCTATAACACCAGCCCCCGACTCAACTTCCAACTGATGCCCGCTATGATTCCTTGGCAGCCCCAGAGCCCTATAATTATCACTCTTTGAAAAGTGCAGCTGTTTTCTCTTTGGGAGCAGAAAAACACCACCCACCCTTGGATGGCCTCCCCGCGCTCCCACCTTGTAGCTCAACGTTGCAAAATTAATGCACATTCAAAATAGGTGCGATCCGTGTGTGTGTGTGTGTGTGTGTGTTATTTGTGCTTTAATCGCAACCCAGAGGAAGAGGAGGAAATGGTGCAAGGAGGAGAAAACTCTTTAGCAGAGCTAGAAAGAGAAATATAAGGTGGCTTCTGCCAGAATGTGAGTTCAGGAATGGCTAGAGGGAAAAGAGGGGGGAAAACCCAGAAGTGCCGGCAAAATCTGCATTTAATGGAGCCTTCGGGTCCTTAAATCCAGATTAATGGTGGACCCTTTTAATGGTGTCTTCAATCCATTATTCCATCACGAAGACCGGATCAGAGGCTGTGTGTCTGCATGCCTTCTGGGGCAATGGGGTGGGTTAGGAGCCACCATTTGCAGCAGGGAAGCTCCAGCTCCAGCCCTTGACACACACTCTACGTAGGCCTGCATGTCCTTCGCATTGGTCTGAACACAAGCTTTGTAGCGGCCACATAGGCTACTACAAAGCCGTGACTCTTTGCCAAGCCCACAGTAACTGGAAGTGACACTTGACTGACAGCTAAGCAGGCCAATCACGCCATGCTACCGGTGGACCTTCCCGCCCAGGCCTAATCGGAGCCTTGGGATGGGTGCTACGTTGTCTGCACACTGGCCTGTTTAGCACCCATCTAATCAGGTGCTATATGGGCCATGTGGACACCTGGGTCCTCGCCATGACACAGACCTTCGTGGACTGGATATCAAAGATCTGGATCTTCTAAAGATAGCAAAGCTCACGGGACCTAAGTGATGCTCCATCAAGACTGGGTGGTGTTTCAAAGTAAAACTAAATCACAAAAGAAAGAATCCTGGACTCCGCGGAGCATCAGTGCTCCCTTTGACGGACTATTTCGGGAATACGGCATTGAGCTGGATAGGCAGGCGTAAAAATAGTTTATTATCACGATCCATGTATTTGACACAGTGCAGCTCAGGCTATTCATTTTCACCTACAAAATTCGTCAGAGCTAATTGGAAGCAGTCACTGGAGGACAATGCCCATCCGTAAATCACATTTCCTAGACATTAATGAGGAAGACCTCTAGCAACTCTACCAAGTGGGGGTCCCCGTAGGGTGGGGAAATCAGCTGTTTAAGGCAAAACAAAACGTTTTAGGGAGCCTTCAAGACTAAAAGCAACATGGTGGCACTTCTGGAAAACGTTCTGCTTTGATAAATTGGTTCAAAATAAAAAGGGGAAGCTGTTCTTCCAGATATGTTGAAGGAGTATCACAGAAATACCTGTCCAGCTTTCTCACTCAACACAGGAACCTCCTGCTGCCTTGCTACACCGTGTGCTGGCTAATTTGGGGTGAAAAGCCTTTGCCTGGAACAGAATGAGGTCTGCCGGGCAGCAAGTAAAGAAAGCAAATATTTAACGCTCTTGTTCAAGAACATACCAAGTGCCTCTTCATTTATTTATTTATTTATTCAACAGTGCAAGCCTCTATTAAATAGTTTCCGGCGGACTCCCTTGAATCCTAACTTATTGCTTTTTAAGCTGCATTCACGCACAGCACTAAAGGGCTGTACCCCGCTTTATACAATGAGGGGGCGACTTATCTGGCGAGGGATCTACGTGTGGCTCATGCCTAATTCCTCCCATCTCGAAGGCCGAGGCGTATCTGTCTGTAATAGAGGGACTCAAGATGGCCGCCAACGGCCATGCGTCACCTCAGTGAGGAAGCTCAGTCCGTGTCCACACAGGGGATCGGAAGCTTCGTAGCCAGGCCCACTTTCACAGAGCCGCACTGGGTTTGAGAATTTCTCTTTCTTTTTTCTGTATTAGAACTATAGCAAGTATGGCACAGTGACTTAACAAGTCAGGTTGGGAAAACAAGCAAAATCCGCTTCACACACCTGAGGGCCAAATGGAGCCCACAAAGCTTCTAACCCCCCATTTACTGGCTTGGGAAGGGAAGCAATTGGGTGGGGGGGGGTGCATGCAAGGCACCCCTCGAGATTTCAGAAGTGCCCGCTGACCCCCAGATACTGGAGTCCTCTGGCCACAGTACGAGAAATATCTAAGCAGATTTCCTAAACTTCAAAACAAACTACATGTTAGAGGAAAGGGCCCTTGGGCTCTACGCCAGGGGTCCAGAAAGAAAAGCAAGAAAAGAAAAAAAGAATGGGGTTCCTTCGGCCTTCCCGCGTGACAGGGAGGGCGGTGGAGGACTTTAAAACTTCCCGCTGGCATCTCGGTTTCTGCAGAGGGAAACGTCACTTCGCTGGCACTTAGGAGTACATGGTGAGCTGCAACCACTGAAACGAGAGGGTCAGAGTCAGCGTCCGTGGCCTCTTCAGCATTGCCATTTTAAAACATTCCTCCGTCCCAAATGTCTTTCCCATCATCAATGTCCTCCATTCCCTTATTTTATTTATTTATTTATTTATTTACATTTATATCCCGCCCTATACCCTAGGGTCTCAGGGCGGGTAACAGCATATTTAAAAGACAAAAATACTTAAAATAAAAACCAAATCTAAAAACAGTATAAGACAATAGGACGTGCAGTAGGGAAAAACGGTGCCACATTTAGCCAAAGGCCAGAGCAAAGAGGTGCGTCTTTACCCCCCTCCTGAACGTATACAGTGAGGGGGCCTGACGCACCTCAAGGGGGAGGCTATTCCACAGCCTGGGGGCCATCACTGAGAAGGCCTCTCTCGAGCCCCCCCCCATCTTGCTATAGAGGGTGGTGGAACAACGAGAAGGCCCCCCCCCCCAGATCTTAGGGCACGGGCAGGTTGGTATGGGAGGAGGCGTTCCTTCAGATATTTGGGGCCCAAGTCATTTAGGGCCTTATAGGTTAAAGTTAACAGAAGCTCGCCTCAGCTACTTCTGCGCCCTGCACAGAGTTTTCACCTCCGGCTTATTCCTCGTGCCCACAATGCGGGGCTCCTTGGCCACAAAGCCACATTTCTCCTAAGCAGAGACGCACACAAATGGGGTTTTCTGCATTCAACTAATATCGAATTGAATGTAAGAAAATTCGTCTTCGAATATGGTAGGATTCTATGCGATACGAATGTATTTGTATGGATATCCGATACGAAGCCATAGCTAGCCAACTTGTATTCCGTAACATATCCACTCTGAGAGCAGCAAATCCACCCTGAGTCCACTTTGAATCCACTCTCAAACCATATTAAATTCACTCTGGATCTGTTGCAGATATGACTGACTGACACAGTCGCTTTCCCACCTCCCTGTTTCACGAATGTTCCGAACTTCGTATCTGTACAAACGTCAATGTATGAATGCCATAACTTTTTATTTGTATACGAATGTCTGAATTTGTCTGAATTCATACAGATAATGAATATTACGGATATTTGTTCACATCCCTACTCGTGAGAGGTTTTCTGAAGGGGAGCCCTCCTCTGCTCTGCCCTTGTTCGACCAGCCAAATCCTACACTGGGACGAACCACGTTCTGCCCGCGATTCCAAAAACTATATTCTGGAAACTGTCCGCCCTGCGATTGGTCTTGCGCCCAAGAGAGAGGGCAGCCGCTGATGGAAGCCCAGATGGGTTCAAGAATAAGAACATAAAAGGAGCCCTGCTGGATCAGGTCACAGCCCATCTAGTCCAACGTCCCGTCGCACACAGTGGCCCACCAAATGCTCATGGGCCAAATCCTCAGCAACCTTTGAAACTGCACAGTAAAAATACGTGGGATTCTCTGCCGTTGCAGCGGCCCGCAGAACGTCACCCTGAACGAAGGCGGAAGAGACTTAGCGCTTTAGTTCACAGGTGAACCATTAGTTCAGTTTGCAAATGAACAAACCAGCCTGGGTTCAGATTTGAGTCAAACTCTTTGGGGTTTTTTTCAGAGTGGTTCTGTTCACTTCGGAATACTTTAGCAAACCACTCTTGGTCTGTTATGGTTCACTAGATTTGTTAGAACCTTATTTGTTCAAGCTTGATTCAAACGGGGATTTTGCAAACCGCGAACCGATGGAACCAGTTTGGCACGTTTCTAGGAGACAGATGCTTTTAAAGAATGGCTAGAGATCTGCACAGGTGTTTACTGCTGGTCGGAATCACTCAGTTAGAAACTTCTATCCACTGGTCTGAAACAAAGTGGGCAGGGATCCCTCTTACCTCCTTTAAAGTAATGCGGATTTGTCCGCTTCCATCTCTGTCCAGAGATTTGAAGGCACCTGAAAGAGAAAGGGTGATTTTATTGAAAGAGGAACAGGCTTAAGGTACCCTCAGCGACTGAAGATCAATTGCATATTCAGCTACCCTAACTAGGGACACACATGGATATTCGTAACTTTTAATATTTCAAACATTTGTATACAAATCTAATGTTACAGCATTTGCACCTTGACATTTGTATTCATCCGAATGCTCCAGAACATTCGTTAACCTGGGCAGGTGGGAAAGCGGCTGAGCCAGTTATATCTGGAACGCATCCAGAGTGCATTCAATATGGATTGAGAGCAGATTCAAAGTGTATTCAGAGCGGATTTGACTCTTTCAAAGTGGCTATGCTATGGGATTTGTATCAGATCCGTATGGACCCATATGCATTCGTATTGGCTATTTGTACGAAATCATATAAATAGATTTGTATCAAATAGAATCCTACCACATTCAAAGGCAATCTATTCAAACATGGCACCTTCAGATGATCTTGAACTACAATACCCAGCGTTCCTTGCAGCCCTGGAATGGAGCCGGCATGGAATGCTGGGAATTATAGTTCAGAACATTCAGCCAAACCCCCCCCCCCCAAGGAACCAAGCCCCTGGAGTCACTTTTCCAAACAACTGTTCAAATTGCCATCTGTCACCGTATCAAGAGCTACTTACGAAACATGGCGTCCAGGCGCACCAAGCAGCTAATGAAATTGTCAAAGTCCATGTTCCCGTTCTCATCCGAATATCTGCGCACGATCATGCTGTACAGCTGCTGGTTGAGCCGGAAGCCTGCCAATCAAAGGCAAAAAGAGAGCAGAGGAGATGGAAGGCAGATCTTCATAGAACAGCCCTCCTCCGACCCCACATCCACAGCGCTGCAGACACCGGGACGTTCTGACTGCATGCGCAGGCCCAAAGGCGTCGGCCGGAACCCACTTCTGGCTTGCTAAATCATTCCGTCCGCTTGCAGAGCAGGAGAAGCCCTTGCGAGCGCAATCGGCTCTCAACCTTGCCTGGAGCCCTGGTGTGGTTTGGGTGCCAGGGGCCGCAGGGATGGGTCTGCAGAGGTTTACCAGCCCTTCCTCTCCGCCTGTACCTGCAGCTTCAAAGGCTCCTGGGAGTTCACTGCTGCCAATGGTCCCAGACCGATCTCTGTCAAACTGTTTGTAGATGCCCTGATAATCGAGAGAATCAATGAAGGCGTCTGAAGAGCGCGAGAAACAGCAAAGGCTCGCTTCTCTCCCACTGTTTCAGGGCCCCAATTTCTCAGGAACCGCCTGGGAACCCAAGCCTGAACAGAGCTTGAGCCTAATGCAAACGTTTGTTCCTTTTTATTAATTTAAGAACCTATATCCTGCCCACCACCAAAAGGCCCCAGTGTAAGTCCGAATGATTAAAAATATATACATTTTTATATTTAGAATATAACCCTCACTTCCTTCCTCCCTCCCTCCCGGGCGGGAGAGCACTCAGGGAAAGCTAAGCATGGATCGAAAGGTATGTCTTAAAAAGGTGCCAACAAAACATGTAAAGTCTGGGGGCCACCATAGAAAAGGCCCTGACCTCCCAACTCTGAGAGAAGAAGAGCTATAAGAAGGCTCTCTCCTTGAGAGCTCAGGACCCGGGCAGGTCTATAAATCCATTGCTGTTGTTCTTACCTGCCACTTCTTAATGTTGTTCCAAAGATATTTGAATTCTTCAAAGCCCAATTTACCGGTTGTGTCGCTCTGTTATAAGGTGCGGTCAAGGAGGAAAAAGAAATGGAAAAACACACAAAAGGCTGGAAAAAGCGGACAGAATCTTTCCCTTTCTCCAGATCAAGCTGAGAGACCCCTCGGCACTGGCAGCTGATCTAAAGAGACCAGGGCAACCTCCGTGTGACGGCAGAAACAGTACGGCCATCAAATACGCCTCCTGCGGCGGCCTCTGACCACCACGCTGTCCAGGGCTATTGCAGTGGTGTGTGGCACAAATGGGTTTTTATTCGTAACGAATCAAATGCTAGAAAATCCGTATTTGTTCCAATAGATCCCCTTCGAACGGGGTAGGATTCTATTTGGTACAAATGTGTTTGTACGTATCCGATACGTATCCGATAAGAATCCATAACACACCTGTGCTCTGAAAGTGTCAAATCCGACCTGAATCCACTTTTAATCTGCGCTCAATCCACGTCGAATGCAATCTGGACCCATTGCAGATGTGTCTGGCGTCCTGCTTCCCCACCTCCCCAGTTTAACGAATCTCCAAACTCTTTATATGAATGTCTGTACTATTCATGCGAATGTCCTAACATTCGATTTGTCTGAATTTGAGCGAACAGCAAATATTACGAATACGCATGCACCTGCCTAGTCTGCACAGCTGCCACTGCTCCTGGCAGAGAGAACATCAAAGCCGGGGAATTTTCTCTCCCTGCTTTCATTCTCCCACCCACAGTTGCTTTGCTGAGCACAGGAAACCTCAGCAGAAGTCAGCCACTGTCCTTGTTCAGCAAAACAGGGAACGCAATACAGTAAATCCAGATGGCAAGGGGTGGGGGGTAGGGAGAGTGACTGGAAGAGCTGTTAGAGAGATCCTAGTCTTGCAAGGTGCATTCTTGTGGTGCAACAGGGGCACCTGTACTATCAGGTTGTTCCTACAGTACCATGAAGGCCCCATACAGCTCTTGCCTTAAGCCAGCAGAAAACTGGGCAGCCAGGTAAGGCTGGAAACAGGAAGCTCCAGGTGCAAAGTCAACTAGGGAAGTTGTCATTCATGTATTCCCTTCATTTGTTGCGGGATTTAGTATTTGTTTCTTAGTATCCAAGACACCGTAAAGGGGAACCGAGGACAGAAAAGCTTCTAGCACATCTAAGAGGTCTTCCTCCATAGATATTCCCTAAGAAAACCAGCAAGTGCTGAACAAGACAAGACCAGCCTCGTGAAAACCTCAAGCCACCGAAAAGATACATCCATCACTGCCACCATGCTGCGACATGTGTCAATGCCAAAGCCGTCGGTCTTCAAGTCTGGATCTAGAAAGGAAACGACAAAACTGAGCCACCTAACCCAGGGGCAGAAGATAAGAGGGTGGTTCGGCACAGGCCCGGTTTGGTTTTTAGCAGTATGCTGAACTACCCCTGTTTGGCAGTGCACCGAGCCAGGAGAAAGTGCCCGGTACAATCGGGAGCGACTCTGTGCTTAACCATTCATCAGTTCAGCCCTGGGTGAAAAGGAAGCATTGTAAGTCACTTACGTCTGGTAACTACTTTGTTGAGAACGTTCATCAGCTCCGTGGCACTTACTTCCATGTCCTAGGAAGACAAGAAATGTCTTGGTTTACATGGAAGTGCAAAAGGGAACTTTCAGATCATGCAATTTGTGCGGCAGCAAGGCTGAAGCCACAAAAAGTGGTCATTTTGGAGAGCCTTTAAGGTCACTAGTCTTAGAGCCTGCCCCCGACGTGGACAACTGGTAGCCAGAGCATCATTAGTGTTCCTCAGCTGGAGTGTTTCACACACCACTCTCTAGTACTTAAACTCTACCTGTAGGTAGAGAACCTGCTCCTTCATTTCAGCTCTGCCACACCCTAGTACCGGTGCCAGTGGTGGCCTCTGGGGGAACCAAAACCCACCCAGGGAGTCCAGAATGGCCCACAAACTTCGGCAGGATTCCTAGCTGGTGTTATTGAAAAACATGCACCAATATCAGTATATCATCTCTATATATGAATACCTGGATGATTATCAGTCCTGTATTATATTGCTGCAGAGGTTGCCAATGCGATGCCAAGGCAAAGTGGTGCCCCTAAAGGCTTCTACTTGTAATGCCTATATAAGGATCATTCCTAAAACAAGCTTTAGAAGCAGATATTTACAGCATCTGTCCTAATTGTGCCTTTCCAGCTACGAACTGCAGCTACTTTGCTCTGAAGGCCACTTTGGAGATTCCTTGGACCTCGCTGGTTATCTGGCCCTCAGTCTCCCATCCCCCATCACCACCGGACAGAAATGGGGACTAGACAGGGGCCGAAGGACTCACATCGCCGGCCAGCTGCACAAAGATCCTTCTGAACTGCCGGCACTCCTCCGACTCATTGGCTTCAATATTGGAGAAATGGGTGCGGGGGGGCTGGAAGGAGAAAGGACATTGGAGACATTGGTTTGGCACACCAAAAATTAAAGGGAAAGAACAGCACAGTCGTAATCTTTGGCCTTTTTTTTGCAAAGAGCACAAATGGTCTCTATATAAGAACATTTTACTTTTCCATTTCTTATTTGAATAAATATGCCACGGCATATATCCAGATGACTGCATCGCAAAGTGCTTCTACATATGTCTATTCAGAATTCAGCCTTACTGACTGCAGAACTGAGGAACTTCTACTGACTTCTATTAATTCTTTCTTTGGGTTTTACTGCCATTTTATTGACAGAGCTTAAAATTATAGTCACAGAAAACGTCTTCCCCTCATCCAGCTTCGACATTGCTTTTTGTGCCTCATCCAGATGTAGTTCTAAAAATTCTCGCCCTGGGCTTCAGTTATAAAGGGACCATCTCAACAGAAGTTATAAATCTTTTTAAGTCTCTTGGTTAATCAGCCCTGATGCTGTGGTGTCTAGGGTCACCTGAAGGGCCAGCACGCTTGCGTGGCACCCAGATGACCCCCACTGCATTGGAAAAGGTGCAAATGATTGCCGCCGGATGCCACAGGTAAGTCTTCGGTTAGGGGTGGCTTGCTTGTGGTACAGCACAGCTAGTCTGCAATTAGGCAACCTCAGGGCAGGCAGGGCGTGTTTCTAGCCTGTAAACACCTCCTGAAAGTGCAGATACACCTGCCCAGAGGTTGCCTAATTGCAGGCTATGGGCCAAAGTGCAAATCGGCCCCTGGATTCAGCTCATCGTTTGCAAGCAGCGAGTTACAGAAAGACCCCATGGAAAAGGTTTCAGGACAGAATCCCTTGCCAATTATTACTATCCTTTCAAGCAAAAAGCTGCGATCCGTCCCCAGTGCAACTCAGACCAAAAGAAGCAAATGAGACCAGTGATTCCAATTATTAACTAAAGACTTACCGGAGGTTCCGGATTGTATTGAGCCGCTGCTTCACTGTTCCAGGGGAGGAATGGAGAAAGAAAGAAGAGAGAATATTAGAAAAGAGATCTTCCATGGTAATGCTGCCACAACCAGGAAATCAGGTCTGTCGATGATACATAGAACAGCTAGATTTTGTCTTTTGTTACAGAAATCTCAAATCGATCTCGGGTGGGCAAATGGAAAGTTGCCTTTCTCTCCAGCAACCTTAGATCCAACCTATTTTTGCAGTTCCAAGGAAAAGAGAACTACTGTAGAGTGCAGTATGTCTTATGTACTTCATTCCTGAAAATAAATAACAACTTCTGTGCGTAGAATATTTGTGCACAAAGCTGGGAGGATTTGGCCAGAGCTCAATAGTCCCACATTCAGTTTGCATTGAATCAAACATGAGAAATCGGCTCCGTGCATATCGCTGGTCAGGTCTTCTGGGGCAAAGTCATGCCTGGCCTGGCCTGCGATTAGGCGCAAGGAACTCGCATTCTACAGTGGTGAGGACGGCACTGCTGTCGAACGCGAGTTCCTTGGGCTGTCATGTTGTCACATAGCCTTGTGGGGTCCGTTATGAAGCCCATTTGAATGGGACAATTATTTCTGCCTCTCTTTATCTCACCTCTTCTACAGTGAGCTTACGATGGACCGTCTGCTCTTCACCCTTTGGATCATCGCAAAATCTGTGGTGGAGGTTAAGGGGAGACTCCAGCATCCCCCGGAAACTTCATGGCTGGATGTGCATGAAGGCCAAACTCTCCCTGCTCCAAACCCAACAACCAGGACTCTAGAGGGATTCAGCCGTTGAACCAACTTGGTTTGGAAGTGAATTGAACCAACCAGGGGCGTTTTCACACTTCCCTTCCCATCTGCCGGACGGGAAAGAAGCACAATTAACCAACGTTGACTAGCGCTTGCCCTTGGAGTGCAAGTCAACTTTGGCCATTCCCTCCCACCGGGATTGAATTTATTCAGTCTGGGGCCTGGTCCTCCTCTGGGCGAGGTGCCCTCTGCAACCGCCCACGGGTCAGTGCCGTTGGCTCGATGACGCTGGCACTCTGCAAACACGCAGTCACATCTATGGTCGCCTGAAAGCTGCACTAGCACCTCAAACAACCCCAGGGCAGCGCAAGAAGAGTGAATAGTTGCTGCCCGGACGCTTCAGGTAAGTCTCTGGTAAATGTTGGTTAATGTGTGGAGCATGATTTCACACTCCACACTTAATCAATGAGTAGTGAACCTCTGGTGAGGGCAGGCATGCTTGGAAGCTGTAACGGCCTACAGTACTCCAAGTCTGTTTGCTCTTCCCCAGAGGTTCACTAATTGTGCAGTAACGGGCCTCAGTAATGGGCTGGATGTGATTCCAATTAGCTTTCCACCCTTCCCTGCTCCGGATGCCGCAGGGACAGTTAAGATAAGCTCTACTGGATCAGGCCACAGCCCATCCAGTCCAGCATCCTGTCCCACACAGAGTCCCACCAATTGCTCATGGGCATCTGAAGCAGAAGACAAAGGCAAAACCTTTACCTGCTCTCCCCTCCCAGTGAATGGCCTTAGAGGCATCCTGCCTGTCTTGAGCTCACGCCCCTGACCCTGACCCTAACCCTAACCCTCGGCCCAAACCATCCCAGATTTTCCAGCTCACAAATGTTCCCAGTGTACTCTCGTATCTTGCCTTTCTGGGGGCAGCAGGACCTAATCCTGACACACTCAGAGCCCCTGCATTAACTTTATTCAGCATCCAAGACTAACAGCAAAGTTTCTAAAAGCAGAGGAACGAAACAGACGTGCTGAGCCTGACAAGCAGACTGAATGAAATGGAAGGAAGGAAAAAGAAACAGAAAAACCTGTTTTCCATAAGCCTGGGCGCTGCGGGCAAGGAACACAGAACTCTGAGATGCGATAGCCACTGGCTCAGCTTTGCATAGACCGCGGTACCTGAAACAACTTTGCCTTGTGTAGTGTGAAGATCTGCACTCAGGAAATTAGGAAAATTCCATGGATGAGTCATGAGGCCAAGAAAAGGAAAAAACGAGTGTATACTCTCTTGTTCACACAGCCACACCCCCTTCCATCCTGCATCTGCATGGCCAAATAACTCTCAGGACAGCTAAACGCCAGAGTGGACGGTCAGTGCAAGGCTAACCAGCGTGCTCCGGCCAGACCTGTGGATATTCTGGAAGGGGCATTAGGGTGGCACCACACCTGGGGCAGTTTCTTTCGCCTCCTGACTGAGCCATGGGGGAAATCCGTAGGGAGGGAGATGCCGGAGCATTGCCGGCCGAAACTCACTGCAGGATTCTTGCACATTCCCTGGCAAGAGCAAACCTGGAATCTGCCTCTAATCTCCTGTGCCAAGAAAAATGGTGAGGGGGGAGCAGCGTGAGTGTGTTTGCTTTACCTTTAGCCATTGGTGCAGCAGGGGCCTTGCCATGGATCCTTGCCATGAATCCCTCCGTGACCCGCCAAAATGGAGGGTCACAGAGGGATCCGCAGTGAGGATGGCACCGCTGTGGAACGCGGGTTCCTTGGGCCTAATCCCAGCCCAAGCCAGGCATGACTTTGCCCCAGAAGACCTGACTAGGGATGTGGATGGAGCCAATTTCTCATGTCTGATTCGATGCAAACTGAACGCGGGACTTCTGGGCTCGCACAAATATTCGTGAAAGAAACAAACATAGCCCCACTCCTCACCCCGCAACCTGCCCTCCCCAACTCACCTGCCGCCGCCATCGCCGTGGTGCGCCACTCGGATCCTGCCTGGAATCGCACTTCCGGTTCTGTGGGTGCAGCTCTTAATCCATAGACCCAGAAGCGCACTGAAAGGCTGAAATGACGGCAGATGATGCAACCACGCCCCCCTGTTCCACTCTGCCGTCTTTCTTACCTTTGTGGAGGCCACGGTGGTATCTTTAGGCCTACCACTGCAGCCTCCGTAAAGGTAAGGGACCGGGCGGTAGTGGAATTGGAGGGGGGGCACAGTGACATCATCCGCTGTCATTTCGGCGCTCTTTGGGTGCCGAAACAGCAGCTCCCACTTGTGGGGATCAGGCGATGGGGGTGGGAGCTGCTCGCACAGAACCAGAAGGTCTATTTAATATCTAAAGGAACGCCTTCTCCCATACCGGCCTGCCCGTGCCTTAAGATCCAATAATGAGGCCCTCCTGGTTGTCCCGCCACCTTCAGTAGTGAGGCTGGTGGGCACCCGGGAGAGAGCTTTTTCTGCAGTGGCCCCAAGATTGTGGAACGGCCTCCCCCTCGAGGTGCGCCATGCCCCCTCCTTGTATTTATTTAGGAGGGCCTTAAAGACGCACCTGTTTACCTCGACCTTTGGTTAAGGATTTATTTTCCCTCCCCAGCTATAATGGTATCATTTTAATGCACTACGGAGTGCACGGTTTTAAATTTGTTGAATCTTAAGATGTTTTAAAGATGTTTTTAAGTGTGCATCTTGTTTTATTTATATTTCATTTTAATCTGTATCTGCTCTTAATTTGTATCTTGTTTTAATTTACTTTTACCTGTTGTAACCCGCCCAGAGACCTTCAGGTACGGGAAGGATAGAAATGTAAATAAATAAATAAATAAATACATGGCGGCAGCAGAGTGACCAAAGTTAAGGGGGGGATGGGAGACGGTGGCTGGGGGGCGGGGGGCAAGATCCGGCCTTGGCCGAAGCTTCAAAGAATGCCAGATAGATCTGATTTGCGGACGAATAGGGCACCTCTGATGAGCGCAGGCGCGACCGCCCGCGCACAGAGCATCAGCATCAACAGGGTGATGGCGCTGACAGGAGGGCAGTTGTGGAGGGCTCCGCAGCCAAAATGGCAGAGGAGGACCGGGTAAAAGTATTCGATCACGGGGGGGCTGAATGGCCAAAGTTGACCTGCGCTCCAAGTGCGAGCAATAGTCAGTGGTGGTTACTTGCCCTCCTTTTCCGTCCACTGGGCGGGGAGGGGAGCGCGAAAACGCCGCTGCTCAGGCAGGGCTCCTCTTGGGTTCTCAAGTTCCTAAGCTGCTTCCAATCCCAGCTCACTAAAAGGAAAGCCTTTTTAGTGCCTAAAAATACTGAAAGGAAGGAATGCGGGTTGCAGGACTGCAGCGCAAGTTTCAGCCCAGCCGCTATTCACGCTCAGCTGCCTGAACAAACCAGTCTGTCAGTAAACAAAAGCAAAGCGCAGCGCAGGGACCTGTGCCAGGCAAACAGTTTGCCCCGGCCGGCAAGGCAGAGAAGACAACGGCCATCAAAAGGAAATAAATCCCCGTGTGGCCATGAACTGCCCTCCCGACAGCCCTCAGAGGGGCTCCTTCTCTTTTAACCGGTCCCATCTTGCCTCACCCTAAGGGAGAAGAACAACCCGAAGAACAACCTGGGGGCGCAAAGTCTGCTCCAGCCAAATTCTGTGCCCGGAAGAAGCAACACAAAAGCTGGCACCCTGGGGACGGGTTGTTCCGGTTCATGCCCTCCTTGCTGGGCGATTAACCAAAGAAGGGGTGGAGGTGGAATCCAGCCACACAAGGAAACGGGCCTGAAACGGCGTTGGAATCCCACCCGATAACTTCCACGAACTACTCTGAATCCCAGGCCCTTTCCGCTCTTGGTCTTATTCTGGAATATATCCCGGAATAAACACCTACGGCCTGCCTGCTAGTACAGATTTTAGGGTGTGTGCAAATGCAACTTTCAAATTCAATTTGTAACGAATTGAATATTCAAAACTTTGAATGTATCCAAATAATGAAAAAACAAATGTTTGAACATTCGATTCGACATGAATACTTATTTATTTGTATTTCTATCCCGCCCTATACCCGAAGGTCTCAGGGCGGATGACGATATTATAATAATCTTAGACAAATTCATACGTATTCGCACAAATAAGACAGACATTCGTATCTCCGTGGGCACATATGCAGAGTGGGGCCCAGTCCCTGCAAAGGCTTGGTTCAAGAGAGGAGAAAACTCCTGGGCCACAACCTGATGCTCTCCTAATGACCCCTCACGCTGCATCGAATTTGCTTCCCTCGTGACCGCTGTGCCCCCGGTGGACACCTTCATGGAACCTTCCACCAGAACCACACCAGAACCCCAAGATCCCTTTCCAGGTCTGTCACAGATGGCTCAGCTCCCACTCAACTTAAGGAAGCCATCTTGGGGCGCTCAGCTGTGGCCCTACAAACATTCCTGAGTTGCATCTCCCAGCATTCTGTGCCAGCTGGCGTGGAATGATGGGAGATGCCGTTCCGGAGCATCCGGAGGCGTGAGGCTGAGGACCACCGAGTCGAATACTCTGACGCCTGGTCTCGACCTACCTGATTGCGCTGATGACGCCTCCCAGAATGCCCATGGCGCCTCCGCCGCCTCCACCGCCTCCTCCTCCACTTAGGAATCCTCCGATGACATTACCAATGTTGATGTTTGCTCCACCAATGCTGATGTTTCCACCTCCTCCTCCACCACCTCCTCCTCCTCCTCCAAGGAAGTTCTTGACAAGGAACATTTTCAGAAGCTGGACAAAGTTGACCTGCGGAAGGGAAAAGGAAACAAGAGCAGATCACCACGTTGTAAGAGGAACAACAGAGTCCTTCAGGTGATGGCTTTGACTTGGAAGAGTATTATGGACAAAGGAGACCAGGCGCTCCTTAGATGGTCCACCTCTAGATGCCCCTGAACTACAACTCCCATCATTCCTCAAGGGGCTGGGATGGAATGATGGGCCTTGTAGTCCTGGGGAGATCTTCTACTACCAAGAGCAACTCTGTGGACACAGCATATGTGCACTCCACAAATGCCACAGTCTCCATGCGCCTGTTCTGCCAACCCCCTAACACCTCCATCTCCCCATGCGCCGTCAGCGCTTGAGATCTTTTATATTTTAGGGCACCCCACACGTTCTTCTGCATCAGCCACATCAGCTGCGCATGACTAGAAGCGCTCCGGCTGAGGCTGCGTTTCCAAAAATGCTTTGCAATCAGCAATCCAGCCAGGAATGAAGGATTCCTGCAGCCACAGCCACAGGATGCTCCAGGTAAGGCGCATGCATGCAGACGTGGGTGCATGCGGGCACATGCACACAAAAATAACCAAAGGCCTGCCAGCTTTTGCATGGGCACTACACTCAGGGCTGGGGCCCATGGCAATCTCCTAAGGGTGGCTGCCCCGATTTTGGCTAATGTAAATCGGGGCCCGAAACGGGGAGCTGTGTTTTGCACACCCCTGGAACTAGGCAGCCAACTCAGGAATGAAAATCAGCAGAGGCAGCTGTGAGGGGGAGGCTGAAGCTGGAAGGCCCCCCCCCTCCCCAACATCACCTTGGTTTGAGCTCCTCTGGAAGATTCAGGCACTGGCAAACTATTGCGGGGGCGATGGGAGAATTCTGTCCGGAACAGACCCTGCTAGCTGCCACTAAGGCTGTGGTCACACCTAAGGATTAATCCAGCTTCAGTCCACTTTCAGAGCGAGATAATACATCAGAAAAGTGACCAGCTGTTTTCTTTCAGGGTTAAATAACCCAGAAAATTCACCTTTGGTGGATAGAAAATGTGGAAAGAAAACTGCTAGTCGCTTTGCTGATGTGCTCTCTCGCTCTGAAGGTGGACTGAAGCCGGATTAAACCTTAGGTGTGACCGCAGCCTAACACAGAGGTAACCACTGCTCCAGACTGTAAAATGGGCCCCCATGCTATATTCACTCCCCACTTCTTCCTGGGCAGAGGAAGGAAGGCAGAACTTAGGAAGGGGCCACATTTCCAGCACGTGGGCGGGAAGTCCTAGGAGACTAACTTGGACCCCAGAATGGAGCAAAACCTGGGAGAAAGAGCCGCAGCTGGTCCCTCTCTGGTGATCCGGAAATGGAGCACGAAATTGAGAAGATCTGCTGCCCCGCAGGGAAAGTGAAGAGAAGCTTTAAAAATAAGTTTTTTAAAAAAAATCGTGGGGCAGATGCAAATAAGGCCCTGCAGCACCAGCAGCAGATTCCGGAAAGAAGAGCGGCAGGAAGCATCACCACCAGCAGCAGCAGGCGCGCTTCGCAGGGACCGGAAGAGATCCCAAGAGATCCGTTCCAGAAGGAAAAAAGCAACAATAAATAAGTAAACAGAGCGGAGCTCGCCGAATGCCAAGAAAGGAGGGCCAATCTCGTTCAAAAAGAAAGGAAGGAACGAAGACGGCAGTGAAGAGGAAGCGAGCGGAGGTCGATCCCCCGGGGGAGAGATCTGCTAAGGGATTGGAGAGTCCCGAACAGAGTGGGAGTGGATCCCAGATGGCTGGTTCTGTTTTACCTCGAGGGCTCAAGCAAAGAGATCTGGGCCCGGGCGACGACGGAGGAAGCAGATCCCCGCCCGGGCGGGGCAGGAATTCCCTGCGAGGTCAGCAAGGATCGCCCGCGAGGGATCTCCCGGAGGGATTCACCGCGGAGGGCAGGATCGAGAGCGGGGACGATCCGGCTGCTCGGCTTGGGACCCACCCAGACACTTGCCTTGTCGCCGAGTCGAGGTCGCGGCTGCTGCTGCTGCTGCTGCTTCGGGTGGATCTCCGGCGGCGGCGGCGGCGGCGGCGGAGCAACTGCGGGATCGACCGCGCCCGAGCGAGTCACTGCTGCTGCTGCAGCGCGGACGTCGCTCTCGGGGAGAGCCCGCGCGGTCCTAGCGCCGCCAATGTGCCTGCCCGCCCCGTGCGCCGGGCTGCGGACTGCAATTCCCAGGAACCATTGCGGGATGATGGAGCCGCTCCAATTTTAGGAGCTGGTTTTCCGAACTCTGCACGCGGCCGCCCTCCAACTTTAACCTGCTGGTCGATTGGGGGCGCCTGATGTATTTCATATCCGCCCCCCCTTGTTTGGAGAAAACTCCCAAAGTTTAAAACTTTCCCAGAGCCTTCTCAGTGGTGGCTCCCCAGACCATGAAATCGCAGGCTATACCTGCGATTTGGGTGTCCAGGAGATGATGCGCCCATTTACCGTGGCCTTGGGCTAAGTAAACAGCTTCCCTCCCACTTTCGAGCACTTTGTTTGAGTGCATGTTCACCTTACATGTTGTTTTCATTGCTGCAACCTGCCCGGAGACCTTGGGGTACAGAGGAGGATAGGATGCAAATAAATGGATCATGGGTCTGCTGCTGAGCGATGCAAAGAAGTCCTCTTCTATTACTTTGCCAGGGCATCTATATCTCGCCTGTCTGCCTAAGAGCCGGAGGTGGTGGGTGTGCCGCTCGCCTCCCCTTTATCTTGTGATCACAGCAGCCCTGGGAGGCTTGGAGGCAGCGGGTGTCACCTTGGGCTCTTTAACGGAAAATGCAGATGGCGTGTAAGGGTCATAAACGGAGTAAAAGATGTAAACGAATAATATAAGGGTGCTTTTCCACTAGCACTAGAGTACCCATTAAGGACCCATTAAGGACCCATCAAGGGTCCTTAATGGGTCCTTTAGTGCTAAGTGGAAAAAAACACCCTAGAACCCAAAATGGGTCATTTAAAGAAAAGTAGAGAAATGTTATATATAGTAGAATATTTACCAAAATGAAGATATATGTTCATTTGTGTACAATTGTGAGCAAGTTTGGTAGATTCTAGTGGCTAGGGAGCCGCATTCTTATCTGGGAATACCAGATTTGATTCTGCCCTCCTCCATGAAGCCAGCTGGGCGGCCTTGGGCTAGTCACAGCTCTCTTCTGAGATCTCACAGCCCCACCTACCTCTCAGGGTGTCTGTTGTGGGGAGAAGAACAGCCCCTTCTAAATTAATGTTTTATAATTTGTCACTCTAAAACAGTCTTTACCCTAAGGTTTTAGAGGAGGCAACAGAAAAAGGAACTCCAAGTTTAAAAACTAACCATTACAATCCTCAGGACTGCCATAGTGGAACTGAGGAAGGCACTGAAAGGTTTACCATGGTGGCGTGTGGCACATTTCAAATATAAGATCGTTCCATAACTTGGGGGCCACCACAGAGAAGATCCCTAAACATGCTGTTCCCTCTCAGATTGGAGGGGTGATGATAGCAGCAGTATTGTTATTATCAACACTTGTCGGATATTTTTTCCTCTGAATTTGTTTTTGTGGAATTTGAATTTTTTGTTGTTGCAGAATCCGTAGGCCTAATACCGCTGGTCCCTGCTGGGAGAAACTGCTTCTCTCACGAGGACTTTGTGGTGATAAAAGGCTTCCCCGAACCGATGTCTTCCTTGGCACCAGGAGAACTCTGGACACGAGGCAGAAGCCTGGGCAGCTATTCTGTGCCCTGGCCGATTCCATCCTGTGCATTCCGGCTCAGGGACCTTGCCATTTCGGAAGAAAGCAACCCAGTTTGGTGCCCTGATTGGAACCTGTTGGGCCAGTTCCTCGGAAAGCTGCTGCCGCCGCTGCTACAGGGAAGAAGCGGAGCGTGTCCTGGCTTCAGGGCTCTGCTGCTTGGCTGGGCTTCACCTCTGAATCAGCCTCCAGGAATGCAAGAGTGTAGAAGGGCAGGGAGTGGGTGGCCAGAGTGAGGGAGGGAGGGAGGGAGGCCACCTGAGCCAGTTTGGTCTAGTGCAGTGATGGCGAACCTTTGGAGCTCGGTGTGTCAAAATTCGCGAGAAAACCTAGCTTAACTCGGGTGCTGTCACATCTAGAAATAGCCATAATTTTGTGATATTTGTAGCTCTAGTAAAAAAGTTATATTTTTGATATACCAGTATGTATTTTCTTAAAAGCAAAAACAAATAATTATTTACATTAGTGACTTTTGCTGAATTTTATTTGCTAGATCTTCAGTTGAAAGTTGGTATTTCATACACTTCAAGATGCATCCATTTACTACAAGCACTACACGCCCAGGTGCCAGGGTGACCAGGTGTGTCACCCAAAAGGGCTTGGCGTGTCACCTGTGATACGAGTGTCATAGGTTGGCCATCACTGGTTTAGTGGTTAAGGAGCCTGACTGTTATCTGGGAATACTGGGTTTGGTTCCGCACTGCCCCATGAAGGCAGCTGGGTGACCTTGGGCTAGTCACAGCTCTCTTCTGAGCTCTCACAGCCCCTTACCTCGCAGTGTGGGGAGAAGAACAGAAGGTTTGTCAGCCACTTTGCGTTCCTTTGAAAGGATGTGAGAAGTGGGGTAGAGCCCTGCTGGATCAGGCCACAGCCCACCATCCTGTGTCACATTGTGAACCACCGTTTGCTACTGGGCATCTCAAGCTGAGACAAGGGCAAATCTTCTGCTCTCAAATCCCAGCAGATGGCCTTAGAGGCCCCCTGCCTATCTCCCCAGCCTGGACATCCATTCCAGTAGCCACTGATGCCCCTGTCCTGCCTACATTGTCCCTTCTCTAAAGGGGGAGGCAGCCGTGGGTGGAATCCCCACTGTCCACCCTGGGGAGCCCGGTGTGTCCTCCAGGGCTTCTGCTGCTGATGGTCAGTCCGTTACGGTGGTGCTGAGGAGCCACTTTCTCCCTTAACTCTTCCAACCTAAATCTGAAGGAGACGCTGCGCTTCCTTCAAAGAGTAACTCCAGTTCCCGGGATCTCGAGTGAAAGTAGTGCCGTTGAGCATGTGCAGAGCGCCTCCCCTCGCCCGCCGCCTCCCCCGTAGTGAAGCAGAATGCGGGCGTGGAGGACTCGCGCATGCGCCTAGCGGCAGCCTCCCCACCGCCTCTTTCTCCCCGCTCCCTAGCCCGGGCGATGACGCAATCTCCTCCTGCCCGCCGGGCCCCGCCCCTCCTCTTCGTCCCTCTCCGGGCCGCCTCTTGGCAGACGCGTCCTTGGAGGCCGCCGGACCGGAAGGGGCGGGGCCGCGGCGGCGGCCGAAGCGGGCTCCGGAGGCGGGGCGCGGCAGCCGGCCCCGCCTCCCCAGGCCCCGCCCCCGCGTGCCACGTGACGCTTCCCGGTTCCATCCGGAAGAGGATGGCGGCGAGTCGGCGGCGCCTGGCGCGCTGCGCGGGGTCGGCGCACCCGGTGCGGCTCGCGCCGCTGCTGCTGTTGTTCTGGGGCGCCGCGCTGGCCGGCGGAGCCGCCTCGGAACCCGGGCGCTGGAGCCTCGTGGCCGCGGGCGTGAGTGTCGCCGCCGGGAGGGGGAGGGGCACGGGGAGGGGGAGGGCAAAGGGGCTGGGGGGCTTAAGAGCCTCGGGGAGGGGCTTAAGGATCAGGGCTGGGCGAGGGGCAGAGGGACCTGGGGGGTAAGGGGCTGGGGAGGGGCTTAAGGGGCTGGGGAGGGGCATAGGTAGGCACCTGGGGAGGGGATTATGGGGCTGGGGGAGGGGCATAGGCATTGCGGGGGCTGCGGGTGTGTCCCCCCAAAAGATCTGGCACTACCCTTGGCACCCTCAGTGGGCCGTGTACAGTTAATGTGGTGACTTTCCCTCCACCTGCCTGTGAACAAGTGAAGATACGTTTTAGGAGCCACACCAATGCAAAGCACAGCCGTGCTGTAAAAGAGGAGGGGTGGGCGGGGTGGGTGGGCCATTCTGCGAAATCTCCCGAGAGCAAAACTGCTAGCTGCACCCATTGCTTCCGAGAACTGGGGCCTGTGGGTCGTCAGCAGGCGGCTCATAAGCGCATTCACAACCGTCTCTTGCATGAGTCTTTGAAACCGAATGTAGGATGGAAAACTCCATGGGGGCTACTGAGTGAGACGGTGGGCTCACTACCCTCCATCCTCTGAACCAGGGGCGGGAGAGCTGCTGGCCTCCCGTTTGGTCTAGTGTTTCGGGAGCCGGACTCTTATCTGGGAATACCAGGTTTGATTCTGCCTTCCCCCACGAAGCCAGCCAGGTGACCTTGGGCTAGTCACAACTCTCTTACAAGCTCTCACGGTCCTACCTGCTTCACAGGATGTCTGTTGTGGGGAGAAAAACAGAAGGTTTGTCAGGCCACTTTGAGTCCCCTTAAGGTAGAAGAACAGAAGGTCTGTCAGTTGCTTTGAGTCCCCTTAAACGGGTGAGAAAAGCGGGGTGGAAAGGCCAACTTTTCTTCTTCCAGATACACTCCATAGTTCCCCCTTTGTCTCTAGAAACAGGTCGCACTGATTGTGTGGGCTGCTGGGGGACCAGAGGGTCTCCATCTTTGATCTACCATGGCCTGGTTTTGAGGGCAGAAGGTATTCCCAGGTCTGCGCTGAATTGCCGAAGGCTGAATTTCTGCCCCGGGCGAGTCTGTTTTGGTTGCAGAGCCATGCTCCTTGATCGTGCAGGAGCAGGGATTCTGCCCTGCTTGTGGGACAGAAGGCAGGAAGGGCTTCTGTTTTCTGCAGATAGAGGGTGAACTGGGTGACCCTGCCAAAGTTTGCAGGAGAGCGAAGGGCCTCAGGATTGTTGGTATTGTGTGGCCTTCTGAGACCACTTGGGCCTGAGAAAGGGTGGAAGCAAAAACCACCAGCGGACATCAGGCCTGGAGAACCTGCCTTGCCCCTTTCCTAAGTGGACTTGGAGCCACTGGATTCCATGCTGGGAACATTCTGGGCAGGCTTTGCTTCATTCCTGGGCTGGATGATTTTTGAGACTGAAAGATAAGGAAGGTTCTAGGCCCGAGTCTTTCTGATACCTGGTCGTAAACTGCCACGGAGGATGTTTGTTTTAGACTTCAGCGGTCATTGCTGCTGGGTCCCTCTGGACAGACAGTGTGTGCTTTGCCAGGTGTGGCTGGTGTCATAGTCCAAGATGTGGGGAGGGCGCCGGTTGGGGAAGGCAGAATCCCTTCCCTGCTGTTCCTGGAGCTGCTGCACTCACTTTCTGGGCCAGCGCTTGCTGTTTCTTGCTCGTCTTCAGTAGTATCCTGTGGATTTTCTGTGAAATCCCTCCTCCTCCTCTCTCTTTCTTCAAGTCCTTCTTCTTGCTCACATCACATGGGACTTTTTGCTTGCTGATCCTTGCCTCGTATTAAGAATATGCCGATGTGATCCAAAACTGATGCACTTGTGTTCCTTGTAGGCCAAAATATTCTTAATAATGGTCTCAAAGCTGCAATTCCAAGTTGTGCTTGTTGGTTTGTGACCCGCTTAAATGCACCAAAATTGGAAGCAATAGAAAAATACTTTGAATAAATAAATAAATAAACAAACTGTGCTTCTGGCAAATACCCTTTCTGGGTCAGGATTAGTTAGGCCTGAGGCCTTCCCTGGGGTGTGAGTCACGCTTTGGGGTTCTGATCTGCGTAATATCCCTTCTGCTGGGATCACCTGGATGCCCCCCCCCAGGTGCAAATACCATCTCAGCCACTGGGCATTTGATCAGTGCGCCATCGACTGAATTTTCCACCCAAGCGGTGCCACTCAGCCCGGGCCAGGTGTTTAATTTCGCTCGGAGCGAATGAGAGAGGAAAAGTCTTCCTGCGTTTCCTGACCCAGTTTATCTGAGGTGACAAACCAGCCAAACTGGTGAGCCAGTTTAGTCTAGCGGTTAGGGAGCTGGACTCTTATCTGGGAATACTGGATTTGATTCCGCACTCCCCCATGAAGCCAGCCGGGGGACCTTGGGCTAGTCACAGCTCTCTTTCCGAGCTCTCACGGTGTGTTCTGTTGTGGGGAGAAGAACAGAAGGTTTGTCAGCTGCTTTGAGTCCCCTTAAATGGGTGAGAAAAGCCCTCTCTGTTTGTCCTCAGCTCTTCTTTTTTGTTCATTTTCAGAACCAGTCCGAGAGTTTGTTTATCTTCCCTAAGACGATGTTTAGCGGGACCCAGATTATTCTCAAATGTAAGTGCCATGTTTGCCAGGAAGGCTTGGACATACGGAGCCCCAGTTCCGCCTTTCACCTGAAAGAGTGACCTATTGTTCTTTTAAATGGCTTTCAGTACGTTCTGCCTAACGGTGCATTCCTTTGCAGTTCTGGAGAAGCAATGTGGCAGCCAAGACCTGCTCCTGAACATCAGCTGGTACCTCCGCAGCTCCCGTTGCCATGATGAAGTCTACATAGACGTAAGACTCCAGTTGGGGTTGAGAGTGGGGAGAGAGCCATTTATGGTGAAGGAGAGGCAGGCTTACAATAGGCTACGTAAGAACATAAGGACCTAAGAGGAGCCTTGTTGGGTCAGGCCACAGCCCATCTAGTCCATAAGAACCTAGGAGGAGCTCTGCTGGATCAGGCCACAGCCCATCTAGTCCATAAGAACCACAGAGGAGCCCTGCTGGATCAGCCCACAGCCCATCTGGTCCATAAGAACCTAGGAGGAGCCCTGCTGGGTCAGGCCACAGCCCATCTAGTCCACCATCCCGTCGCACACAGTGACACACCATTTGCTTCAGGGCATCTTAAGCAGAGACAAGGGCAAACCTTCTCCTGCTCTCCAATCCCAGCAAATGGCCTTAGAGGCCTCCTGCTTATCCCCACAGCCTGAACAGTGCAGTTAGGCCTCCATTCTAGTAGCCATTGATGCATCTGTCACCCATTAATTTGTCTAACCCTTCCTTAAAGCCATCTAGGCTGGTTGCTGTCACCACCTCTTACGGCAGCAAATTCGTCTGGGTGAAGACCCCCTTCCCTTGTCTTCCCTGGAAGCCAGGTTGAGCAGGAGACTTTGCCTTTACCAGCTGTGACAGGAACTGTGGTCCCCAGCCAGCCACCTGGCCAATGCTCCTGACGCACCGTCTTTCTCCTTGCAGGAGAACAAAGCCCTCATGTACCTGAGCAGCCATGAGCAAGAGACCAGCCTGGCTGGAGGCGGACAATACATCTGGTATAGGAACACGAGCCGCTGTGATCGTGTCCACGAGGTGAGATGTTCAGAAGGAACAGGGTCATGTTATGGGGACCGATTCTGCCGCAAGTCAAGGGCAGGTAGAGATTTTAGCCCAGGTGGAGTTCCTGAACCACAGTGGAGGTGGAGTGTTATTTTTCAGTCTTTTAGCAGGTACCTGCTTAGTCAGGTACGGAATGTGGGTCAGGGATGGACGGAACAAGCCACTTTGATCATGGTGGGAGATAAAGCACATTTGAGTCCCAAGTGGCAGCCGGGAGCACCTACCGTTTTCTCCATCTGGTCAGCCAGCTTAAGCCTTACCCGGGTCGGGATAACTTGGCCACAGTGACCCACGCTTTGGTAACCTGCAGATTAGACTACTGTAATGCGCTCTATGTGGGGCTACCCTTGAAAACAGTTCAGAAGCTGGAGCTGGTGCAGAATGCAGCAGCTCGACTGGTGATGGGAGTCTCTGGCCAAGCTCATATCACGTGGCTCTTAAAGGATCTGCACTGGTTACCTGTTAGCTACCGAGCCCAATTCAAGGTGCTGACACTAACGTATGAAGCCCTAAATGTCTTGAGCCCTGGGTCTCTGAAGGAGCGCCTCCTCCCATGTAGACCTGCCCAGGCACTGAGATCTTAGGGAGAGGGCTTTCTTGGAGTTCCTTCTCTTTTCAGAAGTATGAGGCATAGGTAGTTGCAGGAGGGCCTTTTCTGTTGTGGCCCCCTAGACTCTGGAACAGCCTCCCTGTTGAGGTTTGCTGTATAGTTTTGGGTGCTTGATGCACCCGGGCATTTGCCATTTAAATAGCTGCCTCAGGGTGCTGTCCTGGGTGGGTGGGAGGGAGGGAGGGAGGGGTTTATATTTTTAATTATGTTTTACTGTTGGATATGTGTTAACCCACACTGGGTCCACCCAGTGAAGGGCAGGATATATATTTTCTAAATATATAAAAATAAATAAAAAGGACGCACTCCAGACCTTATGACCGCCTCTCTCTCTCTCTTTCTTTTAATTTAGCTGCACATATCGGCTCTTCCAAAGCCCAGAAAGCTGAAGCCTCTGCCAGAAGTTCACGCAGCCAGCCCGGTCAGTTTCCGTGCTTCACTCAAGACGTTCCCGAGCTGCCTCCGTTGGTGGTTCTCTAGAGGGGGAGGGGAGCCTGCCCAGCTCTTCCAGCCCCAATTCCACACATCGGAGGAGGAGGAGACAGGGCGACCTCCTCCTGAGTGACGGAACGTGTGAACGTTGCAGGAGTAATAGATGACGTGTGCTCCCTTTTCCTCATCTTTTGCCTTCTGCTCCCATTTCCCCCACAGTCGGTGTCAGAGGTCAAGAAGAGGGAGGTTGCTTCCCTGCCAGAAGATTCCAAGACCTCTGGGAAGGAAGGGGAGATGAAAGACAAGCATTCGGCCAGAGAGGTTCAGGCACCCAGCGTGGCCCACACGGTGGTGGCCCCTTCCATGCCCGGTGAAAAAGTAGGCGAAAAGAATAAGAAGAAATCTACTGCGAAGAAAGAGGTTGGTGGCTGGTAATAACCAGCATCCCTAGGAGCTCTGATGCCTTTGGGTTTTGGTTTTTCAGAATGGCCCCTGGGGGTGTCCTGCAAGGCCCACAGCTGCCCGCCAGCCCCTGCTGAAGTGGGGAGTACAGGGCCAGTCTTGTTGTCTGTCGCTTGCAGGCATCTGCACGCGCTCCATGGCTTTGGTTTCTTTCCAGAAAGGAGGACGTTTCTTCCTTCCTTTTGCATAACTAGTGAAAAAGTTGCCCGGCTCAGTGGTCCTCAAACTGTGCTCCAGATGTTCTCAAACCACAGCTTCCATCTTTCTGTTCCCAGCCCCAGAGGAATGCTGGGAGTTGATGCTCAGGAGCACTGGGCTCATCACCCTCTGAGGACCACCACTCCCATTGTCCTCTCCCTGCCCTGCAGGAGTTTGGATTGCGGTTGACTTGGGTGTAGAAATTCTCAGTGCTTAGGATAACCGTCTCTCCCTGAGCCAGACCTCTGGCTTTTCTAGCTTCTTGCTTTTTCTACTCACTGGTCTAGTGGGTAGGGAGAAAACCAGGGTTCATTCTGCACTCCTTCTTGGAGCCAGCTGGGTGACCTTGGGATAGTCACAGCGCTCTTTCTGAGCTCTCACAGTCCCACCTACCTCACAGGGTGCTCTGTTACGGGGAGAAGAACAGGAGGTTTGTCAGCCGCTTTGAGTCCCCTTAAATGGGAGAAAAAAGCCAACTCCTCCTCCTCCTCCTTCAGGGTTTCAGGCAGGCCAAGGCCTCTTTCAGGATCCATACCAGCTGAAATAGGATAAAAGGAGGCTTGGGCATTTGGCAGGCCACAGACTCTGCTTACCTTTGAGAGAAACAGCTGGAGAAAAGATGCCAAGCGGCTTCTCTGGGGTGCTGAGACCCAGGCTTTGCCCCCTAGGTGGTTTTGCCGGTTGCCAAATCTGATTCGGCCCACAGAACCCCTACAATGTGGCCCTCTAGCCCTGAGCTACAGAGACCCTCCACTAAAGCAAAATACCTTGCCTGCTCTTTCTTACCTTATGCTGTCCTTGTCAGGACGTGCCCAGGGTGGTTCAAAATATAAAAATTAACATCCAGCAGGGGAAACCTGCTTTTGCACCACGGAGTCACAGAACTGTGGAGCCATAGAGTCGGAAGGGACCTTTGGCCTCCTCCAGCCCCAGCCCTGCTCTGTGCAGGACTTACTTGAAGATGCTTGAAAGCATCTGTATGCTTGTGGTTTTGAAGACTTGAGGTCACCTGTAAGATCAGCTGGAATACAGAATGGGAGGAATCTGGCTGAGGTGTAGCCCAAGTGAAAAGGATCTGGGTGTCCTGGTTGATCACAGGGTGAACATGAGTCAGCAATGTGATGCAGCTGCAAAAAAGGCAAACACCATCCTAGGATGCCCCAAGAGGAGTATAGGGTGTAGATCATGATGAGTAATTATTCCTCTGAACCCTGGCCAAACCTCATCTAGAGTCCTGTGTCCAGTTCTGGGCACCCCAATTCAAACTAGAGCAAGTCCAAAGGTGGGCTACTAAAATGGTTTGTGGTTTGGAATCCATGTCCAACGGGGAAAGGTTGAAGGATCTAGGAATGTTCAGCCTACAGAAGAGAAGACTGAGAGGAGACATGATTGTGGTTTTCAAGTATCTGAAGGGCCGTCAGAAGATGGGAGGACCAGAAACAACGGGATGGAACTTCAAGGGAGTTAATACAGATTAGATATTAGGAAAAACTTCCTGACAGAGAGGGCGATGGGTCAGTGGAATAGGTGGTCACGGGAGGTAGCGGGTTCTCCTTCACTAGAGTTCTTCAAGCAGAGGCTGGACCTACACCTGTCTGGGATGGTTTAGGGAATCCTGCATTGAGAGGGGTTGGGCTGGATGACCTTAGAGGTCCCTTCCAACTCTGTGATTCTTGCCTGTCTCTGAAGGTGTTTGGTTTTCAATACAGGTATCTACGGTAGCTGCAACCTGGGACGACGGGCCTTACGTGTTCATCCTGAGCATTGAGAGCACGTTAAATTCTTACTGGGAGATCTCAGGTGAGTGAAATGCCCTTCACTCCGGAGGGAGGAACAGCGCCAATTTGTGGGGCTCCGCTGGAAATGCAAAAGTACTTCCTGGGCTGATTCCCTTGCTACGAACCAGAGTGGACTCGAGCAAAAGTTCATTTTTAAAATGCAATTTCTCCATTTTAACAATGCTATAAAACAAAAGCATCCAGGAATATGATTTGGGAAGCTGTTGGCATCTGGGGTAGTTTTAAAAACTGCCTTCTGTAGCCTGCTGTCTTTCAAGATGACAAGTTTGGTCTAGTGATCAAGGAGCCGGACTCTTATCTGGGAATACTGAGTTTGATTCTACACTCCCTGACCAAGCCAGCTAGGTGACCTTTGGCTAATCACAGCCCTCTTCTGAGCTCTCTCAGGGTGTCTGTTGTGGGGAGAAGAACAGAAGTTTTTTCAGATGCTTTGAGTCCCCTTAAGGGTGAGGACAGACGGTTTGTCAGCCGCTTTCCTTGAGAGAGAAGAACAGAAGGTCTGTCAGCCATTTTAAGTCCCCTTAAATGGTGAGAAAAACAGGGTAGAAAGGCCGGCTCTTTGTCTTCTGTTAGGGATGCCTGGCCTGTGAAGGCAAAAGTGTGTGCGCGCGTGCGCACACACACACACACACACACACACAGTGACTGGGGCTCAGAGCTCCCTCCCTCTCTTCTGCTTCTCTTATCACTTCTGAGCTAGCTAAAGAGCGCACCATCCTCCATGCTCAGGAGGCCCATGCTCATGGAGTTTGTCCAGAGGCACAGCTATGGGACATCTCATCTACCTCCACCTGTCTCTCCTCTGACCCCTGGTGGCACCAACGTTTGGGGTCCTGCCCCCCAGCCGCTCGCCAGCTCCAAGGGGTACCAGCCACCTTTGGCCTTAAAGGCTCTACTTGTTAATCTGTGGAACTCCCCGCCACAGCGGCTTCAGTTTTTAGGTGGGTTGCCTGAGAACTAGATTTCCGACACCTTAACCGGTGACTAGTTCTCCCTATTCTGATTCTGAGACCCCTCCTCTGTCTTCCCTTCATGCCGTCAGCCGCGAGGGGAGCCAGACGCCGCTGCCTTTGCCGCCAGGAGCTTTCTCAGCTCACTCATTCATGCATTTCCTTTCTCTGTCCCACCTGCAGTCGACTTGCAGATGAAGCACCCAGAGTACCAGTACATCTCTGCTTCAGAGTGGCCCCTGATGATGGTGAGTGGAAAGCGTTCCCTCCCCCTGGAGCCCTTCTGGGTTCTCTGTCAGCTTTGCCCGGTGTGTGTTGTGAGTTGCTGCTAGCGGAGGCCTAGCTGGGCCGCTGGTTCCCTGGAGTATGCTTTTGGGGTGCAGCCCACAAATGTGCTGAGCATCTTTGCCCAGTTCCCGGCACCAATTACTCTTGTTAATCCAAAAGTCCTTCCAATGACAGCAGGACAACGGGGCCTCCTCAGTGGTGACTCGGAATGTGTTTTGAGTTGGTTTTGCACAACCTTGGTCAGGATCGCTGTTTTGGGGGGCTACCTGTTCGGAAAAACAACTTCTTCTGTTATAGGAAGCCGTGTGCCCCTAAGGGCCAGGTGTTGGGAGTCTGTGAGCTAGGCAAAGTGTTGTGCTTCCGTCCTGCCCCTGGGACTCCCTTTTGTGACTGGCTGGCCACAAGGGCTGTTCAGTCTAGGCCACTTTGGCCTAGTGGTTAGGGAGCCACACTCTTAGCTGGGAATACTGGGTTTGATTCTGCACTCCTCCACGAAGCCAGCTGCGTGACCTTGGGTTAGTCACAGCTCTCTTCTGAGCTCTCACAGCTCCATCCACCTCACAGGGTGTCTGTTGTGGGGAGAAGAACAGAAGGCTTGTCAGCCATTTTGAGTCCCCTTAAATAGGAAAAGCCAGCTCTTCTTCTTCCTCTACAAAGCCAGCTGGGTGACCTTGGGCTAGTCACAGCTCCCTTCTGAGCTCTCACAGCCCCACCTACCTTACAGGGTATCTGTGGTGGGGAGAACAGAAGCTTTTTCAGGCACTTTGAGTCCCCTTAAGGGAGAAGAACAGGTTTGTCAGCGGCTTTGAGCCCCCTTAAATGGGTGAGAAAAGTGGGGTAGAAAAGCCCGCTCTTCTTCATTCTCGGCCTTATCTCTCTCAACTTCTTATAATAATTCACCTTGGAACCGATCCCTCAACTTCGGCCGCCCCTTCTTCCTTCCCTCCACAGTTCTACATGGCAATGTGTGTTGTCTATGTCCTGTACGGGGTGCTGTGGCTGGTGCTCCTGGCCTGCTACTGGCGGGACATCCTGCGCATTCAGTTCTGGATTGGGGGCGTCATCCTCTTGGGCATGCTGGAAAAGGCCGTCTTCTACGCAGAGTTCCAGAGCATCCAGAGCCAGGGAGTCTCAGGTACACGATGCCCAGGCTCCGTTCTCCTGAGGAGGAAGGTGTGCCGACCCTGCTGCCCATGGGACCTCGAAATGGATGCCTCTCCTTATTTGTATCTTTTCCCAGTTCAAGGAGCTGTTATATTCGCCGAAGTCTTGTGCGCCGTGAAGCGGATGTTGGCTCGGGTCCTCGTCATCATCGCCAGCCTGGGCTACGGCATCGTCAAGTGAGTTTGCCTGCTGGGTACAAGAGGGCTGCACATTGCGGCAGGGGGGACATATTGTAGCCCATATTGTAAGAGGGCTCCTCTGAGGTTCCTATGGACTAGATGGGTTGTGGCCTCATCCAGCAGGGCTCCTCTCAGGTTCTTATGGACCGGATGGG
>MTQE01003491.1:1699817-1732036 GCA_014337955.1 Aspidoscelis marmoratus
TGTGAGAGCTCAGAAGGGAGCTGTGACTAGCCCAAGATCACCCAGCTGGCCTCGTGAGGGAGCGCAGAATCAAACCTAGTATTTCCAGATAAGAGTCCGGCTCCCTAACCGCTAGACCAAACCGGCTCAGTTAGAGCTGCTTCCTCCTCTAACAGCCGGCAACTTCTGTGTTGACCATCACAGCTGGTATTTGGCAGTCATGGGAAGGCACTCTGTCCATGCTCAAGAGTGCTGCTGAAGCCCCTCGCCTTTATGACATTATGGCAGTTCATCTCATAACTTGTAGGACGCGCTGAGATCCATCTTACCTCTTCTTGAGAGGGATCGCAGTTTCTGACGCCAGGTTCGGGAGCCGTTTCTTCTTGCAAGTCTATTAATAGAGGCACAGCAAGAAAGGGCCGGAGGGGAGAGAGGGAGAAGAGAGAACAGATGCAACCCCAGTCGCTTCCAATTTTCTTCTCAAACACTGTTCTTAAAGCACAGGGATTTAACTGAAACGTTTCCCTGGCTCAGCTATTTATTCAGCAAGTCTGGGGCAGGATAAACATGCCACATTCACTTAGGAGCCTCTTTTTACCTTTAGGGTCTCAATAACTGACTTTTAGCATGAGTTCCCTATGCAGCAGGCTGACAAAACCCATCTTCCATTTCCAACTGGAAACTGCCAACACACAGTTTACTCTCTTCTTCTCCCTGTTAGTCTTTAGGGTGCTACTAGAAAAGGACCTCTCTCCCTTTTTTTAATACTAACACAGCAAATTCATTTGTAGCAGTTTTTGGACTGTTATGCCACGTTCCAGGTCTCTTCTGAGAACCTAAGCTTTTGGATACAGCTGCGATATCCACCATCAGAGGTGAGGATGACCTACAGTACAAGGACAAAGACCAGTTTCTCAGCAGCATCTGGAAATCTTTGTACAGAAACAAGCGAAACAGAGATCCACACCTTAGTTCAGGAAATACATGACCCACTGGTCCCTCCCCCCCCAAGGAATGTGCCAACACATAACAAACAGGTAAGCCTCAACAACCCACTATTAACACTTCCACCCAAGGAAGCAATGCCCAACAGATTACAGCCAGAAAAAGATAAATGACTCATTAACAACTCAAACAAAAGAACTGTCAAAGAAACAGCAGATACCTAGGAGAAGGGAAACAAGGTCTAGGAAGACACCAGTCACTTTTGGCCCTTCCAAGAGCAAAATCCTCTGAAGATGGATATCGCAGCAATATTCAAAAGCTTAGATTCTCAGAAGAAACCTGGAACACGGCATAACAGCTCAAAAACTGCTACAAATGAAACTGAATCCGGCCCCAAAAGCCTACATCCAACCACAACACAGCAATGCCTTCGAATTCTGCTTTGCGTGTTCAACTTGGTTAAACATGCAATGGACCTCTTGCAAAGTCCTGGATTTCCCTACCTGCTGACCACTGACCTGTCCAGCCAGGGTGATCCTGCTTTTCTTCTTTGAGGACTGCCATTTTGCTTGTTGCCCGCCTGCCTGGCATTGCTTGAGGAACGACGGCTCTAGGACAGGAAGGGCTGCAGAGTTTGGTGAGCCCTGCGGATTTTGCAAGAGAGAAGCTGGTGCAGAGACTGACCCTTAGGGTGGCCGGAACTTCGTCCGTCAGGCAACTACCACAGGTTGACCCTCTCCACCACCACCCCGCCCCGGTTGTTCTTTTATGTTTTATATGGACGTTTGTACACTGTTTTAAATAAACTTTTTTATACTCTTTTAGGTTTCCTTTTATTTCTTTAATTTTGGAAAGCGCTTCAAGATTTTGAATTAATCATCAGGGACGCCATAAGTCAAGAGTGACTTTCCTCTCCTGGAAGCCAAAGGGGGCTGCATATTCTGGGGCCCCCGAAGTCTTTGGCTCTTTGGAGAAAGGGGAACCCCCCCCCAAAGCCGTTTGCCCTCCTTTGCAGCGCTTACCTGCCCCCTCCTGATCCGTCTTTCCTCCACTCCTTGGCAGCTTTGGCCAAGCCATGTTTCAATGCGCCTGGGGTCGAATCCAGTCGGTTCTCCCTGGCTGGAGCTGCCTGTCCGTGGCCCCCACTGACGCCCTGGGGGTTCCCACACAGAACGTGCTCCTACCAAAGGGGCAGAGAGAAGCTCAGGCAGGGCTTAAAGTCCTGTGCCCGCCACGGAGCTCCGGCCTTGAGGACGAATTGAGGCAAAGGGGGGCAGGCAAAAGAGGAATCTGTGACTCCCCCAGAAGCAGCAGGTCCCAAAAGACACAGATCCTGATGTTTAATCACGGGAACAGGAACAACAGGGGCAGCCAGCATGGGGGAACACAGCCAGAAGCCCCTCTCCCTGCTAGTAGCCCCTCCCCATAACGAGAACCCCCCCCCCCAACTGGGAACCACTCCTTCCGCTGGAAACCTGTTTGCGCGCTCCTTTTACTCTGGAGCCAGCTTCCAGGAAGGGAGGGGGCTTCTGGCAGGGGGAGGAGCTTCCACTGTGCGGTCCCCTCTTGCTCACTACTTGGAACGGGAGCCGGGGGGGGGGGGCAGAGAACCCAAAGGACCAGAATCCTAACACTTCTTTTCAGGGCTGCTCAGAACATTACATGTACGCTTCTGCCCAAGGCAGTCAAAGGCTAAGGAATCTTGTGGGGGGGGGGAGGAACTGCCCCATGCATTTCAGTGGGTCTGGGTTGGACAATTACCACCCAGATGTTTCTTGCTGCCCTCCAGCCACAGCAGCTGTGCTTCATCCAGTGGATGGAAATTCCCAAAAACTCAAGGGGATTACTAAAACGCACCTTAGCCATCCTCCATCTGTCTTCAGGCCTGACTGCTCACACCTTTCTTTTCTATCCCTTTTCTTCGTGGGCTTCCCATTCAGGAAAGTCCAAGTGGAAGGTGGATGGTTCGCAAATAAAACAGAAAAGGTGTGAACAGCCAGACCTGGAGATGGACAGCCCGCCTAGTCCATAAGAACCTAAGGAGCCCTACTGGATGAGGCCACACAGTGGCCCACCAATTGCCCATGGGCATCTCAAGCAGAGACAAGGGCAAACCTTCTCCTGCTCTCAAATCCCATCAAATGACCTTAGAGGCATCTTGCTTCTCCCCCCAGCCTGAAAGAAGTACTTAGGCATCCATTCTAGTAGCCATTGATACATCTGCCATCCATGAATTTGTCTGACCCTTCCTTGAAGCCATCCAGGCTGGGTGCTGCCGCCACCTCTTCCGGCAGCCAATTCCATAGACCGATGACCCTCAGGGTGAAGAAATCCTTCCCCTTGTCTGATCCGACTCTCCTGCCCATCAGGTCCATGTAGTGCCCCCCAAATAACGCCCACGCAACTGCTTACCCCATTCCCATGGCTTTGCTTCCAGATCTTTTCCTGAACAATCTGACTGGTCCTCTTCCTCCTGGGAGTCCCTTTGCACCTGGGAATTTGGCAGAACAACAAGAACGAGAATAGCAGCTTAGAACATTGGCAAGAAGAAAGGTGAGGATTTGGGTCCCTCTAGCCTGTGAAGAACTCACTGGGTTGAGAAAAAAGGGCAGGAAGCCGGCAGGGAGGAGGCGATATTTAGGCCAGAGAAGCAACAAAGCTCACAAATGCAAGGGGAACTGGGCACCAGCTTCTCCATTCCCACCCCTGCCTTCTTCCCAGCCCTGACCAAGGACTTACCAAGAGATCTTTGTGGCTGGGACATCTCAGTGGCAAATCGTGGGAGACTTGCGAAGGGGACCTGCGTCTGTCCTGCATTTCCTCCCCCTGCGTCACACCTGCAAGGTGGCAGAACAGGTGAGGGGATTTGGCCCTTGGAACAGCTGCTTTCCAGAAATCGCCTCTGGGTCACAGCTGTCCAACTCGTGGCCCTCCAGATGCTCCTGAGCCACAACCCCCAGTGCTCTGCGCCACTCCCCAGGCTCCATGCCAGCCCCACTCCAGAACAGAAGACTGAGAGGAGACACAATAGCGGTCTTCAAGTCTCTGAAGGGCCGTCACAGTCCGGCGGGATCGCCCCTGTTCTCACTTGCACAGCGTGGGAGGACCAGAAGCAATGGGGTGAAACTTCCAAGGGAGTCAATCCAGACCAGATATTAGGAAAACCTTCCTGACAGTGAGAGCGACCAGTCAGTGGAACAGGTGGCCGTGGGAGGCAGTGGGTTCTCCTTGGCTGGAGGTTTCCAAGCAGAGGCTGGACCTACATCTGTCTGGGGTGGTTTTGGGAATCCTGCATTGAGCAGAGGGTTGGACCCGCCACTAGGCAAGCAGGGGTGGGGACACAGCATCTGCGCCTTATCCGGCTAAAACTGCAGCCCCAAAAGGTTATCTACCTGTGACGGTACTGTAATAGGAGGAGTTCTCATCATGGGATGTCGATCCCCCTACGTCCACCGAAGGATCCCACTCAAGATCTGCAGTCCCCTTGACCCCAGGACCCGGCCGCTTGTGGGTGAGGAAGGCCTTCTTTGGGGTGGAGTGGCCAATCGGACCAAGGGCGGCCTGGGTTTGTCCAGCATTGTCTTCATCAGCCAGTTCCAGGGATGCGTCTGTGAAGCCATCGGAATCCGGCTCACTCTCCCGGTCTGAAAGCCACGCGTCCTCAAAAACCTAGGGATGGGACGTGGCCGGAGGACGTTGAGAAATGTAGCCAAAGTACACGGCAATTAACTTGCGTAGTAAGGCCAGATCCACATAGCCTGCTGTCACACTTAATCCGGCTTCAGTCCACTCTTGGAGTGAGAGAACGCATCGGCAAAGGGGCGAGCTGTTTTCTTTCAGTGTTAAATAACTCAGAAAATTCACCTTCGGGATAGATAATGTGGAAAGGAGATTACTGCTCACTTTGCTGATGTGTTCTCCCGCTCTGAAGCTGGATTAAGCCTCAGGTGTGACGACAGCCACTCTGAGTGTGTCCTGAAGCTGGATTTAGCCTTAGGTGTGATCACAGGCAAGGACCCAGCCTACTCCATGCCTGGCAAAACAACCAGACTCTCTCTCTGTCCCCTAAGTAAAGGCGGACTCTCCGCGTACCAGCCACATGCTGATGAGTCTTCTGCGGAAGCGGAAGACCCTACGGAAGATGTCTTGGCAGAAGCAGCTCAGATCCTGGAGTTCCTCTTCTAAGACCTCGGCGTCTTCAGGTTGGCTCCTCTGGATCAAACCTTCCCCACGCACCAGCAGGTGGTCGACACGATCGGCGTTTGCTTGCACATCCTGTTGGAAAGCCTGGAACCCAAAAAAGAGTCTAGGGGCGGCCAGGGAAAGGAGCAGACGCAGAGGCCCCTGGAGACCTTCAGTTACAGCAACAGGGTGGGACTGCAGTTATGTAACCACTGGGCATGCTGGTTATTGGGACAGAAGGGACAGGGGATCCACCGCACCCCAAATACAGGCACGATGGCTCTCACTTAGCAAATAAAATAAAAGGATGGGCCCCCTAGCATCTCAAGGAGGAGGCAAGCCCACTGAACGCTTTGAACTGGGCTTGGCAGCAAACTAATCCCCCAGCGGCAAATCTGCAATGATGTCCTGACTGAAAGAAGGTCCAGAGGGGGCAGAAATGGGATGAAAGCTCCAGGAAGCTGCTCTGCCTCTGCAGCCATGATCTGAGCTTGAACCCTCCGCTTCCTAGGAGCTCCCACCAAAGGTAAACAGGTGGCAGGTGCTGGCGAGGCTGTGGGACTCATGGGTGGCCTTTGCATACGCTTTCTCTTTACAGCTTCACAACCTGCCAAGGAAGCAGCAAACAAAGGCTTGTTGGGACAAAGAGAAGCCAATGGAAGGGAGGGGTGTTATAAAACCAGGTTAGATGAGGGTCATTCAGATGTTCTGGGGCAATTTGCTCAGACTGGCTGTGTTCAGAGCTGAGCTGCTCTTCTCAGGATGGGTTTTTAAACAGTGGATCTGGGCTGGGGATGGCCACAAAGGGGTTTTTTTTCGCATTTGGTTTGCATTATTATTATTATAGTTTCTTTCTATAGTGCTGTACGTGTGCTCAGTGCTGTGCGGTAAATAATCACAACAATAAAACATACAAAACCTGCCAAAGGTGTACAACCTGCAAATAAAAACCAAAAATAATAAATTGGACTAATTAAAAAGAAAGGGAAATAACACCAGAATCAATATCGATACATATTAAAAGCAAGTCACACAGAGTCTGGAAACGCTTCCCTAAATAGGATGGTCTTTAACTCAGATTTGAAAGACGACAAAGAGGTAAAAGTTGTATCAAACTGAATGCAGGAAAATTCGTATTCCTTCGAATAAATCGCCTTGGAGGTGGTAGGATCCTATTTGATACGTAGGTATTCGTAACAATGTCTGATACAAACACGTATGTATCCCACTCGTATACGATACGTATTCCATATGTATCCAATTCATATCCTGTAACATATCCGCTCTGAAAGTGTCAAATCTGCCCTGAAGGCACTTTGAATCTGCTCTCAATCCACGTCGAATGTGCTCTGGATCCGTTGAAGATGTGACTGACGCAGCCGCTTTCCCACCTCCCTGGTTCACAAATCTTCCAAAACATTCATACGAATACGAATGTCGTAATGTTTGATTCTTATCCGAATGTCCAAATTCCTAATCTGCACCTTTATGCTCCCATCAGATTCCGGCGATGCCTCTTGGAATATTAGAGACCCTTGCCCTTCTAGGGGGATGAAATGCGCTTCTAGGTCCATGTGGACGTCTGCGCTTTTTTCCCTGCGCTTTTTCCCGCACAGAATCCTACCTGCAGCTTGACCATCTTCTCCAGGGAAGTCCCGCCAGAAAAGTGTTCCACTTCTGTGAGCCGGACGTCCAGATCCATCAGCCACACCTGGATGGTCTCTCTCTCCAGCTCAAAATCTTCCCTTTGGCTCACAAAATGCTGGCAAAGGAGACACGGAGGATCAGCAAATGAAGCCTGGTGGGTTGGAGAAAGCAGCCTGAGCCTAGAAGACGCCCCTCCCCGAAGCTCCTGTTAGCAAGGAGCAAGCCTGGCTTTGTTGTCAGGTGCTCAGGAAGCAGCAGCAGCAGCAGAAGAGTTGGCTTTTCTATCCTGCTTTTCTCACCCTTAAGGAGGCTCAAAGCAGCTGACAAACCTCCTATTCTTCTGCCCACAACAGAACACCCTGTGAGGTAGGTGGGGCTGTGAGAGCTCAGAAGAGAGCTGTGACTAGCCCGGGGTCACCCAGCCGGCTTTGAGGAATCAAACCCAGTATTCCCAGATGAGAGTCAGGATCCCTGACCACTAGACCAAACTGGCTCAAAAGGGGCCCTTGGGGGGTCATCTGGCTGCCTGCTGAGCTTGGCATTTGTCTGGGATGGCACTCTGTGCACCTTTGGGTCTACACCTGAGTAGGGAGCTTAGGCTGCTCCAGTGGATGGGACACCCCAAGTTAGCAAAGGGCAGTCAATCACAGAACCATAGAATTCTGAGGATAGAAGGGGCGCACAAAGGTCATCTAGTCTAACCCCACCCAGCCCCACCTTCAGCCTCTTGTGAATGGCAGCCGTCCGCCTCTGTAGGTCCTCCCAGCGCCGGTTGATCTCCCGGATGGTGGATCTCAGATGCAGGCCACGGCAGCTGCATTTTACCAGTTGGTTGTACTGCCTGTTTAAGGATTCCAGAGAGAGCAGCTTGTCTATTACCTGCTTTCGCAGCACCTGGAAGGAAGGAAGCAAGCGAGCAAGCAAAAAAAAAAAAAAAAAGCAAGAAGAGCATCAGGGTTCCTCTGCATCAGTCGCACAACACCGTCATGAATAAACCAGCCTTCCAATTCCATCCGACATTATTTTCCACTGATCTGTAACGCGCCGCTCAAACGCACAGGAGACAATCGACTTCCCCTTGCGCTCTTGTGATGCCGCTTTGCATTTCTGGGCTAAGCTTGGCAGATGGGCAATGTTTCGTTTATTTATTTAGAAACAACCGAGTCTCGTGCTGCACCAGTGAGACCCAAGCCTTTGCCGCGGCCTCCTCTAGGCGCAAGTTCCAGCCGAAGATGGAGGAACAGAAAGTTACCTGAGTTGGTTGTCGCTGCCACTTTGCTGCAATTTCTGTTTGGTTTCTACTTTTGACACTTGTTAGTTGTCTCGTATTAATTGCTCACATTACTACTTTCCCATTTGATACTGGGTACTGTAAGGGTGTGCGTGAGACCCATTTCCCACATTCAATCCGGCACGAATCGAACATGGACAAATTCGGCTTTCGCTGAATCCCACCCCCACGAACGTAGGGATATCTGTATTCATGCACAAATATTCTAACCAATATTTGTGCACAAAACAAAGGAACCTCCCCCCTCCATTCCCGGCCCCCTTTACCTGTCCTCACTGCCGCTGTGCCTCCTAAGGCACTTCCCGGTCTGTGCGGAAGTGCCTTTCTTGGCTCCAAACGGAAGACCTGTTTTGCACTCCGGAGACCGCGGGAGGGGGCCCAGGACGCCACTGGAACCCTCCCCAAAGAGTAAAGGGGCATGCGGGAGGTGGGGAGGGCTGTTCCGGTGGTGTCCCGGGCCTCTTTCCGGGCCCTCCAGAGAGCAAAATAGGCTTTCCGGAGCCTGTAAAAAGGCCTTCCGGTCTTGGGTCAGGCCTGAAACCGGGGGCGCCACCGGAGTGCATCCAGAAAGGTAAGGAGGCGTGTGGGAGGGCATGGGGCATCCAGTATCCGCAGAAGCTTCATCCGAAACTTCTACGAATACTGAATAATCTGATTTGTGGACAAAAAGGGCCACACAAAAAGGGCCCTATTAGATCCGACAAGGAATCTCGGGATTCGTACCTATTCGTACGAATTCCAAATAGCAGGACTATTCATGCACCTCCATAGTGTACTGTAATTTCTTAGACAACAGAGCTTATCGTTAGAATTGTGTACTTTGTGTATGATGTCTATTTGATGTTTGGTCTGTTGAAATGGATTTCTTTACTCGCCGTATTCCTCTGATGTGACGATTGTATACGTTATTTTGTGCCGCCCTTTGGTGAAAGGAGCTTTATAAATAAATGTTGTTATGTTTTGTTATGCTGTTTACAATCCACGGCGAGTACGGATACACAAATATGAATAAAATATACAGTTACATGCAACGTAAAGCATTTAAGCTCGGGGGGGGGGGAGTCACAAGGAAGGAGCTGGCAAAAATTTCCTTTGTGAAATTAACCCCCCTGGCAGCAAGAACCAAGATTCCTTCCTTTGCATCACCTGGACTCTCATTGTTCCTCCTCCTCGCGAACACGGTGATCTGGCCTGTGGGTTGGAAAACTAGAAATTCACCCAAATGTCACTGAAGGGGGGAAAGAGCTCCCTTCTCTGCCCACCTGCTTCGGCTCTGAAAGGTCTAAATTTGCGCCTTTGGATGCTGTGTGGCTGTTTGTTGCCGCTTTGGAGTGGAAGAAGCACATTATGGGAGGGATGCGTATGGATATTTGAAATTCCGTCCCAATTCGGACATCCAAATCCAAATAGAGAGTTGGCGCATTCAAAGACTGACATTCAAATTCAAACTGAATGCTTCGAAACATTCTTACGAAGCTCCGTTGCATTTGTAATGCTGATCACATCTGCAGCGGATTCAAAGTGGATTCAGGGCAGATGCGCAGGGGATTCATAGAGGTTTCATAAGCAGTTCGTACTGAACGTTTGTGTCGAATATGACTCCTACCACAATGCAAGGGAATCTTTTCAGAGAAATACATTGCTGTGAATTCCAGGTGACAAGAGGCATCCAGCCCTCCCCCCCCCCAATAGCAAGGACATCTTACCTCAAACTTCTGCAGCTCAATCTTGGAATTGGCGTAAGAGACCTGGGAGGAATTGGGAGCAGCGGCCGCCCCCTCAGCTGCCCAGAGCCAGTCCTCAAAACGGACCAGCAAGTCCTGGAAGGTTTTCTGCAGGTGCCACGCCTGCTCTTCTCTGGCGGGGGAACAGGAAGAGATTAGTATGAGGTCCCACTGGAACCTGGTAGGAATGAAGAGTCTGTGTTGCCCAGAAGGCACCGCTTGATTAGGAACAGCAGCCGCCGCCAAGCAGTATGCATGCAATTTTAATTTGTTTTGTTTTTCTTTCCCGCCCTATAGATACCTGAAGGTCTCAGGGTGGGTAACAGCATTTAAAATCAGACATATATTAAAACAACAACAGTGTCTATAAAGTGGGAAGAGACAGTATATTCCCATTTAGCCAAAGGCCAGGGCAAAGGGGTGCCTCCTCATTGCCTTCCTGAACATATATAGTGAAGGTGCTTGAAGCAGCTCAAGGGGGAGAGTATTCCATAGCCTAGGGGCCATCACTGAGAAGGCCCTTCCCTGAGAGCAAACCCCTTTTACTACTGAGGGTGGTGGGACAGCCAGGAGGGCCTCCCCTACAGATCTTAAGACACGGGCAGGTCAACATGGAATACATTAATGCTTGTGCATAAATAAGATATACCCAAGTACATGTAAATGAATATGCAGTTTGAATGGGGGTGGGCAAAGCTCCCATGGCAGTGACCCATGGAGCTGACCATTGGAGAAGCTGGAAAAAATCTATGGGCACCCAGGGGTGACTGGGATAGAGTCTGACACAGTTGAGAGGAAGGGAAGATGGGATCAGTGGAAAAGGAGGCTGCAAATTCACGCAAATCCCTATGAAAGAGGATTCCCCATGAGCATGGAGCATGATGCACATATCTGCCAAATCTGAACTGAAATACATGTGAGGGAGAAAAGAAAACCCACACAAAGAAATAATTCCACAAAGCTAAAGAGGACAGGTGTATCTGGTCAGCCAGCAGAACCCGCTCAAATTTTGTGCCCAGTATGTCTCTGCAGGGAGACTGTTCCAGAGCCCTGGGGGCCACTATGGAGAAGGCCCTCCCTCAGCCTGTACCCCAATAAAGCCACCAAGCTGCAGGGCTAGAGGCAGAGCACCTGTTTGGGTCATCCTTGTGCAGAATACGGCCACATAAGGAAACTTTGTGTGCCAGAGGTTGCTGTGCTTTGCCAGGAAGCCAGATACCCGGCACCCTGTGGGACCCCATCCCAAACCACTCTCCACTAGGATCTCTGAGTCTATGCGGAAGCCAAATACTGTTTGCCAGTTTGGGAGGAACGGTGGAAGAAGAAAGGCGGCAGTGGAGGTTTCTGAAGCAAACCAGCATCCTCACCTGATCCGTCTCTCCACGGACATTGTGCACAGGTCGAAGCTGGACGCTGCTGACGCTACCTTTGCACCATGGCCGCCCGGCCTGCAGCACTTCTGGTTATCCCGGCAGTCCACAGGGAAGCCCCAGGGCAGGCGCAGGCTCTGCATCCCAGAGGTCTCGCCCAGTGGCTCCAATTCACTCCTCCCTGGCAAAGCGAGGCATCAGTTCTTCCCAGGAGCCTGTGGGCAACCTGGGAAACCATAAACGGTAAGTGGCAGATGCTCAGTGGAACAGCTCTAGGGCCCCTTGATGCTACAACATATGCTCTGGCAACTCTGTGCATGCTCAGAGAGAAGAGATCTTTTATGCAGTGGTTTGGACATGTACACACCCTCATTCTCTCTAAAACACACACACACACCCCAAAGGATCTGCAGTAGACACAATAAAGCCACAGAATTTGCAGAAGGCCTCAGAAAGACCAAAGAGAAGAAGAAGAAGAGTTGGCTTTTCTACCCCACTTTTCTGACCCGTTAAAGCAACTGACAAACCTCCTGTTTATTTTCAGTGTTAAATAAATCGGAAAATGCAACTTTGGGGTAGACGCTGCGGGAAGGAGATTACCGGTCACTTTGCAGATGTGTTCTCTTGCTCTGAAAGTGGACTGAAGCTGGATTAAACCTTAGGTGTGACCACAGCCTGAGAAGGGACAGCAGAAGACCAGAAGGCCTGGCCCAGGTTTTGGAAACCAACCTGGCAGAAGCAACGGGCGACGACGTCCGGGGCGGATGTCCCTATTCTTCACACATCTGGTCCCGGCGCCTCTCCCTGGAGGGCATTTTTCGGCATTCCAGGCCCATCTCTGCAGAGAAATGCAGCAGGGACTTCTGGAGTGGAACGTGCAGGGTGGAGGACAAAGACGCAATTACCCGAAAGGAGCGAGAGTCCAAGGATCCTAGAAGGAGCCCAAAACTCTCACGGCAGCTTTTATTGCGGCTCTGATTTCCTGTTGCAGAAGCCAAGTTCCCAACGGCTTATTTGCTTCTGAGTAAACAAACACAGGGAGGTGCATGGCCTGGGGAATCTATTAAACACACACACACACCTGGCTGAGAACTTTCCAATATCACCTGCCCAGCCGAGGAGGCAGCATGACTTCCGTGGTGCTGGGAGACTTTTGGCCAGCAACATCACCAGCAGAAGCAATTCGCCCCTGTTCTCTGGCCTCTTTGTGCAAGCAGGTAACGCCATCCACTTGCCATATGCGTGCAGTGGTGGGTGCGTTGGAGGGAGAGAAAGAAACAGGAAGGGACCAGAGATCCAAGGCGTCAATCAAAGAGTCCCCAGGAGGAGTGAAAACCTGCCAGAGGTGAGCCCCTCCTTGTAGGAAGACAAATATGGCTGTATCTTGTCTTTACGCTTCCCTGGTTTGGCCTTGTGGTTGGAGTGTCAGATTCTTATCTGGAGTCTGCCGATTCAATTCCACACTCCTCTAGGAAGCCAGCTGGGTGGCCTTGGGCAAATCACAGCTCTCTTTCTGAGGGTGTCTGCTGTGGGGAGAAGAACAGAAGGTTTGTCAGCCACCTTGAGTTCCCTTAAATAAGTGAGAAAAGCAGAGTATGAAACCCAACTCTGCTTCTTCTTTTGGACACAAATCTCATATTTGGGAATACAATATGTTCAGCTCACTCAGAGAGGCTTCAAGCTATTGGACTTCTTCTTCTTCTTCTTCTTCTTCTTCTTCTTCTTCATCTTATTATTATTATTATTATTATTATTATTATTATTATTATTATTATTATTGCATCAGTAGGTACTAAACCATTCCTAGCACGCCCGTCCTCATTTAATTGGCAAGCGGCCCTTCCCGAATGGAGCTCAGGAATTCTCCCAAGCTCTCTTCCAATGCTGGAGTCCCACCCCATGAAACACAGAGCACAGTGATTGGAGGCCTCTGGGCACGTGCAGAGTACATTTTTCATTGCCCACTTGGAACTGTGTCTCCACTGCTTGTAGGTGAAGAATAGGAGAGACAGAAGAAGACCCAGACTCGCTTACAATTCAATACAACGTTACAGGCAGATATTTCAGCTGCTTCCACTGGGAAGGCCTTTGTTCCCATTCTGTGTGATAACAAAATAAAAGGTACTTTGTGTCTTTTCTTAGCAATACTGTAAGCTTGTTGTCTAGCGGTACCAAAGTGAGATCTCCCTGTGTTTCCCTGGCTCAAAGTCAACTTCCAAGCGGCGCTTTTGCTTCTGAAACACCCAGAGGAAAAATCCACGGCCTGCTCTCACTCCCGGCATGAGGAGCTCTTTTAAAACGGTGCCAGCCAAGTTCCCCTTAAAGTTGCCCCGGTCGCGCCCTCCTTATCGGGCCCTGTGGCTTTGTCAAACATTGCAAATATTTCCACAGCCCTTAAGCCAAACTACCCGCTTCTCTTCTGGCCGCCGCAGAAGCGTCGCTGCAGAAAAGCAAACAGCGGCGCGGCCTTTGGGGATCCCTTTGGCACGGCCTGCTGCCAGGAGACTTGGGAAGGTAGGCACTGGCCTCTCTTTCTGGCACAGGGTTGAGTTACGCTGCTAGCAAAGAGGCCTGGGGTCGGTTTGAGCCCAGACTCTGCTCGGGAATTTGCAAGACAAAAGGGGCAGGTCTCCTCACCTGTTTGGCCTAGTGGTTAGAGAGCTAGACTCTTGGAATACCGGGTTTGATTCCGCACTCCTCCATGAAGGCGGCTGGGTGACCTTGGGCTAGTCACAGCTCTCTTCTGAGCTCTCACAACCCCACCGACTCCATGCAGACTGGGAACATGAGCATGCACAGAGTGCAATAATAAACAAACACTCAGCTCAGCAGCCAGCCCAAACTTCAGAAAGGACCCTGCCCAAGTTGTCTTCCGAGAAGTCTAAAAAGTCAGCCTGTCTCTGCCATAGAGATCTAGAGACCTGGTACATGAGTTCATTCCATCCAGGCCTCTTTTCTCTCCTCCTACCTGGTGGTCCGAGGGGGTCTCTGTGGAGCTGCAGCTGAAAAGCCAAGCGGAGCCCCTCTTGGTCTGCTCTGCACTGTCTGTTCTTGCCATTTGGATTTTGGTCCCTCTGGGGACACAGTTAACCCCGGGCTTGGCGCATCAGATCAAAGGGCGCCGTGCAGTTCGGCATGTGTGTATTGATGTTTTTCCCAGGTGGACACGTGGATCGGCAAATAGCAAAGTACAGCTCTCAGGTGTGGGTCATGTCCCTGTGGCTCTTAGCCAGTTTGGTCTAGTGGTTATGGAGCCGGATTCTTATCTGGGGATACTGGGTTTGATTCTTCACTCCACCATGAAGCCAGCTAGGTGACTTTGGGCTAGTCACAGCTCTCTTCTGAGCTCTCACAGCCCCACCTACCTCACAGGTGTCTGTTGTAGGGAGAAGAACAGAAGTTTTGTCAGCCGCTTTGAGTCCCCTTAAATGGGTGAGAAAAACAGGGTATAAAAACTAACTCTTCTTCCTCCTCCACAAAGCCAGCTGGGTGACCTTGGGCTTGTCAAAGCTCTCTTTCTGAGCTCTCACAGCCTCACCTACCTCACAGGAGGTAGGGGTGAAGAACAGAGGGTTTGCCAGCAGCTTTGAGTCCCCTTAAGGTAGAAGAACGGAAGGTTTGTCAGCCACCCTGAGTTCCCTTAAATGGGTGAAAAAAGCAGGGTAGAAAAGCCAACTCTTCTTCTCCTTCTCCTTTGGTGCTTCAGGCCACAGTGGGACCAACAGGGAACATAGACAACACAGCGCATTTTACTCGCCATGGGGGAAAAACACACATGATCTGATCTGTACTTTTCTGCCTTTTCCGCAGAAACATGGACAGAAAGCCTTTTTACTGGTGGAGAATGAGCCCTTCTAATTTCTTCTAGGGTTCAAATCCCTATATGGGCGTAAGACCTTGGGTCGCCCCCCTGCTCTTCAAGTGTAGCCCACCTGGCAAGGTTGTTCTTAGGATAAAACGGAAGCCAGAGAAATCCAGCCACTCCCTCGAGCGCCAGGAAAGATGGACGCTAGGCTAGAAATTCACGCACGCAAACCCTTCCATGTCATTCCACGTACCACTGTTAATTCCCCACTGATCAGACTTCTGGGCTCACCTGAGGCAGAAGCGACTATTGCCACCGTGTTAGAAAACCAGCCTTCCTACCTGGATGGAACTGCCTGCCAGAGAAGTCCGCCCTCTCTGCTGCACGCCGACTCAACCTCTGCGCTCTCCCTGCACCTGTCAGCCTTTCAACAGGGGCACAACTACAATTGCCATATCGGACGCAGAGGGACAGAAACAGGCACTGGGGTAGCTCAGCCCAACCAGGGGGGTGGGGCGGGGGGGGGGAGCTGGCATTGGCTGGAAGGGAAGGGTTGAAAAACTGCAGGTGGAAAATCTCTGCCCAGTGCTCCTCCTCTTATCCCGTGCCAAACTAAGGGCTCTGCTGCTGCTGCTGCTGCTACACAAAGGGAAGCCAGGGTGTCAGGTAACTTGACTCTTCAAGGGAAAGAAGTCCAGCCTACCTGGGTATTGGCTGGCAGGTGAACCCAGTGCTTCCCTCTTTGCAACAATGCAGGGGGGGAAGGAACACAAAAGCGGCACACAAACGCACACTCACACCTGAGGCAGCAAACTCAGGTTCAGAAGGGTCAGGCCCCTCTGTATTAACCCTTGCGTGCCCAAGGACCCCTCACTTGCAAGGAAGGCTGAACCCTCCCCGTCTTCTGCTTGTGCTCTGTCACCTTCCTTGCTTTCTTCCCTGCTAAAGGCCCCAGGATTTGACCCACCATGGGTGTGTTTGCGGGGAGGGGGTCTAGAGCCCTGTTCCAGGGATTGGTGCTCTCTCTTCTGTCCTGCTTTTGGGGAAATACCATTCCTTTTCCTGAAAAAAAGTTCTTTCCAAAGGCAGAAGCACAGCAAATACAAACTGTTTAATCAAAATCACGCCCACAAGTGGGAAACCGGCTTGATTCATTTGAATTTTTGGGTATCCGAACAACCAGATGTTTGGTTCTCTGTGAGCTGTGAACAAAGACCCACATGCAAAGCGGACTCCGGCAGGTCTCGCCTGTGGTCTGCTGTAACCTGCGCTAGCATGCGGACAGCAGCAGGCCCCTATTCCGGGATATATTCCAGAATAAACCCAAGTGCAAACAGGCCCCAGTTTGGCCCGATTCCATGAACCCCTGACCCCCAGCAACCGGCAACCAGGTCCCCACAAGCCCATCTGCTGCCCTTCCTCCACGCTTCAGGTTAGGACTGCGAGGCGTTTCGTGTGGCGAGGTCCATTCTTCTGGGGATTTGCAACGGATCGCACCCTCCTGGCGCTTTCCATCCCATTCGCCCAACCTCTCCTGACCCCCGGGATGACTCCCTTGGAGTGGCTTTGCCCTCGTCGGTCAGTGAACCGGAGGGGGAGAATTGTTGGGCTCACCACTCGGATAGAGTTCAGCCCTTGGGAATTTCAGATTTATTACAAGTTCCCGCTTTCCTTAAGCTGCCAGTGCCGCAAAGACAGTGCGGGGGGCTACCTCTGAGCAAGGGGCAAAATCTCAACAGCTCTTCCGAATCCTTCGCCCGTCGACCGGATCAGTGGGCGCACAATGCAGCGTGTGGACCTCGGCTCAGGACTGGCGAGGAAGAGAAGAGGCTGGGGAAGCGTCTGCTGTGAAAGCGTTTGCACCGGTTCCACGTGGTGGACGGGAGTCTGTTCCAGAGCACCGAACCAGCGCAAGCCTCTTATCCCAATTGCCCTGAACTGAATGAGCAAGCGCCACACCTTGGAAAATACGACCGCCGTATTTGCTGAAGTGGCCACTAAACCAGGGGCTTTTGACCTCCTTGCTTTATAGACGGGCAAACGTCCATCGACAGAGCCAGGATCCAAGACCATAATACAGCATTCATGGGGTAGGGGGTGCTACTTCCCACCCTCGTCCAACAAAAAGGCTCTGTGTACAGAACTAGAATTTCCCCCCACTGACCTTCTGGATCTGTCCCACTGGAAAAGTCCCCTGAAAAATACCGGGTTTCCAAGAGCGCAGGCAAGGCGGGATCCTTAACCCTGCGCCCAGGGACTGGCTGTCTAGAGGAACCAAATGGGTCCTGTGGGGTATTGCAAGACCCTTCAGAACTCGCCCTCTGCTGCGATGGATGCCAGAAGTGGGAAGATTATTCTGGTCTGATGCATTTGGACTTGCAGGCTGGATTCCACACAGACGAGCAGCAGGTAAAGACAACGTTCCTCAAACAGCGTCTGGGGCAGGAAAAGGATCCAGAATTGCTCAGAACAGCCTGACCTTCGGCTTCCCCTCCTCCCCGACTGGGGCGAGCAATTTCAGTGGCTTCCTACAGAGGGAGAGTTATGCAGAATCCTGCAAACAGGGCAGAATCCAGCTCTTTGCGGGGGGGAAAGGAGGCGGCGGAGGTGGCGGGGCTGTCCTTCTAGCTTGATTGGACACGCCACCCATGATCAGCAGAACCTCCAGCACATATTCCATCCGCCAAGCGGACTGTGCGCCGTGCGTTACGGACGATGCCACACACCAGTGACCTCATCCCCTTCCTGCGCTCCGGGGCTTACTATTCCGGGTTCCCTCTCCCTCCTTCCGGCTCGCTTCCCACCCTCCCTACAGAAACAGCTATGCAGATCCACAATGGCTATTCTTCTGCACAGCGCTGGCAGCCATCTCTCCTTGCGGGAGACACTGAAATAAACGCAGCCTGTGCTGAGGATTACAGCAAAGAGCCCACGGATGAGATATTCCCCTGAGTCGAAGGCAAAACAAGCCCTCTGCACACACAGGAAATGCCCCTGCATGCCAATAAAAGATCGATGCTGGAGCCACTCCCCCCCCCACTCACTGATGGGCTAGTTTTCTACATGCAGGGAACCCTTGGTGACCTTCCTACTGATGGGCTAGCTTTCTACATGCGGGGAATATTTTTTTGCCTCCAAAGAAAAAACAGTCACTTCCTTTTTCCAAGGAAAATTGCGGTTTTCAGCACTTTGGGAACATGGCGGATTGTGAGAGACACGCGTGTCCCCCGGTGTAACGTTTCTCCAAGTTCACAGTCACATATGCCAGCGTTGGCTACTTTCTCCGTAACAACGTCCTCCGCAACGGGGCGGATGCCGTGCAGGTACTGGCTATACATGTCGCCCTGCAAGACCAAAAGGCTCCGAGGCTTTAGGAGGAGAGACAGGAAGTGGCGCTCTTCTTCCGTCTGCGCGGTGGGTCCCTGGAAAAGGCGAAAGGTCACTATTTCTTGGAAAGGCCGATGGTTGGAAAGACACACCCTAGAGCGAGGCTGTCAGCATGCAGCCCTCCAAAGGTTATTATTTATTTATTTATTTGCATTCTTCATCCCACCCGATACCCAAAGGTAGTGGGAGGAGCACCAACATGTTCCCCGCAGAAAGAAGTGAGTTTCCCCAAACCGGGAATCATCTGCTCCTGCTGCTTCCTGCCACATTGGCTCCAACCTGCCCTGGGGCGATTTTGCGTTTCCTGTCTGCTGGGCAGGAAAGGAGCGCGATGAACCGACGTTGACTAGTGCTCGCGCTCGAAGCACTAGTCAACATTACCCGTTCTCCCCTCCTGCATTCTGGCTGCGGCCCACCCTGTCCGGCTGCATGTCCATCAGCACCGTTGCCGTGACGGCAGTGCCGCTCTGCGCATACGCAGTTGCGTCTCTGGTCGTCCCAGGTGCCAGAGCACTTCGTGCTCCACACCTAGCGCATGATTAGGGAACTTCTGGGAAGGCGGGGGCACACGGAGGCTGCAGCAGCCTCCTCAAAGTGCGGATGATCTCCCCCAGAGGTTCCCTAACCATGCACTACCGGCTGTAGTGCAAACTGGCCTCTAGCTGCCGACGGAGAAGCAGAAGGTCACCCACCTGCCTTCCCTCCGTCCCCTCTTGGCTTTCCGCCTGCTGCTGCTGCCCTCTGCTCACAGGATGGTAGAAGTCGAGGAGGGTGTGAGAGCCCAGGTTGATGGTCGTGACGGTGGGGAAATACAGCGGCCCATCTTCATGAGGCTGCAGGCGGAACAGGACCAAAGTCCAGCGTGGAAAATTCGTGAGCGTATTTATTAGTATTTCTCTCCCACTCAATGCCCAAAGCCATCCATCCATCCATCCGTCCATCCCTCCGTCCCTCCGTCCATCCATCCACCTATCCATTTTTATAACTACCTGCCTATCTACCTGTATATCCGTCCATCCATCCATCCATCCATCCAGTTTATTAGTATCCTGTCTTTCTAATAAATCATTTAAGGCAGTTTACAGCAACCATGAAGAATACAATACAAAGTAATACATCATACATTAAATAGACAATATATTTATAAAATTATATATAAACAAAATAATACACTATGAAATTACACAGAACATTAGGGGAGGGGGGGAAGAGGCAACAATGCCTGGTCCTCCCCCTTTCCCCGCTCCAAGCTGAGTGCGGCTGGAGTTGTTAATGTGATGATCCTTCACTCCTTCTTGCCGGTTCTTAAGCCCTGGGAGGGTTGGAACACATCCGGGCTACATGCAGAATTAAACCAGGGCGTAGCGGCAGCAAATGCACCCTGCTGATGCAGCCTGGGAGTGGTGTGACTTGCTCTTCTGCTCGGCTTCATGCCCTGCAAGATGGAGCGGCAGCAGATGCACGCCGGACCAGATAAAGAGTCCCAACACTCTAATCACAAGAGCAAAGTGGCTCAGTGCCTCTGAGCATACGCAGAGTAAAAACCCAGAATTCTAAACCTCATCAGAATCCAGGCAAGCAAGCAACTCAGGGTGGTTCTCAAAGACCTCCCATGAATGCCTTAGAGGGCAGCATAAAAACAGATCAAAGAAGTTAGCTAAAACCCTGTGGGGGCTGTTGTTCCACAGCCAAAGGGCGGGGTAAAGAGGTGCATTTTAGCCAAATGTCTGAATGTATCCAACCAGGGTTCCCAATACACACTGTGGAGGGTGGGGAGACTTGTTCCATGGGCTGGGGGCTACCACCGAGAAGTCCCTCCCAAAATGGTTGCCCTCCCCAAACATTCCTTCACGCCATCAAAACTTACCATGATGCCCTCCCCAGGCCGATACTCGTTCACCAAGACGTGGTTGGCCACTCTCCCTCCAAAGACACCGAGGGCAGATACCTTGTCAGTCCAGGCCTGAAGCCAGGAGGGCAGTTTCTCCAAGACCATGCCCTTCTGGTGAGGAAGGCCTCCTTTAGAAAACACAGAAGGAGGCCGTGAGTTTGGGGCCTGGAAACTGGGAACCAGGAATCATCATTCTGGGCCACCCACAAACCAACGGTTTTGTGTGATTTACCCCAGTTCTGCAGCCTCCTTCCAGACAGCTGAGTCCACTTTGGCTTGGGTGCACCGTAAACCTGGAGAGGCGACCAGCAGATGTTATTTGTACCTTTGTTCACAAATATTTTATGTATTTATTTACAAAATTAATGTTCAGCCCTTCACCGAATGGCCCCAGGGCGGGTTACAATGAGATTAAAACATGTCGGATAGTAAAGCATAATTAAAAATATCACCCCCACCCTCCACCCTCCCTAAAAGGAGAACACCTCGAGGAAGCTATTTAAACAGTAAAAGCCTGGGTAAAAAGATATGTTTTCACCAGGCACCAAAAAATATACAATGTAGGTGCCTGGCAAACCTCAAGAGGGAGGCTGTTCCAGAGTCTAGGGGCCACCAGAGAAAAGCCACCCCTGCAAGTCCCTCCGCCTCACACCCTGGAAAAGGGAGAGAACTCCAAAGAAGGCCCTCTCCCTGAGGTCTCAGCACCCGGGCAGGTCTATATGGGAGAAGGCGCTCCTTCAGACATTCAGGGTGCATGTGTCCAGGAGACACTAGGTGAAGGCTATTGAACTTACGGCCTTCCAGATGTGCCTGACCTATAGCTCCCAAGATCCCCTGCCACCCCCAACTGCTGGGAATGGAATGCTGGGAGTTACAGCGTAAGACTATTTGGGCCCATAGGCATACCATATCCTCTTCCAAACCACTGCAGAAATGCATGTGCAATACTGCTGGTTGCTCCTCTCCCAGAGAGATAAGACTAGCATCTGGCTATTTAATACAGCTCCATTTTGGACTCAGATATTTGCAGAGTGTTGCTTAAAAAGAAACAGCCCATAAGCGTCTTCAGAAAGGCCGCTGTTCCATGTGGTTAAGTGGCTGTGGGGACTGAGTACCCCTTACCTGCTCTTCCATAGCCTGCAGGGACGGGCACCAAAGGGCTTGGTGACATCATCAGAGTCAGCAGGGCACCGATGGCCATGTCGTCCCTCCCTGCAGGCTCCAGGTGAACAGGTGAGTGGCAGGGGGCGCCTACCTTTTCCCTCGGAGAAACGGCTTGCCCGTGTCAAAGGCACTTCTGCTCAGGGGCCATTGCTAGTACTTGGTGGCAGCTCTTGGGGGGGGGGGGCTGTCTGGGCATAATCCAGCAAACCAGCTGCAGGCAACAGATTGCTAAAACCGTTGAACCTACCTGCTGTAAAAGGTAAGCCTCTTCAGCAGCAGTGAGGAATTCTGGGACATAATAAGCAGTTGGTGGAGTCTGTGGGCAAAAGAGAGTAGTTGAGCAAGATGCATTAGGGAATCTCTACAAAATCAAAATCATTCCTTCCCTCCCTCCCTCTTTCGTTCCTTCCTTCCATCCCTTCTTTCCTTTCTTCTTACTTCTTTCTTTTCCTCTTCCCTCCTTCCCTTCCTCCCTTCAGCCTTGTGAATGAATGAAACACTGCCTATTCTGGTAGCAGAGCAGCTTATAAAGAGTTTTATCACCAACTGTAGGAAATATAGGTTTTGCAATAATTGATATACATAAAAAATCTTTTAAAAAAAGCAATAAAAACTGCGGGAAACTCAGAATAAAATTATTACGTGTGTCAACAGAATAAAACGTGGCCGCTATCCCCACAATCTACCTGGTGGAAAAGATGGGGCCACTGTAGAGAAGGACCATGTGCACAATTAAGCCCAAGATCACTCAAACGCTAAGAAACTCAGCCCAAACCAGAAGAAAACTTTTGTCCCCCAAGACTTTACCTTTGTTACCTGGAACGGTTCCAGCGCCAGGATCCTAGTACTTTGGTCGGACATCTCAGAAAAGCAAGATGGGCTCCAATTAGGACTTCTCCTGAGAACAATGCAAGCCCATTGGCCTTAGCAACATCCACCTGGAAATCAGAAGGGAAGGAACCCAAGAAAGCAGCAATCAGGGTGCTATTTTAGGGGAGGAAGTTGAGCCCCAGGAAAGGGTCCCAAATGGGTCCTTAGTAGGTCCTTAATGGGTCCTAAAAGAGCCCCAAATGGGTCCTTAATGGGTACTCTAGTGCTAGGGTTTTTTCCACTTTAAGGATTCATTAGGGACCCATTAATGGGTCCTTTAGTGCTAAGTGGGAAAACACCCATGCAGCTCATGCTGACCCCTCTGGCCCTTTTGGGGCAGGCCTCCGGCCCTCTCCAGCAACAGACTGGGAGTCTTGGTGGCTGAACTCCCCCCCCCCATGAAACCTTTGCAACCCCCCCAAACCCCCTCCCCGCCATTTACTCACCACCCACTGGTCGCACGTGGCGGCAGCAGCAGCGGCACATGAAAGCAGGCACTTCCGGGTGTCTGCTTGGCAGAAAGCAGGCTCCAACCAATGAAAGGGCTCCAGGGAGAAAGCCCCGCCTTCCTTCCACTCCAGGGACCAATCCGTTCTTTATGCAAAGCAGGGGCGTGACAGCGGCGTCGCTTTTCAGTGGGTGAAGGCAACGCAGCGCAAAAGGCGTGAGGTTTGCAAACGGACCGAGCTCCCCCCGGCAGACTACAGCTCCCATGAGCCTTAGCTGTGCAAACGGTCATGGGAGTTGTAGTCTCTTGAGATGAAAGGGATATTCCCCCCCACCCCCCAATTTTGCATATTCCTCCTGGGATTAATGAAAACTCATAGTGAAACACACTCACACACACATTCATGTACATATAGGCACACATATATACACTATAAACGTATATATACCTACACATATATACACACACACACACACACATATATATACACATACATATATATGTACACACATATATATATCTAAATGCACACATATACATATACACACACACATCTATACATGCATGCACACACACGTATACACAAACAGCGCAGTGGAGCCCCAGTTCCCTCCTCCTCCTCCTCTCATGCAAACAGATAAGAACATAAGAACATAAGAGAAGCCTTGCTGGATCAGGCCACAGCCCATCTAGTCCAGCATCCTGTCGCACACAGTGGCCCAATTGCTCATGGGCATCTCAAGCAGAGACAAGGACAAACCTTCTCCTGCTCTCGAGTCCCAGCAGATGGCCTTTGAAGCGTCCCAGTTCCTCCCCCCCGCTAGCCTGGAAGATGCACCTAGGCATTCGTTCTAGTAGCCATTGATACATCTGTCATCCATAAATTTGTCTAACCCTACCTTAAAGCCATCCAGATTGGTAGCTGTCACTACCTCTTCCGGCAGCACATTCCATAAGCCGATGACCCTCTGGGTGAAGAAATACTTCCCCCTGTCAGACCTTATTCTCCTACCCATCAGCTTCATAGAGTGCCCCCTGGTTCTAGTGTTGTGCGATAGAGAAAAGAAAAGATGAGCAGTTTTGCAGACTTGCGCTGTATGAAATGACCTCTGGGGCGATACTGATGCCCACGGGAGCCCCAGGCCTCTGCTCCCAACCCCGTGGGTCATGCGCTGCGCCACTGAGTGGGGTCTCTCTCTCTCCCGCACTGACCTTCCACCAGTCCCGGCTTCCCGTGGCTGGCAAAGAGTTGCCTTGCCTTGCCTTGCGTGGTTTTGGGTCCCACAACACGCCTTTCCCCTTTTTGCCCGAATCCTTCTTCAGAACTCAAGTTCCTCCTGACTCCTTCTAAACACTCTAGGAAAAAGGACAGAGAGGGACTGTCTTCTCATTTACGACGTTTTTCTTTTGCCTCTCGCGACAGTTCCTTAACATTGCATGCCCCTTGCGGCAGAGACCCATCCTCTCACGCTCTGCCAAGCGACAGGGACACCGGAGAGCCTATTGGGAGGCGCTCAGAGATGTCCTTCCAGACCTCGGAACCTGAAGACCTAAAACTTTGATTTCTTCGCCTTCATTTATTTTGTTTCTAAGTTTTTAATGGCCACAATAATTTTCACGGCTGGTCTGTCTCATCCCACTTACTTCATTAATACATTGAAGCGTATATTTTGCCTATCGCCTGGAGTTCTCAGGACAGGGCTATTAGCACAGCTCGGTTAAAAACAATGGAATCCTAGGCGTCCACCCCCAAAGTCCAGACATTTTTAACAACAAAGGTCTTTAGCACGAATATTCAACGACGTTCAAAATTCTATCGAATTCGTCCAAAGTTCGACATTCGAATTTGAAGGCGCTTCTTGGGCGGCGCGTCGGAGTCCCGGTCTCTGCCGAGCTTAGGCCGCCCCTGCTGGCCACTGACCCCTCCTTTGCCCACGCCCCCAGGCCCGAGTGGTGGTGGCCCCGGCTGCTCCGTGCCCCCCAGTCCGAGCCCTGCTGCCTCCCCCAGCACCAGCGTGGCCCCTGCACCTGTGGCCAGGATGGCGGAGGCCGTAGCCACAGCACCTCCACCAGGCTCCCCCTTGTCCGGCCCCAACACGCTTGAGCTGCCGGCTGGCCGGGCTCACTGTGGCTTCAGCCGGCAGTGGTACCCAAGGCCAGGCCGGTCACCTCAGACGCTGCCGGCATCTTTTTTCGCCCCCTCCCTCCGCCGCTCCTTCCTTCCCTCCCTTCTCGGCCTCAGCCGCCGCCGCCACTGGATCAGGCCACTGCTTGCCTCGTTGCCGCATGCCCCATCCACCGGCCAATCTGGTGCTGGCCTGGTACCGGTCTGTGGACTGGTGGTTGGGGACACCTGGCATACGGGATAAATACAGGATGCATACGGATGTATCTTAAGCAGGGACCCAAAAAACCATATCTCGCCAATGCCTGGTGTACTGTACCTTAGCTGGGAGGTTCTTCCATAGCCCTGGGGGGCCACCACCGAGGAAGACCACGTTGAATATTGAGAATCTTGTAGCTTTTAGATGTTCATAGTCATAGATTTTTCATGCTTTCCTATTCTGAATATTCTAAATAGCCTTTTTATTCTGGATTCCTACAATGGAATATTTGGGGCCTGATAGTACTTCAGTGTTTCCCAAACTCTTGCTTTGTGACAGTTTTTGGGGTCTGATCCACCCAGCCAGGCCCTTGGCAATCCATAAAGGGAACGTTCTGCAGACGATGCACATAGAAACACTTTTTATTAATTTGTTAATAACAGATAAGCAACAGCATAGTGATATATTATTATTATTATTATTTTGACATGCTTAAGGTTGTTTTTTCTTTCTTATTTTTTTCCCACCAATTCTGGATGGACAGGGGAAGACAGAAACCATGCAAGATTCCACAAAAAGCTCACCAAAGGGCATGTCAAGAGCCATCTCACTCGACAGTATACAAAGTTATTAATATATTTTTTGTTTTTTTAAAAAAAGAAAATATACATGTATCGGCAGAAAGAAAGAAAAAAAAAAAGAATCCAGTGTGATTTCGAAGGGAGGAAAAGGCTACAGAAAAAGAAGCCACTGCAGATAATCAGGATGGAAACCAGTTTGTCGTCTGTTCTGTTGCTGTTGCAATTTCTGCAAATCCAGCGGGGAGCTCGGAGGGCAGGGCTGCTCCAGGTTCTAAGGGGTGTGTGTGTCACACCTGCACCCCCACACACACCTGGTTTCATGCACTGGCACCCACCTCTGGTTCCTTCCCACAGTGGCCAAGAGAAAACTGATCTCAGTGGACAGATTTCATTATTGCTGGTCAATGAAAGACTGCAAAAGGCTCAGAAAAGAGTTAGAAGGGGCAATAAGGGAGGGAAATGTGTATTTGCAGGGGACACACACACTGGCACTCCTTGGAGGCTGCGTTGTGACCCCAAATAATGAAGGGAACACGGGGACGTCGCACAGCGTAGGCCTGAGGGTACAAGGCAACAGGCTGGAACTCCTGCAGCTGGTTAACACGGCATCCTCTATCAGCAGCTGTAGCTCGGAGGTGGAGCAAACAGCCTGGAGAGCAGAGAGGCGCCGGTTCAATCCCCAGCGTCTCCAGAAGTGGGCAGTGGCAAAAGACTCTTGTGTCTCTGCTAAGAAAACTGCATAGAGGGGCCCGTGGAGCTGCCGACGGGGACAATGTGCATCTGTCTTCCCCTCTGACCGTCACTCCACACTTAGGGACTGTGTTGGAATACAACCCCTCTTGCCTGAGGGGTATCTGAAACAGCCTTCGTGGCTTGTGTGGCAAGGCAGCCGTTTCGGCCCGTGGCAAGACGTGGCAGACCAGTCCCTGCGTCCCAAAGGCTGCGTCCCAAAGGCTGCGTCCCAAAGGCTGCACCTGTTGGATGGCTGCATGTATGGAGGATGCTGGAGGCAGACTGACCTTCCCAGGACTCTCTGGTGGACCTCCAAGCTTGTCTCTCTTAGCCCCCAAGTTACATTTATAGGTGTGGCGATTATGGAGGAGAAAATGAATACAAGGAGAGGATGAATAAGCCTCCGGCACAGGGGCCGGTGAAGGACTTTTGGACTCCCAAATTGGAAGGAAAGCCTGCAGTTTTGACTCTGAAAAGGAACTAAGTGCACACACTGCTACCATGTCTTTCCCCCCTGTTTTACTGCATATCTTTCAGATGCCTCCAGGATGGAATCCTCAAACCTCAAAGCAAATGGAGTCAAGCAGCCCAGCTTCCCAGAACCTTTGCGATTAGCTCCATGGCTCCTCGTATTCCTGCCTCGCTGCTGCGGAGAGTTGTCCGTCAAAATGTCACAGGGGATTCATCTGTGCTACCAGTCTGCAGAATCTGTATTGCAAGCTCCACAGAACACCAGGCGTGAGCACTACAGGTGTGTGTTTGCCTGCCTGGAGTATTCAGAAACTACCTCCAAAAGGAGCCCTGAGCTTATCACGTGTGGCAGAAGACCTTTCTGGAAGTGGGGTGGAGTCCTACCTGGACTCACCTGGGCCTGCCAGCACCACACTGTAACTGAGAGCACTAATTTCTCCATCAGTGGGATTTCTGTGTTATTTGGCTTTGTCTCTCTCTAGACTCGCTCTTTTCCCAATGAGCTGAGAGGGGAACCAACTGAACAGGCAGGCTGGAAATATTACCAAGGGCTGAAACACCTGTATTACCAAGATTAAGAGCAGCCTCATTGCTGTTATAAGAAGAAGAAGAAGAGTTGGCTTTTCTATCCCATTTTTCTCACTCATCTAAGGGGACTCAAAGCTGCTGACCAACTTTCTGTTGTTCTCCCTTAAGGGGACTCAAAGCTGCTGACAAAGCCTTCTGTTCTTCTCCCCACAACAGAAGGCTCTGTGAGGTGGGTGGGACTGTGAGAACTCAGAAGAGAGCTGTGACTAGCCCAAGGCCACCCAGCTGGCTTCGTGGAGGAGTGCAGAATCAAACACAGTATTCCCAGATAAAGAGTCTGGCTCCCTAACCACTAGACCAAACTGACATAAAACTCTGGTATATTTCTCCTCCAGTTTCCTTTGTCATTTAAGGGGGGGGGCAGCTATTGTAAACAGAGTAAATTCACATTGCTTGCCATCAAGGGCTGCTATTGGATAATTCACTCCCCCCTTTATATTTGAGTCACATGCACTTCCAGCAAACTCAACCACAGATTAAAGGGCACTTCTTGCACACAGATTTTTCTTTCCTTTTTAAAACAAAACAGAAAGGAGGAGGAAGACAGACAGTTTGATGATGGGTCAGATGGGACAAGTAAGGATGGAAAACCTCTTTGGCGCAGAGGACTTGAACTTCTATTCATAACCAGATGCCCTGATGACAACACATGTAGGGCAGACAGCAATCCTGTGTACTTCACTGGGATCCTGCCTGCAAGGTCTAAGCAAGATCCCATGACTATCTCTGATTGCCCCCACCAGACATGAGGAGCAATCCTGGGCTCACCTCAACACCTGTCGCCACCTTTCATGATGGGGTAGATTGGGGCTACCAGAAGCCATCCACTTCCTTCGGTTATTTCTCATGCACTTGGCCTCCTTCCGGTAGCCTCAATCAAGCCTATCATGAAACTGCTGGCACGTGTTGAGGTAGTCATCACTGTTAGATTGCAATTATTACAGGTTTCCACCAGGTTAAATTGGGTCTATATTGGGAATGGCCCAATATGGCGCCGAGACCATAATGAGATACATTTCGTGTTACACCTTCAGTGGGCAATGCAATAGGGGCAAAACAGCAGCTAGTTGCTTACTCAAAGAGTAAAATCATCAGCCATGAATCCTTGTCATAGCTTTGCTCAGGCAAAATACCAGGTGAAAAAATATTTACCTCCTTTTTCTCCTCCGTCAAGACATAAGGCAGAGGGAGAGGATCCAGCTCCATTCATCTGTCAGGCAGCCATGATGCGGCCACTAGGCATTGCTGCTATACATATAGGGGTGAGTCTTATCCCCTCCTCACCCTGGGGATGCCCCCTATATGGGCTGTAAACTTTAGAGAATTCGCACGTTATAATATCGAGCGATATATGGGGGAGGGAGCCTCTTTTTGCCCGTTTACAAACTGGCCTGTGCCAAGGAAGCTCTGCAGGAAAAGGATCAGACGCATTATGCATTATCCAAATTCTTCCTGGGCCGGCATGAGTCGTTTCAGGGCCAAACCCTCCCTATGAGAGTGCCGGGTGGTACTTTTGCAAGGAAGAGCTAAAATTAGGACATGGGCGCTAATCCTGATTTGAACAGCAGGGTTCAGCTTCTAGCAAGATGCAGTTGCTGCTGTCTGTGATTTTCCCAGCAGGGAGAGTTTAAAAAGCTCCGCGTCTGGCTTCTGTTGCCAACCCAACAAGGAGGAGCAAAGGTAGAGACTTATCTCTCTGCCTCAGCTGGCGGGGCTGTTGCACCTGATGAAAGAAGCCTTGGTCCAGGAAATGCTTACGTCTCCAGTGCCAATTAAAAGACAGCAAAGGAAGAAGAAGAAGAAGAAGAGATGCTAGAATAAACCTACTCAGCCAAAATCCCAAGGGGTGAGGTGTGCTAGGGAACAGGGAACAAGGGTAGTACAAGTATAGTATTTCTCACAAACTACCAGAGGGGTGGTGTTAATATATTTTAACAAGGCACTGGGGCTCACTAGGACAGCAATCAGGGAAGGAGAGATGAGGAGATAACAGAAGTGGAGTCTTTGATTACTTAGAGAGCGAAGAAACAGCAGAGGAAAGAGGAAGAGGGCACCTCGGGGACCTTTAGGACTGCATTTCCGCACGAAGCATCCACGGGAACCAGCAGCAGAAAAGTAACCTGCAGGAGGGCAGAGGAAAGAGAGACACTCCTCTGAAGGTCCCTCTCAAGGAGGAGAGGAAGACCAGAAGCAGTGGTGCTGGAGGTCGCAGGAAGCTCAACGGCTGCGTTTCACTCTTGGGACCACGCAGCCTGCTACAGCTGCCGAGCAATCAGGTGCAGAGAAAAATATGGGAGGTGAACTAGGAAAATAGATGGGGCGATCCTAGAAAATGGATGTCCCCGTCCCCCCCATGTGATCACACCCTGAGCTGATCTTACCTAGAGATGGAGTTTTCTGATGTGATGTCTTTCGGGGTTCTGACTGCTGTGAAGTTGCGCTTTGGCTGTGAAACTAAACGAGAGGAAAGAGAAAAAGGTCATCCTACATAAGACGAGGAAGAAAACCGGAGAAGACGCAAATGCCAGAAAGGAAGCTTCCCTTCCCTCTCCAACAGCATCTGTTTCGGGAGTTCTTCCGTCTTACACTACATGCCCTTTTCTGATGGAATGAAAATCAGAAATGGCGGACGATGATGAAGGGTACCACTCATAAAAACAAAGGGAACCATCCTGTAACCAGAGACAAACACTTTACACATATCGAGTTAGAGGAAGTCATTGAAATGATCGCTTAACTGTCGGTTTAGAAGGCACTTCACAGAGCTATAGTGCTCTAGGAATTATATAGTGCACAATTGGCCACTGGTCCACTACAGCAGGGCATTTCTTATATCCTTTCCTTCTTTCAGTTGGGACATGTTCCCATCTTTACCTTCCCAAAGTTTAGCCTTCTGTGCCGTTCCCCAGAGGGGATTGCTGAGAACTGATCAGGTCCCTGAGTGTTTATCTCGAGTGCAACGTACCAGTTCTAGCAATGTCTACTTGTCAGGGCCAGTCAGGAGGAAACAGGTATGTTTAGCCGGCGGAAGGAAACAGTGAGCGTATTCCAAGGTATACCTACTAGTGACTTGATGGACTTTCTTTGCTGAAGTGCTGTCCCCCTGGGAATCCTTTGGCCCCCCGATTCTGCAGCAGAGAGATCACAATTAATCGACAGCTTTGGAACTATGCATGCATTCAGTCAGGCAGATCTCTAAGCAAAGGCATCGAAAGGGGCAGCCGTGGCCAGTCAGAGAAGAGGGGTAAATGCACTCTGTGCATGTTCAGAGGCATTCTCTCCTATGTTACCACTTCTGAGAGCATCCTGCCCACCTCTGTACTCTGGAAGGAGGTGCAAAAACTCCATGTTTCGGGGCACACGTGAAATAGCGGACGCCAAAGACTGAGCCGTCATGCTTGCCAGTGGCCTTGTCAAGTTCGATGCCAAACCAGTAACCTGTAGAGATGTGGAGAGGAAAGAAAAAGAGGGAGAAAAAAGATATTTTCTTTCAGGGTTAAATAACTGACAAAATTCACCTTGGGATAGATAATGTGGAAAGAAAATTACTGGTCACTTTGCTGATGTGTTCTCCCGCTCTGAAGGTGGACTGAAGCTGGATTAAACCTTAGGTGTGACCACAGTACTGTCCTCTACATAGATGGAGACACCAGACATCAGATTTCCGATTTCCTTTAAAAGCTAAACTCTGCTGTTGCTTCTAGTGAGGTTTTGAGACCGCAGAATAGATTCTGTTGCTTAAAAAAAGGGGGGCAGAATCTGTTTGTGGATTATTTTCCTCTCATCACGGGGCTGCCAAGAAGAAGAAGAAGAGCTGGCTTTTCTATCCTGCTTTTCTCACCCATTTAATGGGACTCAAAGCAGCTGACAAACCTGTTCTTCTCCCCACAACAGACATGCTGTGAGGCAGGTGGGACTATGAGAGCTCAGAAGAGAGCTGTGATTCACCCAAGGTCACCCAGCTGGCTTCATGGAGGAGTGCAGAATCAAACCCAGAGTATTCCAAGATAATCACTAGACCAAACTGCCAAGGACTACGTCCTTCTTTAATCTGCAAGCCGGCTCCCTTTACATTGTGCATAGACCTTCCTGCCTCTGGCTCACCTGGCGCAAAGTCGGTCTTTCCGTAGAAGCGGATGACCCCCTGTTTCTGCCCTGCCACCAACACCTGGTCCCCGATCTCAATCTTCAGTCCTTCACGGTCCAGGCTGCCGACGGATAATGATTTCTTCCTGAGAGCTGGAAGGGTGAAGAATCGCATCAGAAATGGTAACGCTTGTGGGAGAATTCCTGCGAATTTTTTTTTTTGGGGGGGGGGGTCTGTTCTCTTTCTTTTTATCAAAGTTTTGCTGTGAGGGTTTCAGGGTAAGGGAAGGCGCCAGCTCAGAAACTGGTGCCCAAGGAAGCTCAAGAACCAGTTGCCACCAACCACAGGAGACATATCGCCTGCTATGCAGACTTGGCGCTTAGAGGCCGAGAACCAAAGACTAAACTCCGTCTTTTGAATTAGATCTCAAATCTGTCACTTTGGCAAAAAGGCTCCCTCTCATCTCATCTCATCTCATCTCATCTCATCTCATCTCTCTATCCATCCATCCATCCATCCATCCATCCATCCATCCATCCATCCATCCATCTACTGACTGACTGACTGACTGACTCATTGATTTGTATTTCTATCCCACCGTATACCCGAAGGTCTCCATGCGGGTAACAACATTTAAAATCAGGCATATATTAAAACAGTAAGGGTGTCTGAGCAGTGGGAAGGGGAAAGTGTATCCCCATTTAATCAAAGGCCAGGGCAAAGAGGTGCATCT
>MTQE01003491.1:1756092-1771649 GCA_014337955.1 Aspidoscelis marmoratus
AATAATAATAATAATAATAATAATAATAATAATAATAATAATAATGTCATCATCACTTTCTTTGTGTTCCGATGAGCCGTGAAGAAGCACCTCTTTGTCCCAGCCTTTGGCTAAACATGGAGACAGCTTTTTGGTGTTTTGGGGTTCCAGTGCTTGAATAAACTGGCGTTCTTACCCGGTCTCCTTTCCTCCTTCCTTCCTTTGGGCAGGTGGTGCTTGAGAAAGTGCTTGGAATAACTGCACACACCAGCAGCGCTTTATCTTGTGACCCGAACACGGGGCAGATCGCGTATCCGACAGGGTAAGCCCAGACCCCGGTGATGGACCGACCCTGGACCGCTTCTGCCACGCAGATGTGGTTTTAGCCCTCTCGACTCACCGTTATTCACCATATTGCTTAAGCCAAAACTTGCTCTGTCTGAACAAGCCAGGAATGAGAAACACAGGTGTTGGAGTTAGCTGCCCGGGGGGTGGGGGGCAGACAATGACACTCTTGCATCCTCCTATGTTGGAAGCCACAGGCTTTTTCTGCCCTGAGTCTTATATCAGAGACGACTTGGCCACGGTCACCCACGCTCTGGCAACCTATAGATTGGACTACTGCAATGCACGCTACATGGGGCTGCCCTTGAAGGTGGTTCGGAAGCTGCAGCTAGAGCAGAATTTAGCCTCTGGACTGCTGAGTGGAACAGCTGGCTAGATGCGCATCACACTGGTCTTAAAAGAGCTGCTCTGGCTGCCGATTCACTACCGAGCCAAATTCAAGTTGCTAATTTTGACGTATAAGGCCCTAGATGACTTGGGCCTCAAATATCTGAAGGAATGCCTTCTCCCACACTGACCTGCCCGTGCCTTAAGATCTGGAGGGGAGGGTGTCCCACCACCTTCAGTAGTAAAAGGGGTGCCCACCCCAGGAGAGGGCCTTCTCAGCGATGGCCCCCAGATTGGAATAGTCTCCTCCTCGAAGCGCATCACGCTTCTTCCCTGTATACGTTCAGGAAGGTGATGAAGACGGACTTCTTTGCTCTGGCCTTTGGTTAAATCTGTTATAGTTTCCCTGCACCGCAGACATTATTGTTTTATGCTATTTTATATGTATGGCTCTAATTTAACATGTCTGTTTTTAGATGCTGTTTTTAAATCCTGCACTAGCATGTGGACAGCAGGTTCCTATTCCAGGATATAATCCGGAATAAGGCCTGGTGTGGAAAGGGTCAAAAGTGTGACTCAGTGCTGAGCTGGTTTGAACTAGTGGTTAGGGAGCTGGACTCTTGCCTGGGAATACCAGGTTTGATTCCGCCCTCCTCCATGAAGCCAGCTGGGTGACCTTGGTCTAGTCACAGCTCTCTTTCTGAGCTCTCACAGCCCCACCTGCCTCATAGGTTGTCTGTTGTGGGGAGAAGAACAGAAGGTTTGTCAGCCGCTCCGAGTCCCCACGAATAGATGAGAAAAACAGGGTAGAAAAGCCAACTCTTCTTCTCCTCCATGAAGTTAGCTGGGTGGCCATTGGGCTAGTCACAGCTCTCTTCTGAGCTCTCACAGCCCCACCTACCTCACAGGGTGTCTGTTGTGAGGAGAAGAACAGAAGGTTTGTCAGCTACTCTGAGTCCCCTTGAATGGGTGAGAAAAGTGAGGTAGAAAAGTGAACTTTTCTTCTAAATGCACCTATTGCAGCCTTCAGAGATGATAATATTCTCCTCATGTAACTGTCTGTATTTCTCTTCCAGATGTGTGATTGTGATTTTAAACCCTCAAAAGAACAAACAAAGGCACATATTTAATCTTGCCAGGTGAGGTTATTTTTTTAAAAAAACTGTTATTGTTTTTAATAATTTTTACACATTATTTATTTTTATGTGTAAAGTTCCTATTTACTGACTTTTGCTTTCACCAGAGTTCCAAAGGGAGATGCAGTAATTAATAATAATAAAAATTGCACTAGGTTAAAAGTGTAGTAGACCTTACGGACAGCCCGAAATCACAGTCCAAGTTGTTCCTGGGGTCAGTCAGACAGTGGACAGGGTGGGCTGAACTTTTTGTCCCTCGTGCTCATAGCGCTGACGGAGTCAAAACACTCAGCATAGCTGTTATGGGCCCCGTCTGTCCTGCCCTGCCCTAGAGTGTGGCCTTAGGGGACACAGCTACGCATATGGTGCAAAAAACAGAAAAAGCCCCCAGCTGTTGTGGCGTGTGACTTCGTGGTAAGAGCACATTGAACAGCTTTGTTCTGTTTCATTTAGGAAATCAGTCAGCGCCCTGTCTTTCTCTCCCGATGGGAAGTACATTGTGTCTGGTGAGGTGAGTTGAGCATTTTGGACCGTAAAAAAGTAATGAGATTCAGGCATTACGTTGCAGTTTCACAGAATACACTTTGGTGGCCCACGGGGTGCAGCTGGAGGCCACCAAAGGAACTGCAAGCAGGTTTGCTGCTCTGCATGAGGTTCTTGCCCAGCAGCAAATATTCCTTTGATCTGTCCCGGTTGTTCTGGACGCTGCTGCTTTTGAACGGTTCTTTGATTTGTGTTTGCTAAATGTAGGTTAACTATGGTCCCCAAACCCCCGTTGTTTTGCAGAACGGCTACCGGCCGGCAGTCCGCATCTGGGACGTGGAAGAGAAAGTGCAAGTGTCGGAGTTCCACGGCCACGTCCACGGCGTGGCCTGTGTGGCTTTTTCCCCCAATATGAAATACCTCGTGTCTGTGGGCTACCCTCATGACATGGTCGTCAACGTGTGGGACTGGAAGGTATTTATTTATCCCTTATTTATTTGCATCTTTTAAAAATTTCATTTTATTTTTATAAGGACTTCCGCAAGTCTCAAGGTTTAGCTGTAGTAACCCAGTTTAGTTAGTGCTAATCAGTTGATCCGGGTGAGGAAAGATTGCAGAAAGTTTGCTATTGGGAAAAGTGGACGTAAATGGTGAGAGGCAACAGAGATAAGTATTTGTCTTTGAGGATTCTTTGTCAGTTCTGAAGAGTCCACCATAATGTTCTTTTGCGCTGCGATGAGATCGTTTAAAATTATCGTCCGTACTTTCTCAAGCCAAAGTTCTATTTATTTGCGGCTTTATCCTGCCTGTACCCAATGGTCTCAGCAGTGGTGACAGCAATCAGAAGCCAGATGCAATACAAACACTCTAAAAACAATAACAGGCCTGAAATTGGTGCACAAAGGTCTACAGCAGCAGTTCTCACTGTGCTTCTGCAGATGTTCCTGGTCTGCAACATGGCATGGAATGCTGGGAGCTGTAGTTCAGGAACATCTGGAAGGCCACAGTGTGTGAACCATCGGGGCCCAGCATCCAAATGCTGTAACGGAAACATCCCAATATGAAAGAGAGATTAAACTGGCAGAATGATGCGTGTTCACGCTCACCCCGTTTCCAGGAGAGGCGGCCAGTGTGATAGATAAATGCGCCTTCTGGATCCCTTTGTCCTTTGTCCTTTCCAAAGAAATCACTGATGGGTGTTACCTTTTCTGTTTTGTAGAAGAACTCCCTAATGGCGTCCAACAAAGTCTCTTCAAAAGTTATGGCTCTCTCCTTTTCAGAGGAAAGCTACTTTGTCACAGTGGGTCATCGGCATGTAAAGTTCTGGTTCTTGGATGTGCCTAGAGAAGCCAAGGTTTGTCACCTTATTGTCCGTTCACAAGGGGAAATGGAAGGAAATCAGAAAATAAATTTCCTGGTAACGTGAACTAAACAAACTACAGTCAGACAGCTTTATCTCCTGGGAATATGTTCCGGCTCCTACTGTGGTTACCTGAAACTGTGGATAATCACGAACAGGCCTTCCAGTCCAGGGACATGCAACCCCAGAACCGGAAGTGCAGTTCTGGCCTCTGGAAGGTTTATTTGGAGAGCATTGGAATAGGCACGTGACACCGGTGGACATGTCCCACCCGCCTCCCATATGCCCTCCACGCAGAGTTTGGGATGGTCTCTGGTGGAGTCGTGCACCTATTCTAATGCTCTACGGAGGCCGAAATAGGCCTTCTGGTTCTGGGTGCTTCTCCCTCATGGCGCCCACAGAGGGTAGGAACTGTGGTTAACTGAAACCATGGTTAGCAATCAGTGGATATGAGGTCCAACTGTATATCCCTTTTTTGGCCTTAAAAAAAAAATCTACTAGAAACCCTCCATTAATTTTCTTTGCAACTTTTGCACATGAACTCCCTACTCTGCTCCCAAGACCATACTTATATGGCTCTTTTTAGACACTTGCTAATACAGTCTCATCTACATTTCACCAACCATTGGGAGATGAGTTGGATATTTATTTTTTTCACACCATTTAGGGACTTTTGTCTTTTAAGTTTAGATTTATGCATGGGCTGCAGGTTTTTGTGGATGCGTGCATTTCATGGTTTTATAGGTTCGCTTTTGTTCTGATGTATTTTACCCATCGCCCTGAAATTTTGGCAAAAGACAAAACAGAAATCTAAATTAAACTCAAACGCGTTTTTGTTCACAAGCACAGACACTTCTTGCTGACAGTTCATGACATGTTTGCAATTCAACACCCCGCTAAGGATGTGGGTGAATGGGTTTGTTTGTATTCAATTCGTGCTGAACAAATGTTCAACCCCATAAGAATCCCATACGAAGCTTCATACGAATGTATCGAAACGTTTGCTTCAAATTCGAATGTCAGTCTTCGAATGTGCCAACATTTTTTTCAAGTATTTATAGACATCCCTACTGCCCACCGTTGACCAGAGAGGTGAAGGAAGTCAAGCAGGGGCTCTTTGTCCGTGGTGACACCGTCCGATGCAAGAGCAGCCGCTGCCTTGACCTCTGAGCGTGGCCTGCTCTGCTTCTTTCAGGTGAAAGAGACGGTTCCCCTGGTCGGCCGCTCTGGGCTCCTGGGGGAGCTTCACGACAACGTCTTCTGTGATGTGGCATGTGGCCAGGGCAAAATGCTGGGCAGCACCTTTTGCATTTCCTATTCCGGTCTGCTGTGCCAGTTTAACGAAAAGCGCGTGCTGGAAAAATGGATCGATCTGCAGGTAGGGCTGCTTCCTCGGAGGGGCTCGTTGCTGTTATGCTTCTAGTTTAGTTGCTAAAGGGTCTGTCTCCTTCCGCTGTTTCAGGTCGCCCTCGCCAACTGCATTTGTGTCAGTGAGGAATTCATTTTCTGCGGCTGTGCAAATGGAACTGTGCGCATCTTCCATCCGCATAACTTGCAGTACCTGTCAGACCTGCCGAAGCCACATTACCAGGGCATTGATGTGGCCAGTCCAGAAACACCGAGGTACCAGACTCCGAGAGATGTCAGAATCAGTGCTGAAAATGTCCGAAGGACACAGACCTCAGCAGGGGCCTAGTATTTATCCCTGAGAGTATGGTGTCGTTTCTGCCTGCCTGGAAGTCTTCAGCTGGCCTTTTGAGTCAGTCCTTGAAGCATGGATCAGGTCTCTTGTCCTCCCATACCCTTCTCAGTGTGTTGTGGTAAACCTGGATAGCTTTAGGGAAGGTTCGCACAAGTTAGATAGATGGAATCCTGCTCTGGAGCCTGAGCTGTGTGGTGGCAGGCAGAGGCCAAAGAAAAGAGGTGCCTTAATGTCTGAGGATGTGTGGACGGCTAAGCATTAAGTGGCCATCAAACTCAAGATGGCCTGATGTCGAGTTCTAGCTTGCATCCCCTGAAAGGACCAGCCCTTGCTCTGTGGTGGAGCAGATATTCTGCATTCAAAAGGTCTCAGGTCAAGTAGGATGCTGGATGAAATCGGATGTCTTTTGTGAATGGAAATCATGCTGTAGGGCTTCAAAATAAACTATATAATCTCTTTCAATTGACCACTGGGCTGATCTAGTATAAGGTCCTTTGAAGAAGAAGAAGAAGTAGAATTGGCTTTTCTACCCTGCTTTTCTCACCCATTTAAGGGGACTCAAAGTGGCTAATAAAGCTTTTCTATTCTTCTCCCCACAACAGAACACCCTGTGAGGTAGGTGGGGCTGTGAGAGATCAGAAGAGGGCTGTGACTAGCCCAAGGTCACCCACCTGGCTTCATGGGGGAGGGCGGAATCGAACCTGATATTCCCAGATAAGAGTCTGGCTCCCTAACCGCTAGACCAAACTGGCTCACAAGGCTTCTGATGTTTATCTAAGGCATGAACTCATTTTGAAAAGATAGGGAAAATGCTTGTTGGGCTGGTCTTTTTTTGCTGTTAACCAAAAGGAATGCTTTTGGTCAGTTTAGTCTAATGGTTAGGGAGCTGGACTCTTATCTGCGAATACTGGGTTAGATTCCGCCCTCCCCCATGAAGCCAGCTGGGTGACCTGTTGTGGGGAGCCCTTCTGCGTTCGTCAGCCACTTTGAGTCCCCTTAAATAGGTGAGAAAAGTGGTAGAAAAGCCAACTCTTCTTCTTTGTCTTCTTCCTCTTCCCAGAAGTCCAGATGTTACCTATCCAGACACCATTGCCTTGGCTTTTGACCCCATTCATCACTGGCTCACCTGCGTCTACAAGGATCACAGTCTGTACGTCTGGGATGTGAAGAACACCAGCCAAGTTGGGAAAGTGTGGTCTGACCTCTTCCACAGTTCCTTTGTCTGGAATGTTGAGGTAATGAGGTGTCCTGGGAAACAGACCGATGACCCTCGCGTAGGGGCAAAAGAAACTGGCCCCATTGAGTATACAGATATTTGCAAATTTATTTTCTCCCTCTCCCTCTCCGGGTGTATCTTAGGTTTATCCAGAGTTTGACGATGACAGTGGCTGCCTGCCACCAGGGTCTTTTCTCACGTGTTCATCAGACAATACTATACGTTTCTGGAGCTTGGAAAATGGCACCCAAACAGACGCTTGGAAGAACGTCTACAGTCGTGTAAGTTTTCGTGGCGAGGTAAGGGGCGGGTTCTGGCTTGTACCATGCCACGATCTCCGTCAATCCCCCGAAGGGGGGAAGCCGAGGGTCTGCAAGGCATGCTAATGAGAGAGGCAGATGAAGGCTTTGCTGAATGGGTTCTCCTGTTCATTGACCGCCATTCCAGTTGCTGTCCCTTTGGTTGAGTTTTCCTTCTACAGCAAACGTAACGGATGTGTATTGCTCTTCAAAGAACTTGCTGAAGGTTCTGTATGTGGAAAACAACAGCCAGCTTCTGCAAGAGCGAGATGAAAACACCAACTACCTGGACGTGAAATCGGGGGTCCGGGTGCTGCAAGTCAGTCCCAATGGGCGGCACTTGGCCTCGGGCGACAGGGCAGGAAACCTGAGGTGTGTCTTTGGGGGGGGGGGTTTCCCCTGCATCTCTCCTGTATGACATTCTCACTTTATTTGTAAGAGGCATGGCCATTCAGCCTTTGGTCTCAGTTTATGTTAAGGCCTGAATGCCGTGGATGAAATGCCAGACTTTAAAAAACACAGTAGCTATTTCATCCAATAGTAAACTCCTGATCCTGCTGCTTGCTTAATAACCTCTGCAAATCTTTGACTGCTAAAGCAGCGAGTTTAAGGGCTAGCCCAGGCATCTTTTTCATTGCTCAGACCAAGGGAGGTATTAATGATCTCCAGCCTTGTAAACCAGCATTCAAAGAAACACTGAAGAGTGTATGTGTTTTCCAGAATCCATGAGCTCCAGTGTATGGAGGAAGTGATGAAGGTAGAAGCCCACGATTCTGAAGTTCTCTGCTTACACTATTCTAAGCCAGAAACTGGTAAGTTTTCAAATAATTTGTGAAAATTTTTATTTATTTACATTTATATCCCGCTCTGTACCCTGGGGTCTCAGGGCGGGTAACAGCATATGTAAAAGACAAAAATACTTAAAATGAAACCATATATAAAAACAGTATAAGACAATAGTGTGTGCAGTAGGGAAAAACTGTGCCACATTTAGCCAAAGGCCAGAGCAAAGAGGTGCGTCTTTACCCCCCTCCTGAACGTATACAGCGAGGGGGCCTGACGCACCTCGAGGGGGAGGCTATTTATTCCACAGCCTGGGGGCCATTACTGAGAAGGCCCTCTCTCGAGTGCCCACCCCTTTTGCTATACTGTAGAGGGTGGTGGAAGGAGAAGGGCCTTCCCCCCCAGATCTTAGGGCACAGGCAGGTCGATATGGAAGAAGGCGTTCCTTCAGATATTTGGGGCCCAAGTCATTTAGGGCCTTATACGTTAAAGTTAACACCTTGAATTGGGCTCGGTAACGAATCGGCAGCCAGTGCAGCTCTTTTAAGACCGGTGTGATGTGCGTCCGGCCCGATATCCCTGTAAGCAGTCTCGCAGCTGCATTCTGCACTAGCTGTAGTTTCCGAACCGTCTTCAAGGGCAGCCCCATGTAGAGTGCATTGCAGTAGTCCAATCTAGGCTATGGAAGGCTGGGTCCATGCTTGCAAAGTTTCCTTTTCCCCGAGGATTACAGGGAGCGTGATGTGTCATGTTTTCGTAGGAATCTGCCCGAATCGAATCCCTGCTATGAATCCACTGCGTATTGATCCATATCCCCTACGTATCTGCCCTGAAACATGTCAGATCTGCCCTGAATCCACCTTGAATGCGCTCTCAATCCACTTTTAATTCACTCTGGATCCGTTGCAGATATGACTGGCTCGGCCACTTTCCCACCTCTCCTGGTTCACAAATGTAATGAATGTCCCAAAGCATTTGACTCAAAACTGAGTGTCAGTCAGTCTCTGAATGTCCCAACATCTGATTCAGATTTGAATGTCTGAATTCGGAAGAATCCGGATGGATTTCGAAAGTTACGAATGTTCATTCACATCCCTAGAAAACCTTTGGGTCACCTTGAGGCAGGGCCACCTCAGCATCTGTCCTGTTGTCGTCCGCAGGGGTGGCCTTGCTCGCCTCGGCCAGCCGAGACCGGCTGATCCACATATTAAATGTTGAGAAGAACTATAAGCTAGAGCAGACGCTGGATGACCACTCCTCGGCCATAACGGCCGTCAAGTTCGCGGGTAAGTCAAAGAGCCCACGACTGCACCGGGTTAGAATTTTCATGGCTTCGTGGTTTTTTATTTTCTGTTTAAACAGTATTTTTATGTTGTTTTTCAATCAACAGGAAATGGAGATATTCAGATGATCAGCTGCGGAGCAGACAAAAGCATCTATTTCCGAAGTGCTCAAAAGGTTTTTGCTCTCTATCTACAGCCTGGCATCCGAAGGCTGTCGTGACTCCTTCCTTTAGGAGGTTTTAGGAGAGGTCTGGACAAATGCCTGGAGAAAGGGGCGTCTGTCAAATGGCAGTTACCCCAAGTGGTTATAGGGGCCCACCAGGTTGATAGGCAGAGTTTAGCTGGAGGGGTTGGCCTTGTGGGAGGGAGCTCCCTTTGAGGCCTACGCCCTTGGGGGCAGACCCTGGGCAAAGGTGCAAGCGTCTGGATGAGGAAAGCAAACTGATGTTGCTTCTCCCCAGAAGGGAAACCTTCCCTGCAGGTGCTGATGGAAAGCTCCTGCTGCCATCGGTCACAGCAATGCGGGGTTGGCTTCTCTCCTCCCAGGTTGGCGATGGGATTTCCTTTGTCAGGACTCACCACGTGGCAGAGAAAACAACCCTGTATGACATGGACATCGATATAACGCACACCTACGCTGCCGTGGCCTGCCAGGATAGAAATGTCAGGTGAGGGAGCCTGTCATTCTCAGCTCACCCAGTGGTTGCAGGGGTTAGAGTAAACTTTGGGGTTGTAGAACTTTTAGCGGCTCCACAGAATCTTGGGTCTGCCGTCAGGCTCCGCTGCCTGAAAAGGGGGTATTTTGGAGGCAGAGAAGCCAATGTGAGTGTCAACATGGAGCAAGAGCAGCGGAACCTAAGAGCAGCCCTGCTGGGTCAGGCCAGAGCCCATCTAGTCCAGCATCCTGTCCCGCACAGTGGCCCACCAAAAGCTCTTTGGCATCCCAAGCAGAAGACAAAGACAAAACCTTCACCTGTTCTTGACTCCCTGCAAATGGCTCTGGCTGTCTCTCCCACCTGGAGGCAGGGCCTAGGCAACCCTTCCAGCTGGCAGCCATCACTTCTTATAGCCCTTCCACCCTCCTCCACGAAGCCAGATGGGTGACCTTGGGCTAGCCCACAACTCTCTTCTGAGCTCTTACGGCACCCCTACCTCATAGGGTGTCTTTTGCGAGAAGAGTAACAAAAGGTTTGTCAGGCACCTTGAGTCCCCTTAAATGGGTGATAAAAGCAGGGTATAAAAGCCAACTCTTCTTTTTCCTTCTCCGTGAAGCCAGCTGGGGTGGCCTTGGGCTAGTCCCAGCTGTTTTTCTGAGCTCTCATAGCCCCACCTTCCTCACAGGGCATCTATTGTCGGGAGACGAACAGAAGGTTTATCAGCCGCTTTGAGTCCCCTTAAGGGAGAAAAACAGAAGATTTGCCCTTAAATGGGTGAGAAAAGCGGGGCCAACTCTTCTTCTTCTTTTTCTTTTTCCCTGGGACTTCTGGCCTCCGTAAATCAGCCAGGCCAGTCGGGTACATACCCCAAATGTTGCAACTTCAAAGCACGTGCCTCCCATGGAAATAAGGTTTGTTTGAAGAGCCCTTTCCAGCTGTTCTTCTTGCGCACGGGACGTAAGGGCAAACCACACTCATGCTAAGTGCCCCTTAATGGTCTCTCTGCAGGGTCTACAACACTGTCAGTGGGAAACAGAAATGGTGCTACAAGGGCTCTTCACAAGGCGAGGAGGGGTCCCCGCTGAAGGTGAGCGAGGCGCTTTGACAAAGACGGTCTGCTTCCCCTAGTGGGGCCATTTCATAAAATCTCCGATTGCTGATGGCGCTGAGAACACCCGTCCCTTGCTGGGCGGAGATGCAAAGATGTGAAGCTCTCTTGTGCAAGAGAGGAAGAGGGCGAAAAGGAGGGGATAGCAGGAGTCCAGCCAGGGGGAACTGGTCATAAATGTGACCAGGAAGCCTGGCAGGAGGACCAGAGGGTGGGTTTAAGCTCGGGGCCAACAAGAAAGGCAGGAGCGCTCTGTGCTTTGCCTCTGAAGGCCAGCAGCCGGCCTCTTCTGAGGGAGTGAACCTCCCGTGTTTGAAACCCCTGCGCAGGTCCAGCTGGATCCTTCTGGGACGTTTCTGGCCACCAGCTGCTCCGACAAGAGCATGTCCATTATCGATTTCCGCTCCGGAGAGTGTGTTGCCAGGATGTTTGGACACTCAGGTTTGCCTTTGCACGGGTCTTTTTAAAATCTTTCGCGGCTTCCTTCCTTCCTTCCGAGGGTCTCTGGGCGGGTTACAACATATAAAACGATCACATCAAAACCAATAACTTATTAAACATATTAAAACCATCACGGTGCCTGAATGTGGGGAGGAAAAGGCTGTTCCTCCGCGTAGCCAAAGGCCAGGCCAAAAAGCCTCTTCCCAGCTCTCTTAAATGCATGCCATAAAGTGAAGGTGCCTGATGCACCTCAGGAGGGAGTCTATTCCACAGTCTGGGAGCCACCACTGAAAAGGCCCTCTCTCAGGTGCCCACCCCTTTTGCTGCTGAGAATGGTGGTACAACCAGGAGGGCTTCCCCTCCAGACCTTAGGACATGGGCAGGTCGATATGGAAGAAGACTCTTTAGATATTTGGGGCCCCAGTCATTTAGGGCCTTTATAAGTCAAAGTTAACACCTCACGAGGTGAATAGTTGGGCTTGCTTTGCCCATTGCCTGGCAGGCAGGCATCTCATGTTTTGAGCCCAAGGGGCAGGCTGTGCTACATCTAAGGACCGGAAAGCCATAGCTTAAAAAAGGAACTTCTCCACACTGAGGTCAAAGGCATGCAGTTGCCATAATCTGCTGTTCTGAATGCTGGTTATTGTGCTAGCACAGAATGCTGGGAACTGTAGTTTGGGAACATCTGTAGGGCTGCTGCTGACTGCCCAGTTTGGACTACAATTACTTCATAGCCCATTTTCTTCCTCCAGTTTATTTATATTCATTTGAAATGTTTATATCCTGCCCCATATCCTAGGATCTCTGGGCGGCTTACAATAAAAACCTGTACACAAACAAAACCTTAAATAAATACCCCGTTAAAACAATATTAAACAGCGTGGTTAGTTGAAAGTTAGAAGTTAAAATAGTCCCTGAGTGAATTAAGGCCCACAGGCCTTAATAAAGAGCCAAGTCTTTACTTGGCGCCTAAAAGTTAGAAAGGTTGGCGCTAATTGGGCCTCCAAAGGAAGGGCATTCCATAAGTGAGGGGCCATGCCTGAGAAGGCCCTCCCCCATGTCCCAACACAGCAGACAGCATTTATTTATGATCTCCTTTTAAAGCCATCTCAACCGACAGCTGTTGCATGCAGCAAATTCCATAATATTTTATATGGAGACTGGCAGCGGACCAAAAATGTAATTATTTTACAAGATTAGAGAAATGCGTAAGGGCTACCTCCGGTGATTCATATCTCAAAAGGCACAGCAGTAAAGGAAATACAGATGGCGATCGGGAAAAGCTGTAACTGCTCCATCTCTGTTTTGCAGAAGTCGTTACAGGAATTAAATTTACCTTTGACTGCAAACACTTGATCACCGTATCCGGAGACAGGTGAGGACTCTTGCAAAGCTCTGTGAATTCAGCCTTCGTTGGCATTTCATGCCATGGATAGACATGAAGGTGGGCCGGCTGGGTGCACATCTGGTGCTCTGCTAGACTTTTTAAAAGAACAGCTTCCCAGAAAAAGATGTATAGGTTATTTATTATTTGCATTTCTGTCCTGCCCTATGCCCAAGCGTTTGAGGGTAGGTAACATCATATATTAAAACAATAATATATATTTAAACAGTAACTTTGTCTGTAAAGTGGGAAGAGACAGTATAGTCCCATTTAACCAACCTCACCTGGCACCTTGTAAGCTCACTGTCTTTTTATTAAGATTTAAAACAGCTTCAAAAGCCTTGTTTCCGTGCCAGCAAGCACCCCCCTCCATGACTTACACACTCTCTCGGTTTAGCTTGCTGCTTTAAACGGAGAGACTTTCTCTCCCGCCAACTGCGGCGCTCTGTCAGCTTGACTTTTCCTTTTTAAAGTGACAGTACACCTTTTTCGTTCTTATATTTCTTATATTTCCTACTGACAGATTTTCAGTCTGGCTTACTTGAAACAAAATGAGATAATTTGCTTTATTGTTTACAACTTCTTCATATATTGAACAGCTTAAGAATATGGTTACTTCAGGTTCAACACTTTTCTTTTGTTTAAACACTTATGCTAACACTCAGAATCCTAACCTATCAATCCCTACAGGCTGATAAAGACCCGGCCCTTGTTCTACCCACACCCCCGTGAGACCATCAGACAAAGACCCCTCTGTCCTCTGGACACGCCCTTTTATAGAGTTCACTCTCCTGGCATCGGATGCTCATTGGCTGTTTCTGGGTCAATTTACCTCCCTCCCTGCCAGGATGCAATAAGCCAACCCCCCTTCAACTGATATCTCAGCTAACTAATGCTTAACAAATACTCTTTACCAACTTACCTTGCTAAGGGGTCATTACATCACACATTAAAACAAAGAATTATGATACATCCATAATTCACCTCCAGGGTTAAGGGAGGTAGTTCGAGAGGAGGAAACCTTGGGGCGTATTTGTGTTTCTAGAAGCGGGAAGGGAAAAGCTAAAAAGGCTCTCAAATAGATTCCAGGTACTTCATGGCTTTTCCCCTTTGTTCTAGCTGTATCTTTATATGGCACCTCAGCCCTGAAATCACCTGTTGCATGAAGCAGCACTTGATGGAACTGGGCCAGTCTCAGGAGAAGAAGCAGAAAGCCACGCAGGAGCCCTGGTCTCACCTGGTCAGGTATGGGAGCTGCCTTGCCCTGTCGGCATGGGGCTCACGCCATCCTCCCCAAGGGCAAGACGGCTGCAGTTGTGTCATAGCTGTGTAAATCAAGGCAACCCTTCCCAGGCAGGGCAGCCGTGTTGCTGAGCCAGGTGGCGAAGGTGCCTCCGGGGCTGAACACCTGATTGAGTATGACACGGAGGAAGAAGGGCAGGAAGATGACGAAAGGGAGGAAGATGAAGATCAGGAAGCAGCCCTTCAGACTCCCATGAAAGCCGACTTTGACCCAGGTACGGGGTTGCTCAGTGTTTCCCGAGGCAGCGGTGAGGGTGTTGTAAGATCAGAGAAGGGGGAGGATTTCTTCACCCAGAGGGTCATCAGCCTATGGAATTGGCTGCTGGAAGAGGTGGTGACAGCAACCAGCCTAGATGGCTTTAAGAAAGGCTTAGAGAAATGTATGGATGACAGATGTATAAATGGCTACTAGAATGGATGCCCAGGTACATCTTTCAGGCTGTGGGGACAAGCAGGAGGCCTCTAAGGCCATTTGCTGGGATTTGAGAACAGAAGATTTGCCCTTGTCTCTGCTTGCGATGCCCATGGGCAATTGGTGGGCCATTGTGTGGGACAGGATGCTGGACTAGATGGGGCGTGGCCTGATCCAGCAGGGCTTCTCTTAGGTTCCTATGGACTAGATGGGCTGTGGCCTGATCCGGCAGGGCTCACCTTAATTTCTTATCGACTAGACTGGTTGTGGCCTGATCCAGCAGGGCTCCTCTGAGGTTCTTATGTTGTGTTTGGACAGAACCTGCAAATCTGCATCTTACTCAAGGGCAGTCCAGGTGTGGACGCCAGGACATTTCTTTGGGTGATTCCTGTATACCGGACCAGGAAGTGTCCTAGATGCCTCCCTTCTGCACTCTGAGTGGTCCAAAGGAGGCCCCTCCCCCAGGGGTGTGTGGCCTAAAGGCCAGGGTGTTCTTTGAATGGCCCCAGCATGTACAAGGGAGGCTCCTGGGACGCTCGCTGCTCCGTGGCGCCCCAGCAGTCGCAGAATCACCGTTTGCCAGTTTCTGCTCTCCTCTCTGTTAAATCCCTTATCAAAGTTGGTCGAAGAGGAGGTTCAGAGAAGTCCATTGCACTGGGCTGACAAAGGTGCACTTATTCTGAACCTTCTGTAAATAACTTGATGGTGATATTTTTCATGGGAAGCCCCAAATAAACACTTGAAATAAGCAACAGTGGGAATCCTGAAACGGGACGCGAAGCTTTTTCTTTCAGTTCTAGCAGCTGCAGTTCTGGGGGTTCATACTCGAAGGCTGCTCCACGGCGCCATGTTTGTGGGTACCTAATGCCAAAGGAAGGAAGGGGGGGTCTCTCTTTCCTGGGTGGGGAAGGTTGCCACCCTGGGTGGGGGGCCTAACCTGGCTTTCTTTTGCCTCTGTACAGATCCTCCTTGCATCCTCACCAACGGGAAGCTACCAATGTGGGCAAAGAGGCTGGTAAGCGGTGCAGCGGTTGAAGCCCGTCTGGTGTTGAACATGGCTGAGCTGGGGAAGAGGCTGAGAAGGAGAAGGAGAGGGCAGCGAGGCCTTCTCTGCACTGGGCCTGATTCTGGATTGTATCCCGGAATTTATTTGTTTGTTTGTTTGTTTATTATTTGTTCTTCTATCCCACCCTATACCTAAAGGTCTCAGGGCGGGTAACAGCATCCAAAATCAACATATTAAAACAATAATGTTATCGTTTAACGTAGTTGCCTGCCCAGAAACCTTCGTGTATAGAGTGGGATAGAAATGTAAATAAATAAATAAATAAATAAATAAAT
>MTQE01003491.1:1776039-1791281 GCA_014337955.1 Aspidoscelis marmoratus
CTCTGGCAGTTTTTAGGGCATGGGAAATAGGCTCTATATGGAAATAGGCATTCCTTTAGCTATCTGGGGGCCAAGCCATTTAAGGCCTTGTAAGTTGACGCTAATACCTGTACTCTAATTGTACTCTGGGTCCTATTTAATTACTATTTGATTCGAATTTGAGATGCAATCTAATTGTGTTCTGCTTAATCAGACTCTTATTAACAGGCCAATATTATTTTTTTTCCTGAATCCTTCCAGGATTTAGGCTAGGTTGGCTCTGATCCCGTCCAGCTGAGGGAAGAACCCAGAGCACTGTTCTCTGGCTGGGTGGATAGGGCCCACCGAGGTCCATGAATACCATCAGCTTCTTTTTTCTCGAATGCAGAAATATTTGGCGGTTGCCTCGAGGACCTGAAGCCGCCTACAGACAGGGAGGAAGATGGCGCCCCTTTCGCGAACCCCCGGCTGAGCATTTCGGCCCAGTTTCTCTCCCGCTGCCAGGACAGCAGCAGGTCGGCAGAGATTTTCTCGCTCTCTTGCCTCCAAGCCCCAAACCTGCGTAGGTTACAGAAAACGCAGCTGGAAAAATGGAATTCTTTTTGCACAGGTTTGGATCTGCCTTTCTCCCAAGAGCCCGTCTGCACTTGCCGGCCGCTGCTGCTGCAGGTGAAGCAAAGGAGGAGAAGCTGCAGTCCCGTGTGCCACAGATAGCAGAGGTAAGTAGTCAGTTCGGTCTAGTGGTTAGGGAGCCGGATTCTTATCTGGGAATACCGGATTTTATTCCGCACTCCTCCACAAAGCCAGCTGGGTGACCTTGGGCTAGCCACAGCTTTCTTTCTCAGCTCTCACAGCCCCATCTACCTCACAGGGTTCTGTTGTGGGAAGAATAGGTTTGTCAGCCACTTTGAATCCCCTTAAATAGGTGAGAAAAGTGGGGTAGAAAAGCCAACTCTTCTTTCTCCTCCTCCATGAAGCCAGCTGGGCGACCTTGGGCTAGTCACAGCTTTCTTCTGAGCAATCACAGCTTCACCTACCTCACAGTGTGCAGGAAATGACCGAGGGGGTGGACATTCAATTCACACACGGATGTCCAAATTTGTACGAATAACGAATATTTTGAATATTCCTGCTCATACCTAGAAATGACCGTTCTAGGCTCTGCCGCTTGGCCTTTATTTGCGCCCTTGAAGCCTTTCTGCTTGGTTTCCAACAGTCTGTAAATTCACTGCTTTAGGAACTCTCAGAGGACATCCACTCCGACTTGGAGGAAAAGCTTGAAGGTAAAAAACGTGACGTTTCAGGTAAGAAAAAAGACAAAAGCTATTTGGAATCTTGGAAAACAGAAACTATTTGGAATGCTGAATTTGTAGCCTATGATGTTGAAGAAAATTGCTCTGAACCTCTTTTGTTTGGACAAACGTACAGAGGAGGAGCATCTTGCCATCATCAGTCCAAGCGTTTCTGGTGTTTTTTTTTTTTGAAACGGGTAAAATGTGGTTCGGTTGTCTTCTCCCCTACCGTCGCTCCACCAATTCATTTCTCTCATTATCTCTATTTCCAGAAGCACAAGCTCTCATCAAAGACTTTGAACTGAACCTGCAATCCTTGTGTGCCAAATTTCAAGACACTCTGCAGCTATATGATGATGTAAGACCAATATATAAACCATGTGGCAGCACGAAAGCATAGAATCACATCAATAATCTGGATTTCTTAATCACAGCCTTCTTAAATTCACTCTGGCATCAAAGGTCCCTCTGTTGTTTTCTCCCTTTTCTGGTGCGGGAGGTTTGCCGTTTTCCTCTGGGCAGCAGAATTTCAGGGGCCATATTTGGGGTTTGGAGGTATTTGTCCTTTTTATACGCACACACACAAAGGCCACCCAGTATATGGTTCCCAGCCTCACCCAAGGAGCTTTATGAGAACTCCCACGCCCTTTGATACACAACCTGCAATAGCCAGAGTGTCTTTGAGGGAAGCAAAATCCAAGAGCTCAAACTGGACAACTCCCCATGAGGCTTTTCCCCGGGTGCAAACCAAGAATGGGTAATATGGAATCCCTAAATAGAAGTGAAGTTGATAGAACAAAAGATAATCTTGCTAAATGGAATTATTTAGAAGACTCTTCCATTTTATGCAAATGTGCTGCTGAACAAATGACCCAACATCTGCCACCCTGTCCAGATGTCCTGTCTGATGTGCGATGGAGGAACTGCTCAGGGCCACGGATAATGCAGTCGCTGTTGCTCATTTCTGGTCAAAAATTATTTCGTTTTACTCTTATTCGTCCTTATTTTATTGGCACTGCTTTATTCAATTTTTAACGTTTTATTGATCTGAATGTTGTTTCTAAACTCATTTGTACATTGTTCCATTTATGGCTTGTTTGGTTGAATGCTTTTGACATGAAATAACAAAATATGTTTATATAGGTGACTTCTTGTAGAGACTCTACAGCGGAAGATCTTCTCCAGATAAAGGGCAAAATGCTCCGCACCTTCTGCTGGATGAAAAGCGAGCTGGGCAAGCGGACGGTCAAGAGTCACACGGACGCGTCTACGGCCACCGACCACCCTAACACTTGGCTAAGGCACCTTCAGGATCACGAGACCCGCTCTCTCCTGAAACATTACTCCGATTCCCTGCTGACCATGGTCCAGAAGAGACTGGATGAAACCAACAAGGTGGACGTTGGGTGAAAGGCGTTGGCTGCTGTGCCGCGCCTGAGCATCAGTGGCCGCGAATTTCCATGTGACTCCCAAGGAGTTGGGCTGCTAAAGGGAACCCAATAAGTTATTTTTAATCTCTAGCGTTCCTCTTGTGTTGTCATCCCCTTCTCCAGAAGCACATTCTGGCAAGATGTTGGTTTTTAGCTTTTCAAGAAACCTGCCAGAGAAACAAGGCGTTCTTTGATGAGAGGAAACCCTTGTTCTCTGTGCCTGTTTTACAACAGTATTTAAATGCTGGTTATCTGTTTTCCCTTGATCTGTTAAAAGAATAAAGTTTTGAACACAAGCTGTGACAGTTTGTATTTTGATTGTACATGAACAAGATTACACCACCACCCCGACATCCAGAGGATACCCCTGTTGGTCTGTTTCCAAGTCGGAAGGGCTCCTTTCATGGCTAGTATCTTCCCAGGTTTGATCTGTGGGGCCAACACAGAGGAGACAACGGAGCAAAAGCGGCACCATGTGATTTTGCGGTGGCTTCTCTGGAAGGAACTGCCACATTTAGAGCAGCTCTCTTCTCTAGCCTTGGCGAAGTTGCAACACGCAATCGGATATGAGAGAGAATCTTTTGGTATCTCGCAATATCTGGTGTTCTGTGGGAGGGATTATCAATAGAGTACGGTATGACCTGTGCGTTCTTTCTTCTAAAAAGAACAGGCCTTGCATAAACTCGAACCGCTCAGAAAGCTGGCCGTGGAGACGGGTTTATTCAAATCTCTGCAGCGTGCAAGCCATGGAAATGAGGCGGCTCTGAAAGGAGATAGTTGTTTACTTTTGAACTTCACAGCTGAAAGCATCCAGGCAGGGCAGTGGAAAAAGCCCAGCCCAGCCCTGACCTCTGCAGCGGCCATCGGCGTGTTTTTCTCTTAATGGCTGCTGCGCTGACAGTGTAAAGTCAGGATACGGCCTGCTTACACCTTTAAGGATTTGTACTGGATACAGATGAGGGTGGAGCGCGGCTATAAGGCAGTACAGGTACTCCGAACCACTGAAATTGCAGGCTGGCGGCTTTCCTATCCCAACGTTTTATTTCACTCACGTTTAGAAGCTGTTCTGCACCACGTTTTATTTTGGATTCCAGGGCAACTGCAAGAGAAAATGAATTAACATTGTGAGTGTGGACATCCCTACAGAGGAAAGTCTGCATGAATTAAAACTCAGCAGCCCTGAAGGGAAGGAGTGAGTGGGGAAGGTCTAGGAATTAACGGCCCTTGCTCTGCCTAACAGGTAAAGCCTAATCCTATAACTCGGGCTTCATTTGCGCTCTCTCTGCTGAGCAAGCTGCCCCAGGGCAGCACTCTGCACAGGAAAGAGGCTCAGCAGCTACAGACTCGGGTGCTCTTGCTGTCTGGAAGATGGGGCCAGAAGGAACTGACCCAGCAGGTTCAGGGATGTAGTCCAAGTCAGTCGCTCTGCTAGACCATCAAGCAGGCAGGGGAAACATCCCAGGAAACAGCAGATGAAGGGTTGCTCTTGAGAGGACACAGCCAGGAGCACCAAATGAGCGGGATCCAATGCTCACAGGCCCCTGAGAGTCAGTCCAGGATCCTGTTCTGCGGAGGGTTGGGCCTGAAGGGGGCATGGTAGGAGCACTTCCTTTCCCATCCAGCGTGATGGATCAGCATTGACTCAGAGCATGAGACAACTTTAGCCATCCCAACCCCGCGACCAAATACTTATCTGCTTAGATCCCAGGACTGGTGGTCCTCTAGGCGCCACTGGACTGCGGCGCCCTCCGCGACTGCGCATGCGTGGCCACTGTCGCCTTGACCATGCTGACGCTCTGTGCGTGTGCAGTCATGACTATGGTTGCTCAAGGTGCCAGTGTGCTTACGTGGCACCTCAACTGACCAAGGAGCACGGAAAGAGGCATGAATGGCTGTTGTCTGGACACTCCGGGTATCGGTCAACATTGGTTAAGGCGTAACCAACGTTGGCCGATACCCGGAGCGCCCAGGCAGCTCCACATCCATTAGTGTCCTTCCGGTGAGGCAGGGCATACAGTATTTGGAGGCTGTAGCCGCCTCCCCTAAGTGCAGATGCTCTTCACCAGAAGTTTACTAATTGTTCACTAGAGGCCATCGTGCAAATAGGCCCCCGGAAGGAGGTTTCTCTCCCTCTGCTCCCTGGGCAGGGATTCCAGCAAGAGACCCCTGTGGGATCCTCACTCAGGCCAATAACCGTCTAGGGGAGAGGCCAGTGACCCCAAGGCAAGGCCATTTTCTTCTAACCCTTGGATTCAAAGCCACCTGGAGGGAAGGGTGTGACTGCAGCCACTCGGGGATTTGTTCTGGTTTTTGATCTCCTGGCATGCCCAGGTATCAAAGCCCAGGTGGTTGTCTAGTCCGGGCAGCAGCTGTCCTGAGGAAGAAACGGGACGGCTAACCGTCCTGGGCTCTCCTTCCTCGAGCCGAGGGCAGAATTTGCATAAAGAGGATGGACAGGGCTTTGTTGTCTTTGCAGTTAGGAGCAGAGAGTATGCAAAGGAGCTGGAGAGCTGCCCTTCAGAGCCCCCAGGGCGTCCATTCAAATCTCCATCACATCCCGGGATGATTGAGAACCTCTTCCTCCTCGCCAGACTTGGGCTCAGATTTTGGATCTGGTCAGCAGAACAGCCCCGGACCTGAGGCCTCAGCCAGAAGGTGAGTGGATGCCAGATGGAAGAAAGGGACTCAAAGCAGCTGATAAACTTTCCATTCTTCTCCCTTAGGGGGGCTCAAAGCTGCTGAAAAACTTTCTGTTCTTCTCCCCCACAACAGGTGGGGTTGCGAGAGCTCAGAAGAGAGCTTTGGCTAGCCCAAGGTCACCCAGCCGGCTTCGTGGGGGAGGAAGGAATCGAACCTGGCATTCCCAGCTAAGAATCTGGCTCCCATCTCCAGAAAGGGGTCACTGCTGTAATCTAGGGGGACTTTGCTGTTGCTTGGTCCTGTCAGGTTGGGTCAGCTCCATGGATACGACCCTTCTAGCTCTGTCTCTGGGGGAAACTGCCGGAATCAAACCCCCTCATCTGCAGGCAGCTGCTCTCCCACGGGACGGTCGCTGCTCCCCTCTCGTCCTGCTTTGGATGAGAAGGGTCAAATAGCGGGACTGAGCTTTCTCCTTTTTGGCCCACGGTTACAGGGGAACTGGTGCTGTTGGTGCTCTATCCGGCCGGAAGAGCACTTTCTGTTGTAGGAAGCCAATGCCTCTGCCTGCTTTCTGACCACAGGGGTACACCTGGCACAGGTGTCTTTGGAGCAGAGGCTGCAAGGCCGGGCACCACTTTCCAAAAAGGAAGAGTGAGGATTTAGGGTTGGGTTTGGAGCCACTGGGATGGCTGGGATGGCGGTCCAGGGTTCTTTCTCCTCCTGCTTGAAGAAGACGACTGCTGTGGTCTGGATAGCAGGTCTACTGAGTGAGAAATGGCTCTTTCCCTTTGGTCTTTCAGGTCTCTTCTACTGCTGCATTGCCTGAATTGATGTGTCCAAGTGGCATCCAGGGCAAATCATGCCAAAATCCTTTCTGGTGAAAAGGCACAGTTCCTCCACTCAGTTGGCTGCCCCGGACTGGGGGGAGCTTTCCGATCAGCAACGGGGTGACCTGTATATTCCAGGTAGAGTTACTTTGTGAAAAACCGTATTTTCAAATGTAACAAAAGGTGGCTGGAACCTCTTTCCTGGCCTCCAACCTAACTGAATGCCTCTCGCTATGCCCTTCCAGAAAACAGCATGGCTGTCTCTGTGATTTCCAAGTTCCCCATGACTCCCAGAGATGTTGGCAGTGGCGTGTGGCAGTGGACCTACGGAAGAGACCCTCAAGGCCTTCTGCAGAGCCAATGCTCTTCTCAGCCAGGAAAATATCCAAAGAGCAGCAAGGTTGGTAGGATTGGGTGGGATAGCTGGCTGATCCTGGCGTGGCCACTTGCAAAGAAGGTTAGCCCCAAACTTGGTGAGAAGGCTGATCACAGAATCTTAGAGTTGGAAGGGACCTCCAGGGTCATCGAGTCCAACCCCCTGCTAAATGCAGGATTCCCTAAACCATCCCAGATGGATGTAGGTCCAGCCTCTGACTGAAGACCTCCAGTGAAGGAGAGCTCACTACCTCCTGTGGCAACCTATTCCACTGCATGATCGCCCTCACTGTCAGGAAGTTTTTCCTAATATCTAATCTGCATTGACTCCCTTGAAGTTCCATCCCGTTGTTTCTGGTCCTCCCATCTTGTGCAAGTGAGAACAGGGACGATCCCTCTGCACTGTGACGGCCCTTCAGAGACTTGAAGACCAGATCACGTCTTCTCTCAGTCTTCTTTTCTGCAGGCTGAACATTCCTAGATCCTTCAACCTTTCCTTGTAGGACATGGATTTTAGACCACTGACCATTTTGGTAGCCCTCCTCTGGACTTGCTCTAGTTTGTCATTTTTTTTTTGAATTTGGGTGGCCAGATAATACTGGATGAAAACTGGATGCATACAAAATGCATACAAATACATATAGCACCTATGAACGTTGTCAACATTTGTTATCTTTAAATACGTATCTAACACTTGAACGAATAGATTTGAATGTGAAGGATTCAAATGGTTTTTTTTAGCATTCGGATTTTAAACATTCCGATGCGTTGACGTTCAGTTCGACCAGAATTCGAATGCAAAAAAAACACCTGTGCACATCTGTAGTCTGACCAAGTTAGTAAAGAGGAATAACTACTTCTCATGATCTAGACTCAATGCTCCTCCTGATGCGTCCTAGGATGACCACAGCTGGTTCCCACAAGGGACGCTTCAGGCACACCCAGTTCGCAGGACATCTGGACACCACTCCCTCCAGTCTGAGGTTTCACCAAGCGGTCACACTGTGTCAAAATTCTTGCTGCTCATCTCTGTTAGCATAACCATCGCCATCTTCTTCATTCATATTCTGCTTTTCCTCCTTACTTTTGCGGTATTTCAGAAGATGCTTGTGGAATATTGTGAGCCACCTTGAGACCCATAAGCGAAGGGCAGGATCCATGGTTTGGTTTGCTTGTCTTCTACCTTTCTCTCAGCCTCAGGCCTTGTCCTCCAAACTGCCTCCTTCCCTTCTGATTCTCCCCCCTCCCCCCACCCCCCAATCCAGGGCAAGCATCCTCCGGTTCCGACCGAATTCCAGTGCCTAGTGTGCTCCAAATGTTTCCCGCTGCAGCGCATGCTGAACCGGCACCTCAAATGCCACAGCTCTTTCAAGAAGCACCCCTGCGTGTACTGTGGCAAGGGCTTCAATGACACCTTTGACCTCAAGAGGCACCTGAGGACACACACAGGTAAAGAGCCTCTATTTCTGGGAAGGGAAACAGAACTGCGAGATCAGGGGGCTGCTTGCGTTTTGGGGGGCACCTCTTTGGTTCTTCAGCATTCCTCCTCTGGGTGCAACACCAGGACTCTGAGAATATCTTCTGGGTGGGTGGCAGGAGGCAGCAGCAGCTGTGATCTTTTGCCTAGGGATACGTTGTTTCTAGAGGGTGGCCGTAATTTTGCTGGCATCTTCCCACACAAGTTACCTGAGACAGGTAGGTTCACCTGCCAGCTGCCCGTAAGTTAACCGGCCACTTCCTGGCTGCCCTGCAGGCATCCGTCCATACCGCTGCTTCACCTGCGACAAGGCCTTCACCCAGCGCTGCTCCCTGGAGTCCCACCTGAAGAAGATCCACAGCATCGACCAGCGTTACGCCTACCGGGAGCGCCGCTCCAAGCTCTTCGTGTGTGAAGACTGCGGCTTCACCTGTGGCGGCAGCGAGGAGTATTATGGCCACGTGCGTCAGCTCCATCCCCCTCGTAGCTTTGTGGGGAAGGATTTCCAAGGGCTGGTTGCACCTGGGCTTCAGAGCAAATTCCACCTGCTGGGCCCTTCGACCTATTCGAGCTGAAAAAGGGGGATCCAGGTCATGCCACAGTCAAAATAAATAAATAAATCAATAAAAATTCAACTCTGGGGCTAAGAAGAACTAGTGTTGAAATCCTGACTAAGCCATGCAAGAGAATCCATTTTATCTGCTCTGTTTGTCCTAAATGGTCCTGCGGAGTGAGTAGAAGAAGTAGTGTTGGCTTTTCTACCCCGCTTTTCTCACCCATTTAAGGGGACTCAAGGCGGCTGACAAACCTTCTGTTCTTCTTCCTTAAGAGGACTCCCAGATAAAACTGCAGCTCCCTAGTCACTAGACCAAACTAGGCGGGGTAGGAAGTGAAGGAAAAACAGACTGGCAATTACAGATGTGCTTCGATATTTGTGAGACTTAGATTTTCTGCCAAAGTGGGCTGGATCCTGAAACCTGGGAACAGCATCTTCTGCCCTGTTCCCTCGAGCTGAACACACAAAGACACATCCTTCAGTGCCATCTTCCTTCACATGCAGCCAGGAAGGGCCTCTAACTCCTGGATTAACCATGCCAAGAGTATCGCATCTCTCTTGACCAGCATTATTAAATCCATCAATGGGTGCCAGGCAGAAGACCTTGGGGAGATCAGAGAGATTTGTAAAAAATAAACCATTTTTATTAGCAAACCAAACACACACACAGATGCCACTTAGTTCCAATGGGGGGACCAAGAGATAATTATCAGGGAGCCTCTCTAAACCACAGAACCAGCACAATGGTGGGAAAGGCCACAAACTGCAGCTTGACTTTACTCCACGCATGTTCACTCTGTCCAGCGGTGACCACAGTGTGGGGCCGTGCAAACGTAATAGAGCCTCATAGCGTCCTAAAATCAAAAGAAAGGAGAAGACAGTGAAGGCCCTTGTCTTTCTATACCACCCTATAGATACCTGAAGGTCTCCGGGCGGGTAACAACATTTAAAATCTGACATATATTAAAACAGAAACAGTATCTGTGAAGTGGGAAGAGACAGTATATTCCCATTTCGCCAGAGGCCAGGGCAAAGAGGTGGATCTTCACCACCTTCCTAAACATATACAGTGAAGGGACATGACACACCTCAAGGGGAGGACTATTCCAAAGCCTGGGGGTCATCACTGAGAAGTCCCTCTCCCAGGTGCCCACCCCTTTTGGTATAGAGAGTGGTGAAAAAAACCAGGAGGGCCTGCTCTCCAGATCTCAAGGCACGGACAGGTCAGTATGGAAGAAGGCACTCCTTTAGATATTTGGGGCCCAAGTCATGTAGGGCCTTATAAGTCAAAGTTAACACCTTGAATTGAGCTCAGTAGCGAATCAGCAGCCAATGCTGATCTTTTAAGACCGGTGTGATGTGCGTCCGGCCAGTTGTCCCGGTCAGCAATCTAGCAGCTGCATTCTGCACCACTAGCAGCTTCTGAACTGTCTTCAAGGGCAGCCCCATGTAGAGCACTTTACAGTAGTCCAACCTAGAGGTTACCAGAGCATGGATAACTGTGGCCATGTCATCTCTATCCAAAAAGGGCTTCAACTGATACCCTAGCCATATTTGGGAATAGGCACTCTTGGCCGCAGCCTCCACCTCGGCTTTTTGTCCCCTAGATATTAGGGAATACTGGATATCTTTGTAATCTACACACTTCAACATTTGGGAGAATCTCCTTCACTCTTGCAGAATGATTTGTGCCATTTTACTTATGACCACAGGGTGAACCTGGCCCAGGCACGGCTTCTCAGCCTGATATCCATCAGAGGAACATTAGGAGGGGTAAAAGAAAGCAATGAAGTGCTTCTTCACCCAGAGGATCATCGGTCTATGGAACTGGCTGCCAGAAGAGATGGTGATGGCAACCGGTGTAGATGGCTTTAAGGAACGCACTTGCGTGGATCTTGGTTGCTTGGAATATTTCAAATCCCCAAATCCGCCCAAACCCAAAGCTAGAAGCAGATGTCCTCCTTACCTCAGCTCTTGCGCTATGAGACTGAAAAAATACGGCTTCCTTATGGCCACACCTGAAAGGTAAACAGTGTCTGATCAACATGGAGGTGAGCATCATGCCAAAAGCCCAGAAGTCAGGTGCATTACTGGTTTGAAGCTCTGGACCCACTAGCCACTCCACGCTCAGTCTGTTGAGCAGGGCTTTAAAAGTGAAAACCTGCAGGTCTCTGTACTCACTTCTGACAGGGGTGGTCTTCTGTTCGGGGCAGTGTTGGATCTTGCGAAACGTCTGCGATGATCTGGGTCAATTCACTAAAATCAAATATTTATTTATTTATTTATTTATTTCTAAATATTTCTATCCCACCCACCCTCTAAAGGCCTCAAGGGCAGGCCGCAATCTTTATTTTAAAAATCTGAAGGCGAAGCAATAATAAAAGCCCCCTTCCGACACAGGATTTAGTCAGGCTTGAAGTCGGCTTGAGATCTCCCCATCCTGACAGTTTCCAAGGGATCAGCCGTTTCTGTGGATTAAACGTCCCAAAACACGAAGTTTCCCTATTTGAATTAAAAGGGGTCTTGCTGCTGGATGTAGAAATAATCCTCACTATTTAGCAATGGGAATGCAAGTGGTTTTGGGTGGGAGGTAACCATGCTTTAGGGGAGTTCTCCTCAGTGTTCAGTGTAACAAATTGGTGGCTTCCGTCCTGGGGTTGTCGGTCCTTGTGTCCCTCCCTCCTTCCATTTGTGCCTTTTGCCTTCATCGCATCCCCACCATTTCGCGCTGCTCTGATGCTCCGATCCAGTGCAATTGCCGGCTTCTTGTGTGTGAAAGCCTTTCCGTTTCCCTCCCTCCCTCTGTCCTTCCTTCCTTCCCTCCCCCCTGCCATTTCACACTGCTTTGGTCTCTGGATCCAGCACAAAACACCAGGGAAAGTGATCTTTAACATGAGAAGCTGTGCTGTGGTGGGCTGCCGAAGGATTCCATTGAATCGGGGACAGGCTTATATAGGGGGTGGGGTTTGAATTGCCCACCCGGGTGATGTCAGGGTATGACGGAGGAGGGAGGGGAGGGGGTTTCTCCCCCATGAGTCCACATTATAAGCTAAGAGCGGGAACGCCAAAAACCAGACCTCGCTGCTGATTTTAAAAAACCCTGCTTAAAATCTGGATTAAAATGCCCAGTGGGAAACTGGGCAAAAAGTAACGAGGCCACACAGAATACGATTCAAATACAACCCTCCAGCCTTAGCAGGAGCTAAACCCCAAAGGCCCGGGGGGAAAGGGACCGCAGCTGGAAGGCTGTTCCATTTGTGTGCTGCCACCCCATAACCCTCTGAGGGTGGGGCCTCTCTCCTGCTGTGATTTTAATACCCAGGCAGGTAAAGCCTCCTGCGTCCCTCGAAATATCGGCCGGTGCTTACTCGACTTCATGCGTTATCTTATTGACGTAGATGCAGCTGTTGTCGGCTTCCTGCTGGTAGTCGCAGTTCCGGCACTGGAGAAGCGAAGGGGAAACAAAGTCACTGCGGGTTCAAACTCTGACCGGGCTGAAGAGAGCAATGTGAAGGGGGGGGGCACATCAGGTGGGGGGGAGATTGAGTATCCTCACTGATGGCCAGTGGTGGGTAAGCTTTGTGTCCGGCAAGACCTCCAGCTGTAACCCAGTCGAGGCCAAAGCAAAAGGGTAGCCCGAGAGCGCCAGGGTGGCAAAGGTCCCCTTGTGGTGTCTTTCCCGGCCGGCAAGCGGTGAGTCGCCAGGGCTTCACACTCACCGCGTAGAGGAGGATCCTGTTCTCTTTGTCTTCCTTGGGGTACAACATGTTGTTGCTGTCAAGTGGAGAGAGAAATCAGGCCAGGAGGAGGCTAGAAGCAGCCGCACAAAGGGAAGGGAAGGCACAAGGGCATCGCGCCAGTCTCGAAGGATCTGCACTGGTTACCTATTCTCTACCGAGCCCAATTCAAGGTATCGACACTAACGGATAAACGTCTTGGACCCTGGGTCTCTGAAGGAGCGCCCGGGCACTGACATCTCAAGGAGGGGGCCTTCTTGGAGTTCCTTCTCTTGCAGAGGTACGAGGCATACGGACTTGCAGTAGGGTCTTTTCTGTGGTGGCCCCCAGACTCTGGAACAGCCTTCCTTTTGAGGGTGAGGGTGTCCCTGGAAGCCGCCTGGACTTTAGCCGCCCGCCACAGCGGCCCTGAGGGACTACAGCTCCCGTGGTCCTCCTCAGCCCGGCCACTAAGGATCATGGGAGCTGCAGTCCCACTCCTACCCCCGCCTCGGCCTGAGCCTGCCTCAGTCTCGGCCGGCAGAGGGGATGATGCGCCCGGGACTCCCTCCTTCCCTCCCCGCGCGTAGTCTCACCACTCCTGGCAAAAGCGGATCCCCACGAAGCCCGGCTCGTAGGCCCCTTCCGACTCCATGGCAACCGCGCCGACCTACGCCGCCGCCGCTGCGCCGCCTGCCCGTCCTTCGACGGGCGCGCCGCTCTAGACTGCGCAGGCGCAGACGTCCACACCAGCCCTTCCTTCTCCTACGGCAACCGAAAGGGGTCAAAATACGCACGAGCGAGGGGGCTTCGAGCGGCCTTCGCTTTGCCCCGCCCACCTCTCAACTCAGGTGAGAGAGACAGGTGGAGGAGGTACGGTGGGAGCGAAACTCCCCTGCCGTTAGGTTTCTCTTTCAAGAGGGAGAGGAAATAAAACTTGTTATTTGTTTCGACGAAAATCTGATTGTTACATACCTGCTTTTGGACTACAAACCCCAGGATCCTTGATGACAGCAGCTAAGCATCATGGAAGATGTAGTCTTAAAAATGAACTCGTTGCACATAGAGGTACATGGATGAATATCAGGTTTAGGCCACCCCTGCTGCCTCTGGTGAGTCAGTCTGGTCTAGTGGTTAAGGAGCCAGACTATACCAGGTTTGATTCCTCCCTCCTCCACGAAGCCAGCTGGGTGACCTTGGGCGAGTCACAGCTCTCTTTTGAGCTCTCACAGCCCCACCAACCTCACAGGGTGGGGAGAAGCACAGAAGGTTTGTCAGCAGCTTTGAGTCCCCTTAAATGGGTGAGAAAAGCAGGGTACAAAAGCCAACTCTTCTCCTCCATGAAGCCAGCTTGGTAACCTTGGGCTAGTCTCTTCTGGCCTCTCACAATTCCACCTACCTCACAGAGTGTCTGTTATGGGGAGAAGAACAAAGTTTGTCAGCTGCTTTGAGTTCCCTGAAGTGGATGAGAAAAGTGGGGTAGAAAAGCCAACTCTTCTTCCTCCATGAAACCTTCTGGGTGACCTTGGGCTAGTCACAGCTCTCTTCTGAACTCTCACAGCCCCACCTACCTCACAGTGTGTCTGCTGTGGGGAGAAGAACAGATGGTTTGTGGGCTGCTTTGAGGTCCCTTAAATGGGTGAGAAAAGCAGGGTAGAAAAAAAAACACAACTCTCTTCTCACGGTTACCATGTTTCTTACCATCTATTTAACTGCATTTTTCTCCCACCGTTATACTTGAAGGTCTCAGGGCAGGTTACAGCAATAGAAACAAAGCCTAAAATAAACACACTAAGAATAATAGCATGAAAAGAATAACTGAATGTGGGGAGGGGGAGGAGTTTCTTTATTCTAGCCAAAGGCCAGGATAGGGACCTTTACCCAGCAGCACCCTACCGGATGGCCTCAGGCGAGCTGAAACCCGTGGGCAAGAATTTCAGGTTTGCTGAATGTTGGTGCTACAACATTCGAGGGATCCTGCGCGCTGCTGTCCCCTGGGTGGGAAAAGAGCATCGCCCTGTGCCAGGTAAGGCCAGGTGTGCAGGCGTCCTCCACCTGCCAGCCGCCCATTCAAGGTGGTGAGCCAGAGAAGGAACCTCATAATAATAAGGCAGCTGGAACTGAGATTTATTTCTTGTATTCATCTAAGGCATTTTTATACTGCCTTCCATTTCTTTTTTAAATATGTCAGAGCAGTTCATAAAATATTAAAACCAAGGTTGAAAACACCCACAGTTAAAGCACATTAAAAACTGAGTAGGTTGGGTGAGTGGAAAACTTCCACCCAGGGAACGCTTGAATGAATGAATAAATGAATGAGCAAATGAACGAATGAACGAACTGTATTGATTAGTCATATGACCGTCTCAAGGTTTACAAAAAGATGAAATCATATGAAACACACAAGGATAAAATAAAAAATAAAATAGAAATAAATTCATTTTTTGCCCCCGTCACCCGCACATGACCTTCCATTCAGCTCAGTGGCTGTGTTCACACCTAAGTTTTAATCCAGCTTCAGTTCACTTTCAAAATGGGAGAACACATCAGCGAAGTGACAAGCCGTTTTCTTTCAGTGTTATTTAACCCAGAAAATCGACCTTCAGGCTAGATAGAGCAGAAAGAAGATGATTAGTCAGTTTGCTGGTGCATTCTCTTGCTCTGAAAGTGGATTAAAACTTGGGTGTGAACACAGTCAATGGATGATTTCCTAAATCGGGCAGCCGGAACAACAAAAAAAAAGTAGTAAGTAGCACTTGGAGATTAACAGGAGAAGGGTTGGTGGCATGAGCTTTTGTAGACATGTCTACTTCTTCACAAGCTAGGGCGCTCAATGGGCACGTCTACTTCTTCAGAGGCTAGGTGGCCCAATGGGCACGTCTACAGCTTCAGATGCTAGGGCAGTGATGGCCAACCTATGACAAGCGTGTCACAGGTGACACACCAAGCC
>MTQE01003491.1:1799581-1809937 GCA_014337955.1 Aspidoscelis marmoratus
ACTCAAAGTGGCTGACAAACCTTCTGTTCTTCTCCCTTAAGGAGACTCAAGGCTGCTGACAAACTGTCTGTTCTTCTCCCTACAATGGACAGCCTGTGAAGTAGGTGGGGCTGTGGTTGCTTAGAAGAGAGCTGTGGCTAGCCCAAGGTTACCCAGCTGGCTTTGTGGGGGAGGGCGGAATCAAACCCGGTATTCCCAGATAAGAGTCTGGCTCCCTAAGCATTAGACCAAACTGTACTGCCCCCTAGTGGAGGCACCCTGGAAATTCCACGTGTCTCCTTTCTCTTGGGTTATTTTGCTTACCTGAAAATTAGCTAATAACTTAGTTTCTCAAGGCACACAGGGAGGAGAGGAGCCCTCTGCGACACAGCCCACCCTTCGACCACGCAGTCTGGCACCATCTAGTCCATGCAGTGGTCTCCCACCTCTTCCTCCTGCAGCCCAGGGAGGCAAATGCCCCGTTGCCCTGGGTCTTGGGAGGTAACTTCATGGTGGCAACTGGAGCTCAGAGCTTTTGCATCCGAGAAAAAGTCGAAGGATCTAGGAATGTTCAGCCTACAGAAAGGAAGAATGAGAGGAGACAGGATTGTGGTCTTCCAGTATCTGAAGGGCCATCACAGTGCAGAGGGATCCTCCCTATTTCCACTTGTACAAGATGGGAGGACCAGAAACAATGGGATGGAATTTCAAGGGAGTCAATACAGATTAGATATTAGGAAAAACTTCCCGACAGTGAGGGCGATCAGCCAGTGGATTAGGATGCCAGGGGAGGTAGTGGGTTCTCCTTTGTTAAATCTCTACCTGATACCTGCAGGAGGCCTTCACGACAAAGGGACAGGTCTTCATTGTGTTTTAAAATTAATTACCATCTTACACCCAAGGTGACCAACGCCACTGGGCGACCTTGTTGTGCGTTTCTCTCTGGGCTAGCCTCAAAACATGGCTACCAAATGGGTGGGGGGGGGGGCGAAGTCATAGCTTCTGGGCGTCCCAGGTTTGCCAGTTCCAGGGAGATAGGTTTGCAGCAGGGTCCCCTGGCTGCCTTGTGCAAGAGGGGTGTGCAAAACCCGGCTTCAAGCGTTTTAGGAAGCGTTTGGGGCAACTATGCCCATCTTTTGCAAAGGCCTGGTCTGTTCTGGGATACAAGAAGCCCCTCCAGGGGAAACGTCAACGGTTTTGCAACAAATTGCAACGGGAAGCAGCAAATGCTATTTTTAATTGTGATTATTTTTTTTTTGAGGAACTATTTTTTCTGCTTTCTGGCTGGAAAAAAACCTATAAACCCAGCCAATTAGTAAATGCTTCCTTTCCTTCTGCCTTCCTCCCCCTCTCCTAATCTGCCTGTGCAGATTTTGCTGTGTTCAAATGCAGGCTGTGCGGGGCAGAGCCTCTTCCCTCCCCCGCGCCACCGGCGCCCTGGCCGCCCTCACTTGCTGGGCGCTTCAACCGCCCCCGCCCCTCAGCGTCGGCCGTCCCTTGCAATAGGTGGTTGGGCCTCTCCCTCGGCTGAATTCGGCTTCTTATTGGTCGCTGTCTTCCGGAGGGCGGGTGCAAAAGAGGAGCCAGAGAGGGCGAGGAGGCGGCCCTAGCAGGTCGGGCAACGGGAGGAAATTGGGAGGGGCGGGGCGGGGCGGAGGTCGCGGGCCTCTTGTTTTTTTTAAAAGCCCCTTGGCGCCAGCTTGGGCGCTGATTGGCCCGAAGGGAAGGAGGCGGGCCAGGACGGCGGCAGAGCGCGATCTCATTGGCTGGCGGGGTGGGAGGACGGCGGCGGATTGGCTGGCCGGCCGGGGCGCGGGGCGTGGCGGGCGGGGGAGCCGCGGCGAGCGTGAGGCGAAGTGGCGACGCTGCGACACGAGCGGCCGCCGGGACGGGCAGGACGATGAGCGTGACGGGGACGCCCGCGGTGGTGTCGGTGTCCATCAGCAGCAGCCTCAACTCCTTCCGCGCCCTCAAGAGATACGCGCGCGGCCTCACCATCGCCGAGTTCAAGGTGGGGGAGGGGCGGGAGGGGGCGCATGGGGGGCGGGCACAGTCCTCGGGGGCTCTCCGTGGGGGGATGGGGAGGGACGGACCCCCTTAGGGGGTGGGATGGACCCTCCTTCCTTCAGGGGGAGGGGGACACGTGGACAGGCAGATTCTTGGGGGGAGGGGGAGGCTGGGACCCCCCTAGGGGGCAGAAAAGACCCTCCTTCCTTCAGGGGGAGGGGTGGGAGGGGGAGGGGGACACACGTGGGCAGGCAGATTCTTGGGGGGCTCTCCTTGGGGGGAGGGGGAGGCTGGGGGCGGGGACTCTCCACCTTTCAGGGGGAGGAGGAGATATGGGGGCGGGGAGACCCCTCGGGGGGGGCTCTCCTTGGGGGGGGTTGGGGAGGCAGGGCCCCCCTTGGGGGTGGAGAGAACGCTTCTTCATTCGGGGAGGGGTGGGATGGGGTGCAGACCTTAGTGGGCAAGGGAAGCCCCCCAATCCGCTCGTTGAAGAAAATGCCTTTGAGGTAGGATCCCCCCTCCACCCACCCATGCCCCCCAGTGTGCCCCCCTGCTGCCCTGCCCAACCCCCCGAGCGTCTAGAGCTTCCCCCCCTCCCTGGGGGGCTACCTTCCCCCACACACACACACCTGGCCAGGATGGGGGGGGCTTGTCTCCATCCCTGGCTTTTCTCTCTATAGACTGTCGATGTTGCCTTTCCTGCCCTTTCTGGCCTCCCAATTAGGATCAGTGCCCAAAAGATGCGGATTAAGCCTCTGGGGATCAAGCAGGGTGGAGGCTCCCCTGGATTTTGAAGAGGCGCCTTGAGGATGCTAGGAGGCTCTTTGGCCCAGCAGAGGCTCCCTTGCGGGAGCCAAAAGATGAGGCTGGCAGGGGGTGGTGCCCTGAGGTGGGGGGTACATGCCCACTGTGGCCCATATGGGTGCCAGCAGTTTGCCACTGGGCTGGAGGGCTCTCTGGGGCAGGTCAGTTGGCGGCTGTTGGCCCGGCTCTTTTTGCCCTGTGATGTATCTGGAAGGTAGAGATGGAGTCTTTTGTTGTTCAGCGTGATGCCCGCCCTCTTAGATTCCCGCCCTGCCTGCCTCGGCCTGAACAAAAAGAAGCCTTTGTGGAAAACCCAGACTTCTGGGGAGCAGCCTCTGCCTCCACGCCTGCTTCCCTCTTGCACACACTGTTGACATCTGTGCACACGGCGATGCTCTTCCGCTGCAGCTGGTACCATCTGATGTTGATGATGCGCCTGCCTCAGAGAGCTGCCGTTCTCCGCCTCATGCCCGGCCCTTTGCACCACCTTCCCAGCCCGCTGCTCCATCCCCTGCTGGCCTGGGGTCAGGCAGAGCCGTTCAGCGGTCCATTCTGAGCCGCAGCCCCCCGTCCCCCCGCCAGCAGCCCCCTTCTGTCAACAGAAAATCCTTTTGTGCTCTGCATCCGAAGCGGGATTAACTGCAACCTGGCAGCTGGTGGCCAGTGCCCGGCGCCGTGAGCCAGCCAACCAGCTCCATGACTGCCCGGCTCACCCTGCCCTGCGCCTCATGGCTGCGGCATGTGGCAGTGTGCCAGGCTCTGGCTTTTTGTTTCTGACCAGCGTCCTTTCGCTACTCTGGCAGCGGGAGACAAGCGTGACATTTTAGAAATGGCCTTGGCCTCACTGCCAATGCTGTCGACTCCTGCGGAGGCTGTACCAGCTGATGGACAGGAGTGACCGGCTGGTTCCCTTGCAGGTCTGAAGCCCCCATGTGTGCGCTGCATGGGGCTGTGTATTATGGGTCACATGCAAGCCTGAAGGTGCCCTACCTGTTGAGCCTGGCCCACAGGCCCCTTTGTATCTGCAGCTCTTCAAACATAGGGTGGCACCTGGAAGCCAGGAGGCATCTTCTGCTTGCTCAGTTTAGACCCAGTGGACTAGAGGGCAGCCTTGGACTGGATGGCCTTGGAGGTCCCTTCCAACTCTATGATTCTATGATATCTCAGGATACTGGCCTGCTGGCCACAAGCTAATGCAGACTATGGCAGGCCTCACCTGGGGCTTTCCATAATCTGCACTAGCACGCAGATAGCAGGTCCCTAGTCTGGGATATATTCCAAAATAAGGCCAAATGCAGACAGGCCCCTTCTTCATCCTTTACCATCGGCCCTGGGGAAAATAATGACAATCTCTGTGCCTCCAAACCCAGCTGGGTGGAGGTGTTCATGTAGACGCCAGGACAACTGTCTCTGCCTTGATGGTGCCAAGCCAAGACAGTAGATCTGAGGTCCACTGAGCTGTTAGGGCTTTAACAGGATCTGCTGAAGTTTGTGCTACACGCTCGCTTCTGTTGCTGTTGGGCCGGAGGTGGCGTCCTGCACAGGCTGTACTCTCTCCTTTCCCTTTCTGATTGGCCAAATGTTTGTCCAACAGTGTAAGTTGGAACTGGTTGTGGGAAGCCCGGCATCATGTATGGACCTTGAGCTCTACACTCCAGACGACAAGTTTGTGATGAAACTGGACAGCGATGAGGCGCTGCTGGGTTCTTACCCGATCGACGACGGCTGCAGGATCCATGTGAGTCTTCCTTGCACCTGGTTGAGGTGGGGTCCTTTCCTTTCGCCCCTGTGTAGGACGGGCCCTCGACAGCAGGCCCAGGGGTCCTTTAAGCACCCATCCAGTTCTAAGCAAAATGGTAGTGTCACAGTCAGGGCTAGGCTGAGAGCACAGCCTCCCTTGCCAAATATCCCTTCTGGCTTGAAATTGCAACATGAACCAGAATGAAAAGTAGAATTATTTGGTTAATTAAAATTAAAAAGGCAAAAAATGAGCATATATATAAAATGGCTAAAAAGATACAGGTTCAAAATAATTCGAGCAAATAAAAAGATTCCTCCATGCAGAACATGGTGTTCAGCATCCATAACAGTTCCAAAATCAGCATCAGGAATTAAGGCAACATGAAGTCAGCCAAGATAGATAGAAGAGAACAATAATAATACCTAATGCTAATACAAGCATGGCTATATCCTAAATCATGAATACATAGCATCTTATACAATGATCCATAAAATGCCCACAAACATAGGTCCTTCTAGAAGATGAGTGAGTAGCCCTCTCCCATCAGGTAATGTGAATAATTGAGCAACCATTTTTGGATGGTACTGCTCCAAGGTCAAATATGCCTTTCTTCTTCAGGACTTAACAAAACAAGCTGATTTTTCGCAAGAGATTTATACTTTAGATCTTAACCTTCTAGGGCCAAAATGGACACAGGCTCCAGTTTAAAGTTGTTTTAATCTTGCAGTTTCTTTCCTGAATAAACTGCTTAGATTTTGCCCAGAAATGTTGCTGCCCTCACGCACCTCGCCGTCTGTGCTTGCTCCAGGTCATCGACAGGAGCGGCGCCACCATTGGAGAATACGAAGACGTGTCAAGGGTGGAGAAATTCCAGCTGTCGGACACCGAATATGAGAAGAGGCCAGGTGAGAGCAGAGCGAGGGATCCCGGGTGGACCTCTCTAAGAAGGATCGTGGTTTTCTTATCCCGTTTAGCTCTTCACGGGGCCTGGCGGCACATGTGTGCCTGATGCTCAGAAAGACCGTTTGCGGCCTGGATGGTTGTTTCCTCACTGCTAAGTTTCCTGTGCCCCACTTTCCAAACATTAGTCAGCCAAACGACTCAGCGGTGCGTAAGAATGACACATGTCATATAGTAAACACATTGTACGGTGTTGAAAAACACGGTGAGGGGGAAAGACATGTGATTCTCCAGCTGTGTCAGATACACGTGGTTAGGCTGGACCACAGGGAAACCTTCCGGGACAGAAGCAGAGAGTTGGAGTGGGTGAGACCTCTTTTGGGACTCAGAGACGCCTGTTGCTTGGAAGAAGAACCCAGTTTGCGATGCTCAAGGGGTAGCATTGGCTTATTTCTGGCTTTCTTTCAGTTGTTACTGTTTCTTAAATGTTTCTTATTCTTTATTTACTTATTTGCTCTTCAGGAGAAGCTAGTTAACCACTTCTCAATGGATTTCCACTTCCTCCCCAGTGAGCCAGTTCGGTCTAGTGGTCAGGGAGCCGGACTCTTACCTGGGTATACCGGGTTTGATTCTGCACTCCTCCACAAAGCCAGCTGGGTGACCTTAGGCTAGTCACAGCTGTCTTCTGAGCTCTCACAGACCCACCTGCCTCACAGGGTGCCAGTTGTGGGTAGAAGAACAGAAGGTTTGCCAGCCGCTTTGAGTCCCCTTAAATGCGTGGGAAAAAATGGGGTAGGAAAGCCAACTCTCCTTCTTCCTCTTCTCCCTGCCCTGCAGATACGGCGCGCTCCTTCATGAAACGCAGCAAGTTGGGGCATTATAACAAGGAGGAGATGTTGCAGAAAGAAGCCGAGCAGGAACAAAAGCTGGCCGAAGAGAAGGCCCTGGCAGAGGCCATTTCAGTGGGGGCGAGGTGTGAGGTGCGGGCCTCCGGGCAGCCCAATAAGCGGGGGACAGTGCTCTATGTAGGTGAGTCCTTTGGGTGGGGGGGCTTGTATCCTGCGACTCTAGGAAATTGTCTTGGTGGGAGGGAGGTGCTGAAACCCCAGGGCAGATGCTCCCATAGAGTCAACCTGAGGTCCTAAGCTTGAGAACAGAGGAACGCCCAGCTGGATCAAGCCCATAGCCAGTCTGGACTAGCAGTGTGTTCTCACAGTGGTCATCTGGCTGCCACAGGAAACCGGTGGAAAGGGCATGAGCACAGACATGTGGCTGTCTCTCAGACTCCCAACTGCTGGCCTGTAGAGGCAGGCCTCGCTCTCTAGAGGAAGCTGTATGGCTGTCACAAATAGTAGCCATTGGTGGCCTTCCATGGGTCCCGAGTGCAAAGGCAGACATTCGCTTCCCAGCGGAGCAACCTTGGAGCGCGGCCTTCCAAGAATCCACCAGCAAGCCTACCTGTGGTCCACAGGTGAGCGGCTCTGGTTGTTTCAAACGGTGCCGGCGGCTTCAGGATGTAGTGAAGCGCTCCCAGCTAAACGATGGGTCCCGCCGTTCCTTCGTCCAGGTTGTGACTGGTCTGTAAGTCTCTCTACCTTCCCTGTATCCCCCAAAGGTCTAACAGATTTCAAGCCCGGCTACTGGATCGGCATCAGATATGACGAACCTTTGGGGAAACACGACGGCAGGTAAATCCCCTCAACTCGCGGTTGGTGTTTCCCGTCTCCTCCACTGACTTCCCGCGGGCTGCTACGACGGCTGCGGACTGGAGCACTTTCCCACGGCCCACTGGATTTTCCCAGCATCCTCCTGGGCAACCTAGGGAATTCAGTGCACCTTAAGCCAACTGCCTTTCTGGGGAGAAGCGCAGGTGTGATGTGCGGGTAAAGGAATGCACGGGTCTTGTGAAACACACACAACACACACACAGACCTCCAAGACACACAGGCGGTTGCATCAGGTTCAGAATTCGGCTTTTGGGGAGTTTCTGGTGCAATTCTTCCACATGCACCGCCAGGGGAGCCGAATGCCTGTGTGAACGAGGTTGCTCATAGGGGCAGAATGTTGATTAAGAATTTATACCCTGCCCTTCACCACATGGTCCCAGGGTGGGTAACAATAAAAATAAAACATAAATATTACCCCTCCCTGTTTTCAACAGGGGGCAAAAACCATATATAGTGCAGGTGCCTGGCAAACCTCAAGAGGGAGGCTGTTCCAGAGTTTAGGGGCCACCACAGAAAAGGCCATCCTACATGTCCCTGTACCTCTGAAGGAACTACAAGAAGGGCCTCTCCTTGACATCTCAGTGCATGGGCAGGTCTCTATGGGAGAATGGAGCTCCTTCAGACAATGTAACACTCAGAAGCAGCTAAGCATCAAAGGCCTGGGTAAAGAGGTGGTCTAAAGTCGGAGCCACCACAGAAAAGACCCTGGACACAGGTAGCTCCCCACCCCACGCTAATTAGTATTAACTAGTCCGCATGCAGAATGTTAGGGTTTTCCCCCCCTTCTGAAATCATCCCCCTGCCCCCAATTTTCTGACCAGCCTGAAGTTCCAACGGAGCCTGTTCTGCTCTCTCTTTCCTGACAGTGTCAACGGGAAGCGGTACTTTGAGTGCCAGGCCAAGTACGGAGCCTTTGTGAAGCCTCAGTACGTCACGGTGGGGGACTTCCCGGAAGAGGACTATGGGCTGGACGACGAAATGTGATGGGGGGGGGAGCTGGAAGACGCGTGGGTGGCCGAAGGAAGCCAAGAGAGGACCCCCCTGTGCCTGTTTTGTGGAGCCGCCCCAGAGGCTTCTGCTTCTGCCGGGCACCGCTGCCGCCTTCTGACCTTGTGCCAGAGGTTGCCTGGGCAAGCCGGAGGGAGGCGGGGCGGAGGCGGCCGGGTGTCCTTTGAGCAGTGTTGGTGGTTTTTTCTTTTCTCTGGTTGTCTCTGTCCGTTCTGTTCCGTGTAGCTGCTGCGTCCCCTTAGTTGGCATCACACCCCACCCTCTTGGTAAGCTAGAGAATCCCGGAGTATCTTTGCTTTGTAATAGAAAACCTTGAGGAGGTTTGGGGGTGGGGGGCGGCGAGACCTCTCTCTGGCCCTCCCCACCCTGACCCCACGTTTCAGCTTTCTGGTTCCAGAAGAACTCACAACACCCCAGTGGGGACATTCCCGTGACTGTTCCATGCACCTTCTTTCCATTGTGAAGAGCTTGTTTTTCTTGTACTGCTGGCTGATGCTCTGTGAAACTTGCAGATTAAAATTTGGGGAGGGGTGGGTATCGTTTTCAAACTCAGATCCTTGTACGTGAGCTTATTTTTACCTGGCGGTGTGGGAAATCCTGGGCTCTTCTGAAACCAGCCGGACGCAGTTTTGGGCGAGACATCACCTAATCCAAAGCTGGCTCTTTAGTGTGTCTGCACCACCATCCTTCATGTGGAAGAGCCTGCTGGACGCTCACCTGGTGGCCTCCTGACCTCAGAGGACCTGACTCCTTGCACGGTTGTGAGCCAGTTTGGTCTAGTGATTAGGGAGCCAGACTCTTAACTGGGAATGCAGGGCTTGATTCCGCCCTCCACCACAAAGCCAGCTGGGTGACCATGGGCTAGTCACAGCTCTCTTCTGAGCTCTCACAGCCCCACCTGCCTCACATCATGTCTGTTGTGGGGAAAAGAACAGAAGCTTTGTCAGCCGCTTTGAGCCCCCTTTCGTCTTCCTTTGAACCCCCCTCTGCAGGTGTTTGGGGTTCCTCTGGCCTGAGTCGTTTTATTGGCCTGAGAAATATCATTTTTCCCAGGATCTCACCTTCCATGCTGGTGATCCTGCCCCTGCCCCTTCCCCTCCCTCCACCTGCTCACCTTGCTCCCTTCCCCCGCCTTGCCTGCCGAGCGATGATCGTAGGGGGCAAAATGCAAGTGAACACGAGTGATGCCCGATGGTTCACCAGGGCAATTTCACACTTCCCTTCCGCTGGATGGGAGGAGTGCAAACGCCCAACGTTGACTAGCGCTCACGCTTAGAGACTCGGCCCTGCACAACCGGTCACTAGCCTGTAAGCGATGCTGGAGCCGGTCCTCCAGTTGTGGCTGCGGCACCCTCTGCAACTGCGCATGGGTCAGTGCTGTTGCCATGATGATGCTGATACTATGCACACGTCCAGCCACATCCATGGTTGTCTGAGGGGCCAGTGCGCTTGCACGGCGCCTCAGATGACCCCGGAGCATCGGAAGAGGTGCAAATGACCGCTGCCTGGACATGCCAGGTAAGCTTTTGGTTAAGGTTGGTAAAGGTGTGGAGCAGGATTTCGTGCTCCACCCCTAGTGCATGATTAGGGAACTTCTGGGCAGGCAGGGGACGCCTGGAGGCTGCAGCAGCCGCCTCAAGGTTGTGATGCTCTTCCCCAATCGCGCACTACGGGCTGTAGTGTGAACAGGCCTCAGGATAAGACCCCTGGAAAGCCTTGAGTGTTGCAAGTTTGCAAATATTAGGTCATTATGCCTATGGGAAGGTGGTGGTTGGGCCGTCACGTGTGTAAGCTTTGGGACAAGAATGGAATTAGGTGCGGCTCACAAAGGCTTCCTTCCACTGACCGAAGTGACCGGCGCTCCAACGCTGAAGCCTCGTGGGACCCGGATTCAAAGTGGCAGGAACTCTGAATTGGTGGCAGCCGGGAATTTCAGACCCCTCCTCCGCTTGGGGGGGGGGACTTATTTATTATTTGTATTTCTATCCCACCCTATAGATACCCAAAGGTCTCAGGGCGGATAACATTTAAAGCCAGACGTACATTAAAACAGTCTGAGAAGTGGAGAAAAGCGTATCTACATTTAGCCAGAGGCCAGGGCAAAGAGGTGCGTCCTCACTGCCCTCCTGAACATATACAATGAAGGGGCCTGACGCACCTCAAGGGGGAGGCTATTCCATAGCCTGGGGG
>MTQE01003491.1:1831438-1851967 GCA_014337955.1 Aspidoscelis marmoratus
AACCTTCGAGTTACAGCAGAAACGTAACTTGGAGCCAACGATGGGTTTGCGACCGGAACATTTAAATGGGAATTGAATACATTTCCAGCATCAGTCTTTCAGTAATGGCCAAAAGGCTTGTATCTGGGCTCACTCCCACCACCTGTGAATATCATTGCCTACTCCTCTGCAATTCCACCAACATTCGTCAACAGATTGGGTGGAAAGTAGGCTCAACCACCTGGGAGTTAAATACCTTTTGGTGTCAGAGTTTAACCTTGAAAACAGTTCGGAAGCTGGAACTGGTGCAGAATGCAATAGCTCATCTACTGATGGGAGTCTCTGGCCGGATTCATATCACGCCAGTCTTAAAGGATCTGCACTGGTTACCTATTTGCTACTGAGCCCAATCCAAGGTGTTGACACTAACATATAAAGCCCTTAATGGCTCGGGCCTTGGGTATCTGGAGGAGCGCCTTCCCCCATACGGACCTGCCCGGGCACTGACATCTCAAGGAGAGGCCCTTCTCGTAGTTCCTTCTCTTGCAGAGGTAAGAGACATAGGGTTGTGCAAGAGGGCCTTCTCTGTGGTGGCCCCCAGACTCTGGAACAGCCTTGCTCTTGAGGCATCCTGTTAGGGAGGGAAGATGAGAGGAGGTTATATTTTTAATTATATCCGAATATTTGATGTGCTTTATTCTTATTGTAACCCGCCCTGCAGCAAGTCCGTTATTAGGGCTAAAACCTGTTCCTTGGGTCCTTTCTTTGGGAATGAGGTGTAAAAATAAATCATGACAACAGACAACGAGGCGGCGCCTGTTGTCACTCTATACTGTTCTGCCTCTATGGTAACAGGGCTTTTTTTTTTTTTGCAACTCAGAACCGCAAGGCGGAGTTTAGAACGGTTTTCCCTTAACGGCCCCCGCAAAATACATACCCCAGAATGCATTGCTGAAGCCGGAAGACAGAGCAGAGATTGGCGGCAGGGACATAACCCCTTACCTGGACTGACCGGTCCCTCAGCCTTTCGCGGTGAAGGAACAGCCCTCGTGCCCGCCTCCCACCTGACGGACAGGCCCTCCAGCCAACCCGCTGCCGCGTCCCTCCTGCCCGCCAGCCACTCAGCGGCAGGCACGCCTTGGCCGCCTCTCTAGGCTGAGGCGGGCGGGCGGGCGCTACACACACACACACACACACACACACCGGTTGGCGGGCTCTACCCAGCCCGAGGGCGCCATGGCGCTATGTGGCGGCTGGTGGGGACGCGCCATGGCGCGGGCGAGGGGCGCCAGCAGGCTCCTGAGGGGGGGGCAGCTCTGGCAGGGCCGCGGCAGGGCCGCGAAGTCCGTCTCGGGGCGGGGACCAGGCCCGCCCGTCGTCGTCTCGGAGCTGGACAAGGCGGACGCCTGGCTCCTCAGGAAGGCTCACGAGACCGGTGAGGGCGGGCGGGGTGGGGGCGGCGGGGAGAGGGAGGTGTGCAGATACCGTAGCACGCATGCGCCGTCCTCTGGGGCTGGGGAGACAGACAGCACAGCGGCAGGCACCTGCGTGGAAGCGTCGGGGCGGGGCTTGCGGGTGGGTGGGGTTTCGGAGAATGGGAAGGGGCGGGGCGTTGTCTCTTGGAAGGGGCGGGGCAACGGAGGGGAGGCTGTAACTGCTGGGAGCTGCTGCCTGGAGGAAAGCGGGAGGTTGGGGGTTCGAGGCCCGGCTTCTCCCCAGAAAGGGATGGCAAACCCCTTTGGTGCATCTGCCGGCACAGGCAGTGGGACCTCGCAGGTGCTCTGTTCGTGCAATGAGAACGTATGAAGAATGCCGTGTCTCGCCCAACATCCCGTCTCACTCAGGTCCATCCACTGCCTCTGGGCACCCCTCACCTGCCCTCGACTCCCCGCAGGTGCCCTTGGGAGGCCTCATCCTGCTGGGCTCCCCGACCTAGAGGTGGCACCCAAGCATCCATCCTAGTAGCCATTGATGCACCTGTCCTCCTTGAATTAAGAGGAGCACCCCTGGATCAGGCTGCAGCCCATCTAGTCCAGCAGTCCACCAGTTGCTTCTGGGCATCCCAAGGAGAAGGTGGAGGCAAACCCCTCACCTGCCCTTGGCTCCCTGCAGGTGGCCTCTAGAGGCCTCATCCTGCCTATTTGCCCAAGCCCGAGGCAACAAGCATTGCCTTCCTGCAGGGAGATGCCAGGGACTGAACTGGAGGCCTTTTGCACGCAAAGGAGGTGGTCAGCCACATGTACTCCCTGTCACTGCACACAGACCCTCAAGAGGGGAGGAAGAGGCAGCCAGCAGGCTTGGAAGGCTCCTGCCCAGGCAAACTACAGGCAAAGGTACAGGCAGATTAAGAACCTAAGAGGAGCCCTGCTGGATCAGGCCACAGCCCATCCAGTCCATAAGAACCTCAGAGGAGCCCTGCTGGATCAGGCCACAGCCCATCCAGTCCATGAGAACCTCAGAGGAGCCCTGCTGGATCAGGCCACAGCCCATCCAGTTCATAAGAACCTAAGAGGAGCCCTGCTGGATCAGGCCACAGCCCATCCAGTTCATAAGAACCTAAGAAGAGCCCTGCTGGATCAGGCCACAGCCCATCCAGTCCAGCATCTTGTCTTGCACAGTGGCCCACCAATTGCCCATGGGCATCTCCAGCAGAGACAAGGGCAAACCTCCTCCTGCTCCTGAATCCCAGCAAGTGGCTTTAGAGCCCCCCCCCCCAGACTGAAAGGTGTATTTAGGCATCCATTCTAGTAGCCATTGATACATCTGTCATCCATGACTTTGTCCAACCCTTCCTTAAAACCATCTAGGCTGGTAGCTGTTACCACCTCTTCTGACAGCCACTTCTGTAGATCAATGACCCTGTGGGTGAAGAAATGCTTCCCCTTGTCTGATCTGACTCTCCTGTTTAGAAAACTGTCATTTATTAATGCCAAGGAGCAGCTGTAGTTTGGCAGATTTTTTTAAAAAGTTCAAATAACATGGAGAATAAAAAGAACCAAAATCATAACAATTATATAAAAAACATGATTAAGAGAAAGGACAGAGGATAGGCATAGAATTCCAATATCTGTGTGACTGCATAACCTATAGGCTATGACAACATTGCTGGATCACATGGAGGAGCTGGTTAATATTTTCTTATTCTCCTTGTTCTTTCTCACCAGGATTTCTTTCCTGGTTTAGGAACGGACTGCTGTCGACAGGTGTTGGGGTGATCTCGTTTGTCCAGAGTGACATGGGCCGCGAAGCAGCGTATGGTAAGTGATGGGGAAAGTCCTAATGGTCTAGTGGTTAGGGAGCCAGACTCTTATCTGAGAATACTGGGTCTGACTCCACCCTCCTCCACAAAGCCAGCTGGGTGACCTTGGGCTAGTCACAGTTCTCTTCTGAGCTCTCACAGTCCCACCTGCCCCACAGGGTGTTCTCTTGTGGGGAGAAGAACAGACAGCTGTGTCCGCCACTTTGAGTCCACTCAAGGGAGAAGAACAGAAGGTTTGTCAGCCGCTTTGAGTCCCCTTGAGTGTGTGAGAAAAGCGGGGTAGAAAAGCCAGCTCTTCTTCTTCTGCTTGCTTCAGAAGAATTGTTGCCTTGGAGGAGTTGCACTGTGATAATCTGCTTTCAGGGCCTGGTGCAGGCCGGTGCGGTTCGTTCCCCAGCTGAACCTCTCTGAATTAGCGCACAGATGTCTCCCTCAGCCTACCTTTAGGAACAAAATGGCTGCCTGATTTCTCATTGAAGTTGGATTTAAAGGCAGGGTGGTGCAGTGACCATCGTCTGTGGACAGTGAGCTCCCGTAAAATATCTGAGGGATGAAAAGGATCCCCACTGCCTCTAGAAACTGCGTGGTTTGCATGCCGATCTTGCTGTTCCTTCTTCATTCCAGCCCCTTTCCTGCTCCTCCTAGCAGGCCAGCAGGGTGGGACATTTATAACAGATGTATAGAAGATGATTTGCCTGAAGGGCAAAGAGAAATGCCCTTCAAGGTCCTTGCCATCTCTCTCAGGAACAGACAACCCCTGTGAGCTGATGGGAACATCTACTTGAAATGCACCCTGTGCCTTTATTTGTCTGAAGATTCTGTACTGTCCGTGACCAGGACACTTGTGTGGGCATGGGGTGGGTGGGTGGGTGGGAGGGAGGGGGGGGTTGAGAGCCAGAATGGATGAGTCAGTCAATAGGCTGGAGGAACTCAAAGATCCTTCCATTGGTGTTTCCGAGACTTCATTATGTCATCTTTCTGCAAATGACTTGGAAAAGGGCAAGCCGCCATTCAGTCGCCTTGAAAGTCGGACGGGGAGAATTGCAGTTTGGGGATTGTACGTGGTGGCCTTGCTTGGGGAACAAGGGCTGGTGGCAGAAGAAGAAGAAGACTAGCAAGTCTTACACACCCAGCAGTGGCAGTCCAAGACGGAAGATCTGCTGAGTCAAAGGAGGCAGCTGGTTGTGAAGCAGGCAAGCTGTGCTTCTAAAACCAGTTTGGTCTAGTGGTTAGGGAGCCACTCTCTTATCTGGGAATACCAGGTTTGATTCCTCAGTCCTCCACAAAGCCTGCTGGGTGACCTTGGGCTAGCCACAGCTCTCTTCTGAGCTCTCACGGCTCCACCTGCCTCACAGGGTGACTGTTGTGGGGAGAAGAACAGAAGGTTTGTCAGCTGCTTTGAGTCCCCTTAATGGGTGAGAAAAGTGGGGTAGAAAATCCAACTATTCTTCTTCCAGTTTGGTCTAGTGGTTAGGGAGCCAGCCTCTTATCTCGGAATACTGGATTTGATTTCACTCTCCTACGATTAAGCCTGCTGGGTGACCTTGGGCTAGTCACAGCTCTCTTCTGAGCTCTCACGGCCCGACCTACCTCACAGGGTGACTGTTGTGGGGAGAAGAACAGAAGGTTTGTCAGCTGCTTTGAGGCCCTTTGAATGGGTAAGGAAAGCGGCATAGAAAAGCCAACTCTTCTTCTTCTTCTAAAGCATGAAGAAAATATGAAGAACACAGTATGCTTTAGACATGGAAATAAGGGGTAGACTGCCATTCCTTCAGGGAAGCCCTAAGCGAAGAGGAATATTTTTGAATAGGTCTCCAGATGTCAGAGGGGAAAGTATTCCAAAGAGTAGGTACTACCACTGAGAAGGCCCTGCGGTGGGCGGCCACAAGACGGCATCCTGTAAGTCGTGGCAACTGTATCAGAACCTTTTCAGATGATCCCAGTAACCCTGCTGGCTGGCCAGGAGGGAGTAGTCCTTCCGCCCTCCCAGAATGCTTGTTTGTGTCTCTCCTCCCTCTAGGTTTCTTCATCCTTGGCGGCATCTGCATCTCCTACGGCAGCGCGTCCTACCTCGTCAGCCTCTTCCTCCTCCGGCGCACCATGATGCTGTCCTTCTCCACGGGCCTGCTGAACTGCCTTGCGGTCACCACCGTCTTCCTGCTGTGGCTGTGCACCATCTCGCTCTACATCGGCCGCTTGGAGGTGGAGATCATACAGGACGACCCCGGCGACAAGTGCCAGGAGAAGAAGAAGGAGGACGGCAAGTCGGACAAGTGAAGGCGCGTGGCTTCGTTTTGCGGACAGGACCCCCCAGGTGACCCCCGGGCCCGGGGGTGAGGAATTTCACTGGCTTCCCGGCAAAGGAGAGGGACGTGTGACGTGCAGGCACCTTGGTTTGGCTTCTTTGTGTTTGTTTCAGGCCTTCTGGGGAGAGGGGGGCTTCAGGAAGTGACCAGAGCTGGAGTCCAGTGGGGAAAGTGAGCTGGGATCTTTGGCCGGCAATTCCTGCAGGCTCTGCTGAGGTCCCGAGGCTGGTTGGTCTTGCGCTACCTGCCCCTCCCTGCCCCCCACCGCCCTCCTATTTTGATGAGCTTTGTTAAGTCCTAAAGACCGCGTCTCCCTAGGAATGGCTGCTTCTGTTAGTATCCTCTATTCAGCTTGTCTCTGCTTTACCCATTGTTTATACTCTAGAATCACTGCGTGAGAACAGCACCCCTAGTGGGTCGCTGGCCATGAAGGCTTGGCGCCACCTGCTCAGATCGACTGATGTTTGTATTAAAAGTATCAAGCCAGTTTGCCAGTGTCCTTGTGTATGTGTGCGTGTGCGTGAAAGAAGACTGGTCATCTTTCTTCTCCAAAGCCACTTTGGCCTAGTGGTTAAGGAGGCAGACTCTTATCTGGGAATGCCGGGATTGATTCCGCACTTCTTCACGAAGCCAGCTGGGTGACCTTGGGCTAGTCACTGCTCTCTTTCTGATCCTTCACAGCCCCACCTACATCACAGGTTGTCAGCAGCTTTGAGTCCCCTTAAACGGGTGAGAAAAGCCAACTCTTTTTCTTTCTTCTTCTGTCAGTGGGGCCTATTTAGCCAACACAACTTCTACCCACAAAGGTTACCCTCTGTGCTCTATCACACCTCCTGTGACCATTCTGTGAAACTTCAGGCCAGCGAGACACTTCAGAGCTGGAGACCAGAGGGCAACTTGGAGCTTTGCTGTCTCTTATGATGTCAGAATCGCGCTCTGGGTTGTAGCATCCAGGTCTAGCATTGTGGGGGATGTTGGGCCCACAAACTGCCTTCCCTCAGATCCTCAGGCCAAGTTGCAGCTTAAATGTCCCACAGTGCCCTTGTGTGACATTGCCTTGTACTCTGGGGTCACGTGTGAGTTAAGATGTCACCGCAGTGACTACTGCCAGGCAAAGTCCAGGAGCCCAGAGCGTCCTCAGACCTGTGGCTTCCTCTCCGCTTATAGATTCTCTTCCCTCACAACCTTCCTTCTGCTCGGACACTTGGATCTACTGGACACAGCAGAGTTTGCTCTGGGGGCTCCTTTGAAGCACAGCCAAGAGCCCAAATCAGGACAGTTGGCAGAGATGAGGGAGGCTGGAATCCGATTCCATTCCTCATCCTGTGAAGGGCACATGCGCAGAGCGGACGCCCAGGCTGAAACCCTTGTCTCTAGCAGGACTGTGTGAACCATAGTGAGTGAGGCAGTTGCCTGACAGTGACAAGGAAGGGTGTGCTGATTTGTGGTTCCATTCCAGAGTGTTAAACTCGCTTTCAATTTCAGACAATTGCTAACATTCTCCAAGGAGGCTTTGGAGGTTTTGCTGCCCCTTTGCAGCACTCTGGCCGGGGGGGCAGGGGGCTCTCTTTGCATCTACCTCACTAAAAAACAGCTCAGGGGAGAGACCAGAGGCCTCTTCGCTCTACGGCCTCTTCTGAACAATTAGTGAACTTCACTTTCAGGGGCTGCTATAGTCTCCAAACGTGCCCTGCCTCACCAGAAGTTCACTAATCGTTGATTAGGTGCTCCACACCTTAGCCAATGTTTACCAGGAACTTACCTGGAGCATCCAGTGGCGTGACCATCTGCACCTCTTCCAGTGCTCTGGGACTGCCCACAGTCGCTACCATAGACATGACTGAACATGTGCAGGGTGCCAGCGTCGTCATGGCCACGGCACTGATGCGCACACAGCCACAGAGGGTGCTGCAGCCAAAATGGCGGTCCCCAGAGGAGGACGGGCCCCACGACCGAATCAGGTAAGCATTCTATATTCTGAATAGCTAAGCAGGGCTGGGCCTGGTCAGCTGAGTTCTGGGCTGTGGGGCAGATTGGGGAGCTGAGAAAGAGCCCACAAACAACTAGGGGCCCCTGAATGTCGTTGTGTCCTCAAGGAGACCACAAGGGAAAGTCCAGGATCCTATGGCGGGCAGCACGCGCCTTGGGAGCACCCCTGGCTTCCCTGTCGTACTGAAACCGCTTTGGAAGACAGGAAATAGGCCCATTGATTTATTTCTTTATTATTTTAAAACCTCAGATTGCCAAAAGGAAAAAATAAAGCAGCAAAACATCAACAAGTGAACTGTGGAAACTACATTCATCTATCCAATGAGAACAGGAGATTTAACCAAAAAAAAGGAAGAAAAGATCCACCCTTGTTCACCCTTGCCTGTGCAAACAGATCTTTAGCCATTAGTTACACTGGGAAAAGACCACAATGTCCGAGTGCTGCTCTGAGTTTCCCCTTCGCGCCGAGAGCTCTACAAGTCATGATCTGTAGTAAGTGCTAAAGGTTACAGCATTAAGTGCTATTGTGGGACTCGAAATCGATCCGCCCCACCCTTGGGGAAGACAGAAGTGGATCTCGCCGCTGGATCTGGACCGAGGGACTTTGAGCAGAGTTTACTTAATGGTGGAAGGATCAGTCGAATGGGGTCTGAAATCCTGTTTTGCTAGCCGAGCTCTCTGCTACTGACAGACTTGGCCTGAGAGGGATGGATGACCATCTGGAATTCCTCAAGTGTATGGCTTTGCAACTGCTTGGAGCTGCGTGGATGCGATGACTGGCCCATCTCTGCACTATGAGGTGTTTAAAATTCCGGGATTGCACTGGGCCTTGTCATATATTTGTCACACAGCCCAAGGGCAGTCCCAAAAAAGCCAGGGAGGGGCAACCAGCAGGAAGGGAAGCCCATGTAAGACATGTGTGGCCATTTTGAATGCTTTGTGAAACACTCAAAACGGGTTTTGCAGATCCCGACTCTGTCCTGTAGCTTTCATTCAGAAACGTGCAGAGTCCTGGGAGAGAAGCCCTCCTCTGCACTAAGGACACCCATGTCAGCTTCTAGCTTGCTCCATAAGTCAGAAAGAGCCCCCTTCCCCAATTTTGTCTCTGTCACTTCCCTCTCATCAGGGGTCAGATGGGTCAGTCTTGTCTGAGCTCACAAGCTGACCAGAGCTGGACTTAGTCCCTGATGTGAGACCACCTGGAAATACTGGATGCTATAAGCTGAACAAGAAGTCAAGTATCGCCTGGAAGAAGGGAAGGGAACGGCAAACAGTTCGCTGTGACCTCACCAGGGGACAGGCTCAGCTTGGTGGCCTCTTTATTGGCTGAATTCAAGAGGAGGGAAGTGTGTCAGCAACCAGGTGAGGCAGAGCAAGATGGAGCGATTCACTTACCCTTACTTAATTACATGTGCTGGATTTCTAGTGTTTTTTGTTTTACCACGTGGCATTTGAACACCTGATAGGGACATCCAAAATATCTGCTTTGCACTGCGAAAGTCCCAGATTCTTCCCCCTCCATCTGCCCGGAGGCAGGCAGGGTAAATCACACCTGTACCTCTTTTACAAGAAAGCCACACAGAGAGTCCGCAAAGTCACGGGGGAATCCCGCTCGGATCACGGGCATTCTTCTCCTTCCGGTATTTTATACTGAAGGCGATGGCACAGTGTTGGCAGAAACTGAGTGTATTTCTGTTAAGTGCTGGAGTGGGAGGGGAGGCGATAAAGGGGCATTTGCAAAGCCAGGCTTTATCCAAAGGATCTCTTCTCGTGCCCGGAGGACAAGGGGTTCTCTCCACAAACCTACAGAGCTAAACTGCATCCTTGAGCCCCCAGAAGAGCTGGCGGCCGACGTTGGCGCACCCGTTGGAAAAGGAAAATTCCCTCCAGCTGGCAGCCTTCCCAAGAAAGCTGCCCGGGCCTCATCCTTCCGTTTTCACCAGGCTAACCCCCAAGCGCGCTTCCACAAGTGCGGCAGGTCTGGAAAGAGCATCGAGGCCAGCCAGGTGAGGAGCAGGCGAGAGAGATGGACGGGAGGCCCTTCCCCTCTCTACCGTTAAGAAAGAGGCGTTGTGAAAAGGCTCACGAGGACCTGTTCCTTTTCCTCTTGAAAGGGGCCTTCCTCTTCAGCTCCGACCAGTGCAGAGTTTGGCCATGGTTTTTGTGAGCAAAAGGTAAAAGGAAAAGAAAAAGGAAAGCCGATCCGGTCGGAGCCTCAGTCATTCTTGCGTTCCAAAGGAGAGCTGCTATGGATCCCACTGGCGGCTACGGAGAAGGGCACTGTGGGAAAGAGGGCATCCGCAGCGGCAAAGGCGCCCCCCGGAATCTGGGCCAAGCCAGCCGAGTTCCCGAACGGCGCCACCATGTTCAGCCGCTGGAGGTGGTGGTACATGAGTTCCCGGGAGGCCTTGGCGTCGGCACCGCCAATGTCCATGAGGTTGATGGGGTGCGAAGGCGGCAGCCCGTTGCTCTGCATGGCCAGCGTTACATCGGCCGGCGCGTAGCGGATCGTGCTGGTGGCGTAGAGGCCTTGGGAGCCCACTGCGGCACCGGCGTGCGAGCCGGCCAGCTGATGCACCAAGGGCACAACCACGTTGCCCGTGTGGAACCTCTGGAGCACCTCCATCTCAGCTGGGTAGACCAGCGGGGTGAATGGTGTTGAGGTGGCCCTCTCTTCGCAGGGAGAGCCGGACAGCGGGGGGGAAAGGGTTTCCGCCGAGGAGGAGGAGGGTGCGGGCCCGGTGCGGGGGGAGTTGCCGAAAGACCCCTTTCCGGCACCGCTGTCCATCTCAGGGGGCGTCAGCACTGAGTCTGGGATGGAGACATACAAGTGAGAAGGGGCCTGCCTTACCCCTGGCTTCTCTAAGCTCAGGGCCTTGTTCACAGTGTACAAATTCCCTTTGTGGCCAGTGGGACAAGTCCACGGGGACCCTTTTGCACCCAGGCCCTGCTCGGACTTGATGCTGTGGGCCGCGTGGGCTTTCAGGGCGGCACTCTTCTGGGTCTGGATCACGGAGGTGAACTCAGACGTGCAGGGGCGTCCGGCCCCCACGCTCCTTCGGCTTCCGGCTTTGCAGCCGTTGACCTTCCTTGCGAGAGGCGCCCTGGGCTGAGCGAGGAGACCCACCTCGGATTCGCTGCTGGCGTCCGAATCCTCGGAGCTGGCAAGCAGGGCTTCTGTCGCCTCCCGCGGGGGGCTCTCGGCCTGCAGCTCCAGTTTGATGCGTTTGCCTGGGGGACGCTCAGTGTCGCTGCCGCCGCCAGCTTCTTCCAAGACATCTCCATCCCTATAGCCGGCTCGTGGCTCGCCGGAGGACGCCTCCACCCGGCGGCCCTGGGCTCCCGCCGCTGCTGTGCTCCTAGGATAGGACTCGGCCCGGGAAGTAGGCTTGCTGCTGGAGTAGACCTTCCCCTGGCCGCTGCCTTTGGGAAGACCGCTCTCTGAAAGCCAGAAGCAGAGAGAAAGAGAGAGAGAGAAATTCAGCCGGGAAAGGCAGCAGGCGTTAAGACATCCTCACTTGGCAGGAAGATGGATGGGTTGATTTTGTCAAATGAAATATTTATCTGACCACCTGAGGGATGGAGTTTATATCTTACTTCAGTGCTTCCTACCGGCAGCGCAGCTAATAATCGCCGCCGCCCGGCAAAACGGCACAGCAAAATAGGCAAATACCGAAGCAGATATGGCACAACGCAGGCTCTGGAGCAGAGAGGTGGACAAGGTGGTGGTTTTTTTTGGCACTCTATTCGAATTGCATTAAAATACCTGAAAATCTGATTTGATTCAAAAATTTTTAAATTTGAATTTAACAAGATTCAATTCGTATTTGCCAAATTCGAATTTATTCCTTCAAGTTTTTTATTAGAATCTGCGCATACAAATGTTGGCAACATTCATACACATCTGTATGCATCCCGTAGTTATCCTGTATGCAGCCTGTTTTCATCCTGTATGGATCCGTACAAAGGCATACAGATGTGGGAAAGATGCAGATCTTCAAGTATTCATCGTGTGTGGACCCGTATACATACCAATCTCCGGATACTTTGAATGAATAGATCCAAATTCTATTTGAATGTTTACATTCGAATTTCAGGACATTCAAGTTTGAATGTCGAAATTTGGATTTCAAATGCCTATGAATATTCATGCAAATCCCTAGTTTGGAGGCAGAGTGTCTGCTACAGAGGGAAAACCCCACCAGGGAACCCTCCCATCTTCTACCTGGAGCATTGATTTTAAGAACCGGAGCCCCACTTTATACTCAAAGTAGCCCAGGCAATGGACGAGCTGACAGGCAGGAAACAAAACAGTAAAATATACAGCACTTGTCCTAAAGATTCCCCAGCAGGGCAGGAATATGAAGGCAAAGTCCTTCAGCAGGATCAAAGATAGAGGGGCCAAGAATAGCCAGTTGAGAAACATCATCATGGCTTTCGAGGGACAAGCTAATGGCGTTTGTGCGCAGTGCCAGAAGCAGTCCTTTGCTGGGCTAATGAACCTCGAATCCTTCATTTATGACGACACGTTGGCTTAGAAGTCACAGCAAGTTAAGTGTGGTTATATTTTGCTTCTGGCCAGCAAAGGTGCCTGGCTTGTTGAGGCAACCTGACTGTCGCTAATAATACATTCAGAGGCATATCTCATGGGGATCAGGAACAAGCTTGAAACAGAAACCCAGAGGAGAATTAAAAGGGTTATAACTAGGGCCTTGAACTGATTATGAATCGCCATCCGCTAAATCAAACTGCCAAGCCCCCGTCAGCGCCACGGCTACTGTGAGCTTTTGCAAAAGCACCCAGGCAGCGTATTGAGGTGAGTCATAGAATCCTAGAGTTGGAAGGGACCTCCAGGGTCATCTAGTCCAACCCCTTGCTCAATGCAGGATTCCCTAAACAGTCCCAGACAGATGTAGGTCCAGCTTCTGCTTGAAGATCTCCAGTGAAAGAGAACTCACTGCCTCCAGTGGCAACCTGTTCAATGGACCGATGGTGTAATTTTCTCCTAATATCTAATCTGTTTCTCATCCTCCCATCCTGTGCAAGTGAGAATAGGGACAATTCCTCTGCACTGTGATGACCTTCAGAGACTTGAAGACCACAATCATGTCTCCTCTCAGTCTTCTCTTCTGCAGGCTGAACATTCCTAGGTCCTTCAACCATTCCTCGTAGGACATGGCTTCCAGGCCACTCACCATTTTGTTTGCCCTCCTTTGGACTTACTCTGGTTTGTCAACATCTTTTTTGAATTGGGGTACCCAGAACTAGACACAGGACTCTAGAAGAGGTCTGTCAGGAATGCCCAGTTAGTAACAGATAGCAAGGCCCCCTTTCGCAAAGGATCCTTCATTTAAAAAAAACACTAAAAAATAAAATAAAGTTTGCAACTTTTTAATGTTTTTTTGATCAGAGCTGCTCAACCGAGGCTCTCCATGTTTTCTTGAACTACAACTCCCACCATTCCACAGATTGCTGGGAGCTAAGACATCTGGACAGCCACAGCTAAGAACATAAAATAAAAAATTATAGGATCGGTCTGATGGGCAAATAACATAGCCTTCTGTTCATACTTGTGTGAGTTTCCAAAGGGCTTTCCCAAAGGTGTTCAGGGCCAGGCTGAGGTTCTGGATAAAAGGTTTAAGAGAACCTAAGACAAGCCCTGCTGGATCAGGCCACAGCCCGTCTGGTCCAGCATCCTCTCTCACACAGTGGCCACCAATTGCCCATGGGCATCTCAAGCAGAGACAGAGGCAAACCTTCTCCTGCTCTCGAATCCCAGCAAATGGCCTTAGAAGCATCCTGCTTGTCCCCCCAGCCTGAAAGATGTACTTAGGCATCCATTCTAGTAGCCACTGATCCATCTGTCAGGTTTGCTTTGATGCTCCCAAGGAATGCTTCAGTCCACAGCATGGTTGGGAAAAACGAAAGGAAAGGGCTCTGGGTGGCTTCTTGGCCTTCCGGTCCATGTCGCGGTCAGCCAGACTCTCCTGTGGAAAAGATGTCGCCTGGGACTGCCAGAAGTCGGTTTGCAAAGGCAGGAAGCTTGCAATCCCTTTCATCACCCACTCCAAAATTACTAACACAGATGCCCCCCCCCCAAATAACTTCCTTGTACTGTTTCATTAAACAGAGAAAAGAATGGAAAAAGAAAAAAACTTCCTTTCTTCTAACCTTTGAGATCTGATCCTGCCTCCACAGGTTCCGTCTGGCTTGAAGTACTCCCAGAGACCTGGAAAATGTCCAGCGCCGTGTTCTCGTATTCCGGCTTGCTGCAAAGGGTTGAAATAAAACACAAGCGGAGGGGAACAGGGAAAGGATTCAGAAATCAAGACAGAGGTGGATCGTTTCGATGCTCCAATGTGCCTCTGCCTTGCTCTGGCTGAGGGAAGACACAGGGCAAAGGAGACACACGCCTTGTAGATCTTTCCAGTGCTGAGCCAGTTTGATCTAGTGGTTAGGGAGCTGGACTCTTATCTGGGAATACCGGGTTCGATTCTACCCTCCCCCATGAAGCCAGCTGGGTGGCCTTGGGATAGTCACAGCTCTCTTCTGAGCTCTTACAGCCCCACCGACCTCACAGGGTGTCTGTTGTGGGGAGAAGAACAGAAGGTTTGTCAGCTGCTTTGAGTCCCCTTTAATGGGTGAGAAAAGCGGGATAGAAAAGCCAACTCTTCTTCTTCTTCTTCTTCTTCTTCCGTACTTCCACTAGGGGGCAGCAAAATGTCTCAGGATGGCCCCCCAAGCAATCATGAACTCAGCAGCAGCACAGAAAGTCAAAGAATTCAAAAAACCAATGCAGCCCCCCCTCTGGCCCCCTGCTTGCTCCCCCCAAATCAAAAAAGCACTGGATGAGACGGACTTGAATTGAATGCAGGCTGATGCATCCAGCCACCTGCAGGCGAGAATAGCTACAGCCAGAGAGCAGGGCGGTTGGAGCGCCATTGTCCAAGAACAAACAGGGACAGATTGGAATCACAAACGCTTCTTCATTGTTTTGGGGAGGCTGTGGGTTCTCCCCCCCCTTTTTCTTTAAGCAGGCAGTCTGGGGGGAGGGGGGATTCAGTCAAGAGACTTGGAACCAGATCAAGATTAAGACCACGACCACAGGCCACACAACAGAGGAAGACTAAACCTGTGCAGGTTACCCAGGTTTCACGGCCGGTGTCCATTTAAGCTCCAGAACCCCTAAGGACCCGTGAGGCCCGGCCGCAGCAGGGTGGCCTTTGCACAACTGATGCCACCCAGCCGGACGTCCAACCACCTGCAGCAACACAAACCGGCCTGGAGAAATCCCCAGAATGCAACACTCTGTATTGGGATGAGCACAAATGTGTTGGTTTTTTCATATTTTATTTGTATCAAATCGAATGCAAGGAAGTTCGTATTTCTTTGAATAAATCCCTTCAAATGTGGTAGGATTCAAATTCTGTGACTAGCGCAAGGTCAACCAGCTGACTTCATGAAGGAGGAAGAAGAGTTGGCTTTTATACCCTGCTTTTGCCGCCAGTAAGGGGACTCAAAGCGGCTGACAAACCTTCTGTTCTTCTCCCCACAACAGAACACCTTGCGAGGCAGGTGGGGCTGAGAGAGCTCAGAAGGACAGCTGTGACTTGCCCAAGGTCACCCACCTGGCTTCATGGGGGAGTGCAGAATCAAACCCAGTGTTCCCAGATAAGAGTCTGGATCCCTAACCACTGGACCAAACAGCCTGTCCAAACAAAGGCGGGTAAAATTTGCCATTTTTTCCTGCCCAAAAAATTCCAGCAAGGTTGGAGCCTCTGCGTACGTAGAGAAACCCAACAGCTTTGAGAATCCCACGCCTAACGGGCAGCCACATGAGCGCTGCCTCCCGAACTCACTTCCCTGCCTACAAACGCCGGGAGCAGCAAAATCAATTCGTCTCCAATCCGCTTTTCTTTCACACAGGTTGTTGGGCTCCAAAGCCGCTGCCTCTGCTTGCTGCCCACCAACCTCCCTGGGCACCAAAGAAGCTGCCCCCTTCTGTCCTCTGTGGCAAAGCAAGGAGGTACCAGGAAGCAAGGAAGTTTGCAGGGAGGCTGCAGGAAAGTTAATTAGCCTCTAATTACAGCACTAATTAACTAAAATACTAATCAGCCTGACAAATCATACATTAGTATCGGCAATTGCTTACGGGATTAGCATGATAATGCCGCCTTTGCTTGCTGGGAAGGGAGAGCAGAAGAACTAAGAACCATCTGCAAGATGCATTCAAATATATATATATATACAGATGTTTTCTTGTTTTCTGCTCTGGGGATAAGAAAGAGCAAAGCAAATGGACGGCAATTCTCCCTGGCAGAGTTTAAATGGCATCAGGTTGATCAGTCCGAAAATAGGGAACACGGTGGGCTTGGATCACTGGCAGGGTAGGACTCCCTTGGCCTTGTAGTTAAGAGTGCTGATTTCTTATCTGGGAGTCACCGGGTTTGATTCCACACTCCTCCACGAAGCCAGCTGGGTGACCTTGGGATAGTCACAGCTTTCTTTCTAGGCTCTCACAGCCCCACCTGCCTCACAGGGCGACTACTGTGGGGCGGAGAGCAGAAGGTTCACCAGCAGGTTTGAGTCCCCTTAAGGGAGAAGAACAGAAGGTTCATCGGCAGCTTTGAGTCCCGTTAAGGGTGAGAAAAGCAGGGTAGAAAAGCCAACTCTTCTTCTTCTCCTCCAAAAGAAGGTCATCTAGGTGTCCCCTCTTCAGGGCTGTGGCCTTATATTGGTGGCCTGGATCTCTCTTTCCCTGTACTGTTGTGACTGCATTGCATTTGATGGGGACCGCTAAGGTCCCCCAAATCACCACCACCATACCGTTTTCCACAGGGCGCCATCACGGACAGTGGTTTTCGGCAACCTCACCACCATGTTATACGAGGGAAGACAGAATATCAGAACGAAAATCCATCTTCTCTCCATTCAGATGCAACACTCACTTTTTGGCTGCCATATATTTGGAACGACGTCCCCTTTCTCCTGTTTTCAAGAGGTCTTCGTCCCCCAGTTGGATTTGTGGTGGAGTGCGGAACCGAACCCGTTATTCCCAGATGAGAGTCCAGCTCCTTAACCACTAGACCAAACTGGTGCCCTTTTTTGAAGAAGAGTTGGCTTTTCTATCCCACTTTTCTCACCCATCTAAGGGACTCAAAGTGGCTGACAAACCTTCTGTTCTCCCCACCACAGTGAGGTAGGTGGGGTTGTTTGAGCTCAGAAGGGAGCTGTGACTAGCCCAAGGTCACCTAGCTGGCTTCGTGGAGGAGTGCGGAATCAAACCCGGTATTCCCAGGTAAGAGTCCGGCTCCCTAACCACTAGACCAAACTGCCAGGATATTCCCCAGCTGTAGAAATCTAGCCCATAAGGAAGCAAACAGAAGGCTGCCCCTGGGGTTCCTCACCTGAGGATGTAGTTCACCCAAACCATGTTCTTCTCGCTGGGGTTCTTGACGTTGACAGAGATGGTGGCGCAGGATTGGACCCATACGAAGCCGCCGTTCTTCTGCAGCCAGCGGTAGTACCGGGTCACCACTTGCCCCTTGTTTAGCACTGGGGGGTGGGCAGACAAAAAGTCACATATCCGGACTTAAAAAACTTTGCCTTGACTATCAAGACTCCAAGCTTCTGTGGGTGGAGCACAGTCTGAATGATTCCCCCCCCCCCCGCATTAAAAGGAACTCCTCGCAAGCAGAAAACAAGCCCCACAGGGAAAAGGTTCAGCTGAAAGATCCACGGACTCCTTTGGGGCCAGAATTGCCCTGCAGATGCCCCTTTGAGATCACGTTCAGGATCTGCCTCCAGGGAGACCCCCAGAGCGCAGCCATTCCCCCCCCCCCCAGAGGACAACTCACAGTCCAGATGACTTTGCCGGATTCCTTCCACATCCTCGCCGTGGATGAACCGGTAGCAGCTTTTGCCGACCAGCTCGGAAGGACACAGGTCCATGTAGTCGGTGATCCTGAAAGAGGGGAGGGCGGATTGTGGGGAAGGCCAGCAGAGACCTACAACCGGACTCTGTCCACACAGCCGTCCTTCGGGTAACAACTCTGGCCCGTCTAGGTTATCCGCCCACATCCCACGGAAATCAGTGGCACCATCAGCGTTACGGCCACCATACAGCCATGTTCCTCCCTCACTGGTTCCCAGCCGTGCTCGCTCACATTTCTGGGGGAACCCGTCTTCCTCCAAGTCTCGGCACAGATAGCCATGTCTAGGAAATGTTACCTGTGCGATAGTACTTTAAAGTGTGGGAAGGCTTAGTGGCTAGAATGTTTCATATACTCAACACTTGCCTGCAATCTTTGTTATCACATAACACTGGGGCGACCACAAAGAAGGCCCTGCAACAAGTGCCGGCTCCCCTGTCTTCCTCAGAGGCGTGCTTCAGGGGCTGCACATGTGCTTCACATTTCTCCCCCAGGGGCTCTCCTTCTGGACACATGCGGAAGGGTCCAGCTCCAGGAGACCGGCAGCCAGGTCCCCGCTGACCACTCACCTGCTCTCGCAGTACACGATTTGCAAGTCCATGTTGACCCGGAAGACAAACATGTGGCACTCAATCCGCACCTCACTGAGCGTGGAAGGCGGCAAGGTGTGGGCCAGAGCGACCAACCCAATCACACGCCCCAGCACCGAATGGTTGTGGGCGAAGGAAGGCAGGCGGGGGCGAAGGCGGCCCGTCACGTGGATCACCTGTGGGGCGGAGCAAGAAGCAGGAGCCGTAGAAGAAGAAGAAGAAGAAGTGTTGGCTTTCCTGCCCTGCTTTTCTCACCCATTTAAGGGGACTCAGACCAGCTGACAAACCTTCTGTTCTTCTCCCTTAAGGGGACTCAAAGCTGCTGACAAACCTTATGTTCTCATCCTTAAGGGAACTCAGAGGCTGACAAACCTTCTGTTCTTCTCCCCACCACAGACACCCTGCAAGGTAGATGGGGCTGGGAGAGCTCAGAGGAGAGCTGTGACTTGCCAAATGTCACCTAGCTGGCTTCACAGAGGAGTTCAGAATCAAACCTGGTATTCCCAGATAAAAGTCCGGTTCCTTAACCACTAGGCCAAACTAGGCCCAGCAGTGTTGGGGGCAGCTGCTCTGGCCGGGCACCATAAGTGGTAATGAGCTGAGATTTAACTGAATCCTTTTATACTGACTTTACCGTACAGGGGAAGAAAGAAACGCAAACAAGCAACCAAATTTACTCCCCGAACTACAACCCCCATCATTCCATGGGCTTGGCATGGAAACCTGGGACTTGTAGTTCAAGATCACCTGGAGGGCTGCAGGTAAGCACATGAGTTTGAAACCATGGGAGGGTGTTTAGACGGGTCCCTGAGACAAGTGTCCCTCAAGATCCACACTCCAGGCCTCAAATGCAGCAAGAATTGGCTTGCTGATCTATTATTTATTCAGTTATTTACATTTTATCCCACCCTATACCCAGGGGTCTCAGGGTGGGTAACAACATTTAAAATCAGACATATATTAAAACAGCAACAGTGTAAAGTGGGAAGGGAAAAGCGTGTCCCCATTTAACCAAAGTCCAGGGCAAAGACGTGTGTCTTCACTGCCTTCCAAAATGTGTACAATGTAGATGACCGACGCACCTCAAGGGGAAGACTATCCCATAGCCTAGGGGCCACCACTGAGAAGGCCCTCGTCCGGGTGCCCACCCCTTGTGCTTCTGAGGGTAATGGGACAACCAGGAGAGTCTCCCCTCCAGGTCTTAAGGCACAGGCAGGTCAATATGGGAGTACGCTACCCTTTAGATACTGGGGGCCCAAGTCATTTAGGGCCTTATAGGTCAAAGTTAACACCTTGATGATCCCCCTTTAGCCTTCCAGCAGAGGATTCCGCCTCCCCATTTTACCTTGTAGCCAGAGGTCTTAACGTGAAGCCCCCTCTTGGTCAGGGTGGACTTCAGGCGGATGAAGAAGGAGCGCTCCAAAGCATCACTCTCTTCTGGGTGGCTGGTCAGCGGATCTAATGCACAGAGACAGAACCAAGTGGACCGTCAGGGGGAAAACTTCATGGCCACCGACGTGGCAAAACGGGAGAGTCAAGAGAGAAAAATTTTGTAGGCTGAAGAACAGAAAAAGCGCAAAAAGAGACGCAAACAAACCCCAACTCACAAAATAAGCTAAGGAGGTATACATTACTAAATGCATTTACATACATGCATAGGGTGTTTTTCCACTGGCAGTAAGTTCCCATTTTAGCACCCATTAAGGACCCATTTGGCTGAGAGCCAGATGACCCCATTTCCACGATGGACCCCATTAGGGACACATCTGTTTCCACCGCGGCTAAGGAAATCCAGATCATATGGGTCCTTCAGGACCCTTAAAGCAGCGGTTCTCAACCTTCCTAATGCCGCGACCCCTTAATAGAGTTCCTTATGTTGTGGAGACCCCCAACCATGGGGGTAGAGCAGCTGGGAAGTGGGAGGGAAGGGCGGCGGGAGACTTGTCGCGACCCCTCTCAAAGGGTAGTTCGACCCCCAAAGGGGTCCCGACCCCCAGGTTGAGAACCACTGCCTTAAAGGGATCTACAATGGGGTCTTCAGGCATAAAATCTAGATTATAGGGAGCCTGTTTCCACTGCAATTGGACAATGGGGTCTAGAGGAGGGTCAGGGAGGGGGCACCCATGGGGGGGTGCCCCAAAATCAAAACTCCGAAGTCCCTCCGAAGTCATTCCAAAGTCATTCTGAAATTGCCTCTGGAGATTAGCAAAAGCTCCGAAGGGGTTTTTCTGCAGAGCCTTTGCTAATCTCCGAAGGCAACTTTGGAGATTGCACCCCTTATCTCCCTTGTGGGTAGATCCAGATTTGCTACTGGGTGCTCTGGTGTTTCAACAGCAGGCAGGCTAGCACCCATTGCTATTGGGTGCTAGACCACCCATGGAAACACATTGGGTACTTCCCTTAATCTGGATCGACTATTCCTTAGATCTGGATCTTCTTAGATTCGGATTAAAGGAGAGTGGTGTAAAAACACC
>MTQE01003491.1:1852054-1870662 GCA_014337955.1 Aspidoscelis marmoratus
ACCCACCCACCCACCCATCCACCCATCCACCCATCCATCCATCCATCCATACATACATCCATACATACATACTGGGGAATATGGGGTGGGGGGAGCTGGTGAAGGAGAGTGCCGGAAATGATCCAGGGGTGAAAGGAAGGTGCTCAAATCTGGAGACGCGGTTGGTGTGTATAAAGAAGAAGGAGAAGAGAAAAGGTGCCCATACAGTGGCCATAGATTTCAAGGAAAACCCTTGGAGATCTCCGTCAAAAGAAGGGATGACAAAGGGGTTGAGATTTTTGAATCAAATTGCCACATTATAAGAGAACACGAAAACATATTGTACATTGAAATGAGTCCTTCCCAGAGGAGGGGAACGCGGTGTGTTTATCAGTTAAAAGCCAGAAAGATACAAGGGGCAATGGGATGGCCTTCTCAGCAGTCACAGGTTAGCCTGTGCGCTAAGTTTATTTCTTTATATTTATTTATCCCATCCCATACCCAAAGGTCTCAGGACGGGTTGCAACATTAAAAACCAGTAAACGTATAAAATGAACCTATTAAAGCCACAACGAGGCCTGAATGTGGGGAGGAAAAGCTCATTTAAACACACAGAGTGAAGGTGCCTGACGCACCTCAGGAGGAGACTATTCCAGAGTCTGGGAGCCACCACCGAAAAGGCCCTATCCTGGGTGCCACTGAGGGTGGTGGTACAACCGGGAGGGCCTTAATGCATGGGCAGGTCGATACGGAAGAAGGCTTTCCATTAGATATTTGGGGCCCAAGACATTTAGGGCCTTGTGGCTATTGTTACAACTAGAAAAGTTTGGAATTGCGATGATTAACATTGGTGCTGTTGTTGCTGCTACTTGCAGCTGCCTACGCCTGCTTTGGTGCGCTTGGATTTCTTCACGGGCCTCGAATAGTCCATGAAGAATAGAGGAGGCTGAGCCCAGCACGCCTTGGTGTTTTCCGCCAAGCCTTTTTATTTCCCTCACACAAACACCGTCGGGGCGGAGAGGGCTGCTCTCATATTCTCTTTCACTTTCTGGCTCGGTATAAATCTTTCACGAGCTTCCCAGATAAAAGCCAAAACAGAAGGACACGAACTGTGCAGGGAGGGGTCTCAAAATCCCAGTGCCAACCACCTCACCTGCCCTGGGGTTGGTGGGACGAGGAGGGGCCGCTGTGCGGCCCCTGGCAACGTCTCAGCCCTGTGCCTAGAGCAGATCAAAAGCAATGGAGTTTTAAGTTCGCTCTAAGTTTGGAGAAGAAGAAGAAAAGAGTTGGCTTTTCAACCCCTTCTGTTCTTCTCCCTTAAGGGGACTCAAAGCGGCTGACAAACCTTCTGCTCTTCTCCCCCCACAACAGACACCCTGTGAGGTAGATGGGGCTGTGAGAGCTCAGAGGAGAGCTGTGAATCACCCAAGGTCACCCAGCTGGCTTTGCGGAGGAGTGTAGAATCAAACCCGGTACTCCCAGATAAGAATCCAGCTCCTTAACCACTAGGTCAAACTGGCTATTGAGTCCCTTCTATTGAACTACAACTCCCATGATCCTCCTGGCAAAGTCCAGGTTCTCCAGGTGCTGTTCCAAACCTGGATTCCATTCTGCCCCAGTGTATCAGGAGGGCCCCAATACAGTTGCTGGCCGGGTGCAAAATGGGGTCCTTAAGGGGTCGTGTCTGTAGCTGATCCATGCCAATGGCATACTTATTGGGTTTCTAATACCCAATACCTAATGGGGTCTTTGTTGTAAGGATCTGATTCCAACGAGGATCGCATCTCAAAGATCCAGATCTTCTAAATCCGGATTAACAGATGTAAGTGCAAAAACAGCCCTCGATGCCCATCCACTGCCAGTTTCCTGAACGATCTGGCTGGGTTTCCGGCAGAACGGCCTCCAAGTTCCCACCCCAAAGTTACTGAGGGAACCATACCGGATTTGGAGGCCTCCGATAACCGGGAGGAAGAGCCGGAAGAGGCCAGACTGGAAGCTTTTGGGAGGCTTGAGTTTGGAGCGTCCGAGGGCAGCGTTAGGCCCAGCTGCTCTGCAACTTCAGGGTGATCTCCAGGGTGGACGTAGTCAAAGATGCTGCTGCCGGTCAGCTCCACCTGGAAAAGAAAGCACGAAGTGTCCCGCTCAGCGAGGTGGCAGGAGTGGAGTCCCCTCTTCCCAAGGGACCCTCGTTTTCCCTCTGAAAGCCAAGAGAGGCTTCTGGCACTGACCAGCATGAAGGTTTGGGCAGGCCAAGGGACAATACTGGACACCTCTAGAGGGAGGCCGAAGGAGCTGTCCAGGAGCTCAGGGCCCTGACTCCTGATGGTGTCCCAGAACAGGCACCTGCCCATCCGCATGGCTGGTGTAGGCTACAGAATAAGACCTCTGCAACCAGACCCACACCAACACAGAGCACGCTACATTTTGGACAAGCAGACCTTCAAATCGGCCAATAATACAGACAGGTAGGTAGGTAGGGATAAAGATGGATAGATAAGACAGTTGGGTTAATGGATGGATGGATAGACAGATATACAGGTAAATAGACAGGTAGTTATAAAAATGGATGGACGGACGGACGGACGGATCACAGCATCAGAGCCACTACACATCACCACAAAGTGCCAGCAAATCCCAGAGCTGAACTCTGCCTGTAATGGTGCCACATTAAAAAAAAATCCTTCTAGGGCTGCATCAGCGTCTATGACAGGACAGCAACCAGCTGCTGCAATAGCCAACCAGCTACACATGGGAGCCCACCAGCAGAACCCAAGGCCAGCAACTTGTTCACATATTATATTTATTTATAGGATGTGTTTGGTTTTAAATGTTCTTACCTGCCCTGAGACCTTCAGGTACAGGGCGGGATAGAAATGCAAATAATAAATAAAATAAATAAATACACTTGCCCCCTGCCTCCTGCCTGCTTAAAGAGGCTCCCCCAGCGTGCAGTGGTTGCCTCTCCCAGAAGCCCTGGCGAATGCCAAGCCCAGAAATGCCCTGGGAATTAGCCCCTGGCGAACGGTCAGTGGTTTGGGCAGCCCGGGCGAGGTCTCTTTCTCCTGTCCCATGCAACACCCTGCCACAAGGTTATGTTCAGCTGTGCTACTAACCCAGGTGGGATTCTCTGGTCTGCCACGGGATGATGGGAAGAAGAAGAAGAAGAGTTGGCTTTTCTACCCTGCTTTTCTCATCCATTTAAGGGGACTCAAAGCAGCTGACAAACCTTCGGTTCTTCTCCGCACAGCAGACACACTGTGAGGTGCGTGGGGTTGTGAGAGCTCAGAGGAGAGCTGTGACTAGCCCAAGGTCACCCAGCTGGCTTCATGGGTGAGGGCGGAATCAAACCCAGTATTCCCAGATACGGGTCCGGCTCCTTAACCACTAGGCCAAACTGGCTTACTAGGAACTGGTTCTCCCCATTAGGAACTGGGAGTCGTAGTTCAGGGCACAGCTGAGGAACAGCTCCTGCTATTTCTGCTGGAGCGCAAGCGGATTCACGCGGCTGTTGCCAGGGGGCTGGTGGGGAAGGGCGCGCCCCCAGACTGCTGCGTCCTCTCCATCAGCATGCAAGCCACTGGGGCGCACACTGCCTGAGATGCATACCAAAGGTCGCTGCTTCAGGGTAACGTTTCCCACATCCTAATGAAGGGCGGGGGAAGGCGATCAATAAATAATAACGCAGAGGTATTGGCTTCTCCCCGCACAGGGTTGGGCACATCGAAAGGAACCAGGACTCTGTGCACGGGAGGGCAGAGGACCGGGGGGGAGAGAAGAGGAACGGAGCGAAGGAGGAAAGCTCTGGTTCCCAAACTGTGGGATGGCGCACAGCTGGCACAGCTGGAATGCTGACAGGAAGGGAATGCTGGGGACAGACCCTGCTGTGGCTTCCCAGTATGGCTCCTTGCGCCATGTGTGTCTCCAAGTGCATTGACAACAGCATGGAGGGTTGCCAGACGAAAGTGGGTTGTGGCGGTGGCAGTGGAAAGAAGAAGAGAGGGCTTTTCTACCTGGCTTTTCTCACCCATTTAAGGGGACTCAAAGCGACTGACAAAGCTTCTGCTCTTCTCCCCACACACAGACCCCCTGTGAGGTAGGTGGGGCTGTGAGAGCTCAGAGAGAGAGCTGTGACTAGCCCAAGGTCACCCAGCTGGCTTTGTGGAGGAAGAAGAAGAGTTGACTTTTCTACCGCGCCCATTAAACGGGACACTCAAAGAGGCTGACAAACCTTCTGTACTTCTCCCTTCAGAGAACTCAAAGCAGCTGCCAAGCCTGTTCTTCTCCCCACACACAGACACCCTGTAAGGTAGGTGGGGCTGTGAGGGCTCAGAGAGAGAGCTGTGACTAGCCCAAGGTCACCCAGCTGACTTTGTGGAGGAGTGTAGGGCCAAACCCAGTATTCCCAGATAAGAGGCCGGCTCCCTAACCACTAGACCATTGCGCGTGCTACCCTTGAGGTAACTGTGCTGAGGCAGTGAAGATGTCCGAATCACCGGGCGGAAGGCCGAAAAAAGTAGTCATCCTCCAAGGGTGCCTCGTCCACGCCCCGGACTGCTGGATGGGAGGAAAGCTTGAAGCGCAGTCAACAGGGAAACAGCCTCTGGAAACATGGCACCCAAGTGCAGAGGAAGCCACCCAGCGCCCACGTCCCCCACAAAGGCACAGCTGTCGCTTCATGGGGCCCAACCTTTTGCCAGGGGCGCAGACAGGGAAGGGAGGGTGCGCTGAGCCCTGTGGTGGGCCTCTCTGCATGGTTTTCTTCCCACCCACCTGCCTTCTTGGCCAGGGGACCAACACTCTGCCCGGCGTCCTGCTTTGTTCTGGTGCCACCAGAATGTTGGGAGGCTGTAAGAAATCTAAATGCCTGGCTTTGCTGAGCCAGGAAGGGCCCAGGAGGAGGGCGAGAAAAGCGCATAGAAGCTGCCACTGGAAAACTCCTCTATGACCCAAGTGCTAATGGGCAGAGAGAGAGAAGGAGCGAGAAAGAGACAGAAAGAGAGAGAGAGAGAGAGAGAAACCAGCTTTGGTTGGGATCCAGTCAGAAGGGGCTGCCGGGAGGCCTTGAGGAAACAGAGAGCGAGATGTAAGTCACCTTCCTCGCCAGCCCAAGTGATGCTCAATCTCCCCCCCCCCCCCCCCCCCCCCCCCCCCCCCCCCCCCCCCCCCCCCCCCCGCCCCACTGCTCCACCGGTCCCCTCTGCCTTCCTACGAGGGCCTGCGGCAAGGTCGTTCCCATCACAATGTGACGCTGAATCAAAGGCTCCCTTCTCCTTGCCTGGGGTTCGCTCCAGGTCTGGAGGCTTTGACAAAGCAGACGCTGAAAGTGCCCAGTTTGTCAATGGGGCCTTGGGGAGCAAAGAGGAGCTTGAAAGGAGGAGCCGTGGCGACGTTCCTCCCCGGCTTCTCGCCCTCCTGACTCCCTCCCTCCCTCCCCCACCCAACCTGGGCACACCTCACCAAAATGGGTGGGAGGCAAGTGGCAGTGGGGTGGGTGGGTGGAGGAGTCGCCGCCACTGGAGAAATGAGCCCAGTCTGGTTGCAATGAGCCCAAGGCAGGGGTGCGTCTGCTTGCGCTTCACATCCAAAACCGGTCCAAGGAAGCAAAGAAGAAGGGCTGGCTTTTCTAGCCAGCTTTTCTCACCCATTTAAGGGGACTCAAAGCTGCTGACAAACCTTCCGTTCTTCTAGCCTCAACAGAACATCCTGTGAGGCAGGTGGGGCTGCGAGAGCTCAGGAGAGAGCTGTGACCAGCCCAAGGTCAACCAGCTGACTTTGTGGAGGAGTGTAGGGCCAAACCTGGTATTCCCAAATAAGAGTCCAGCTCCCTAACCACTAGACTGAACTGGCTCAGACCAAACTTCTCAGAAAAGGAGCCAAAGATAAGCAGTCCAGAGGTGCCCACAGCAATCCACCCAGGTTAGAACTCCCTGTAAAGGTCATACGTCAAGGGGAGGGGGGTGTTACCCTGTCCTGCTTAATTCCCACGGTGAATCCTGCCCAGAGAAAGGGCCTATCATGTGCAGACAGCCTATCTCACATCCATGGCAGGAATCTTTGGCAGCCTTTTAAAGATCTGGGTATTGCAGCGGCCCTGCAGCAAAGGATTCTGGGAGCCAGGGCACGACTGCCCACATCCAGGCCCCAAATGCTGAACCGGTATGCTGCTCTATCTCCGGAACTTGGCAGAAGCGCCCTTTGCTCTGGCAGTAAAGCGCTCCCTTGGGTTTCATGCAAGGGTCTCTTCCAGACCGGAAACTCTTCCCTTCCAGACAGCGACCTCAGCACTGAAACGCAGGCTGTCCACTTCCATCCAACCGCGGGAAACTGTGGCGCTTTTTACTCCCGGCTCTGGAAGGGAGGTGGTCATAAATCCCAGGGGTGAAAGACAGAGCTCTGCCTTGCCCCCAGGCAACCCCTATCCATGGCCTCAAGGCCCATTCAGATGTGCCCTTCTGGCTGTCTTGGCTGGCAGGGGGCTCTGGCTCCCCTCCCCTCCCTCCCTCCCTCCCTCCCTCCGGTTGGATGGATGTTTTCCAGCCAAAGGATGAGCACTGGTACATTGGGCCAAGCCCGGAAGCTGAAAAAGCCATGCAAACCCCCCACAAAACACGAAGACAGTTTGTGCAAAGCTTGGCCAGAAAGGTCACAGGGGGAGCTCAGCAGGTGAGCTGGCGGAACAGGGGAGCACATCAAAAGCACTGATGGGGGGGGACACTCCCCCCACTCTCCGCACTTCAACTGGGAATCCTTGGAGCCGTTTGGTGTCTCAAAGGGACGCCATGGCAGCTGCCACTCACACAGGTCAAGCCAGCTAATCCTGGGCCCACTGCCAGACGGCTGCCACCTGTGTGCCCTTTGCAAGGGTGCCCTGATGCCCCCTACCCCTTTGCCCGGCAAAAAGGTCTCATCCTGCCCCCCCCCCCATTGCTGGTCTCGACCTCCTGGGCAGGAGCACACTTCCTCTGCTCATGCTCAGAGCCACAAAGCAGCTGCCACAAAGACCCCTGCCCAATCCCACTTTCCTGCCTTGCTGTCAAGGTGAAAATAAATAAATAAATAAATAAATAAATAAATAAATAAATAAATAAATAAATAAATAAATAAATAAATAAATAAATAAATGATGATAATGACAATAATAATAAAAAAGGAGGCAGAAGCTCTGATTCTAGCAGCACAAGAACAGTCTACGAGAACAAATGCTATCAAAACCAGAATGTTTTTTTTACATTCTATTTGAATCGAATCCCCCAAAATCCGATTCGATTCGAATCTTTTAAATTCGGATTTAACAAGACTCGATTCGCATTTATCAAACTGGAATCTATTTGTTTGAATTTTTCATTCGAATTTGCACATCTTCCCCACATCCGTACGCACCCGTAGATGTCCGTACAGCTCTGTATGCATCCCATAGTTATCCTGTATGCAACCTGTTTTCATCCTGTACGGATCCATACAAATGCATACAGATGCGGGAAAGATTTGAAGGGAAGCGTGAGGGGTCTGAGTGCAAAGAGGAGAGTTGGCTTTTCTACCCTGCTTTTCGCACCTATTTAAGGGGACTCAAAGCTGCTGACAAACCTTCTGTTCTTATCCCCACCACAGGCAACATATGAGATGAGTGGGGCCGTGAGAGCTCAGAAAGAGAGCTGTGACTAGCCCAAGGTCACCCAGCTGGCTTTGTGGAGGAGAGCAGAATGAAACCCGGTATTCCCAGATAAGCGTCTGGCTTCCTAGCCACTGCCCAGCACTGTCGCTAGCAGGCCTGCACAGATCCACAGCACAGGGACTTCCAGCTGCAGAAGGAAGAGAGACGGGAGACTGGAGTTGCCCACATGCTGCGATCTCTAATCCTCAGAATGGAAACCAAGAGCAGAGCCTTCTAGTCACGCATCCATCCTGCTGCGGGTGGAATCCATGCCAGGCAGGAAAAACAGGGGTGAAGGAGTTCATTCCTCAGGCCAGCCACACAGCCACCACCTCGGAACATGGAAGCTGGGGGGGGGGGGGTTGTCCTATCCTGTCCCATCAGATTTGCATCAGAAAAGGGTCAGGAAGAAAATGTTTTGCCTCCCCGAAGGAAAAGAGAAGGGAAAAGGGACAGATGGGCAGTAGAAAAGGTTTTCATCCAAAACGGGAGCTCCAGATTCAAGCAACCTTTGCTCATGTGAGCCTGGCATTCAATGCGTGCAGAAGAAGTTGCAGAACGTTTTCCAGGGCAGAACACAGCACAGGGAGGGCTAAACGACACCCGGAGGGAGCGACAGAGAGGCTATGGGACCATGGGCAGCTTTGCAATTTGCGCTCCTTCCTTCCTCCCCATCCTGCCTTACAGGAGAGACGGGCAGAATCCCAAAAGGAAGCATTTTCTTCCCACAAATGCTCACCTGGGCAGGAAAGGCAGATCATCCGTGCTCAGAGAAAGCGGCTTGGAAAGACAGCATCATCCGTGGGAGAGATGCTGAACACCATTCACTTTTCAGGGGGGAAGAGGCCAAAAGACAAGGCCAGGCACCTCAGTCTCCAGAAAAGTGACAAACAGTGATCTCAGCCACAGCCAGGGAGCAGAACTCAAAGGGGACGGGGACACCTGGACCAGACTGGGGTTTCAGCTGGAGCATTACATCCATGGGAGATGCGAAGAAGCCCTGTGATGCCCAGAAGTGTACATAGCAAAGTGAAACAAACAGCACTGGTCCATGTCTCTCCTTTTAATTTTAATGGAATGGAAGGTAGAACTGGATATAGGAATCATAGAGTTGGAAGGGACCTCTAGGGTCATCTAGTCCAACCTCCTGCTCAGCGTAGGATTCTCTAAACCATCCCAGACAGATGTAGGTCCAGCCTCTGCTTGAAGACCTCCAGGGAAGGAGAACCCACCACCTCCCATGGCAACCTATTCCATGGACTGGTTGCCCGCACTGCCAGGAAGTTTTTCCTCATATCTAATCTGTGTTGACTCCCTTGATGTTTCATCCCGTTGCTTCTAGTCCTCCCATCTTGTGCAAGTGAGAACAGGGACGATCCCTCTGCACTGTGACAACCCTTCGGATACTTGAAGACCACCATCATGTCTCCTCTCAGTCTTCTCTTCTGCAGGCTAAACGTTCCTAGGTCCTTCAACCGTTCCTTGTAGGACATGGTTTCCAGACCACTAACCATTTTAGTAGCCCTCCTTTGGACTTGCTCTAGTTTGTCAATGTCTGGTATGAATATATGCTGGTATGAATTGGGGAAGCTCAGGTCAGAGATCATTTTTAATGGAATCATCAAGAGAAATGTACTTGGTTGTGGCGTGTGCAATCCACTGACTCCTTTGAAAAGTCCACACTGGGATCTATGTCTTCTCCCCCACCATTTTATCCCTGCAACCATCTTGTGAGGTAGATCAGTCGAAGAGGCAGTAACCTGGGCCCAGTTTCCCCCAGGGAGCTTCCATAACCAAGAGGGGATTCGAACCCAGGACCTCTCAGGTTCTAGCCCCATACACTGACTCTCTGGCGTCTGCTGCAGAAAGGTGCCGATTTCAACACATGCAAAATGTCCACGACAGACAAGAGCCAAGGGGTTCCCTGTTGACCTTTAAGTCTACTTCTAAAGGGCCTCCTCATGAGGGCTAGGCGCATGGCTCTTTGTTAACACAGTGGTGGAGACTCTTGCTTGCGAAGCAGGTGATGGGTCTGGACAGCCAATTCTGGGATTCACCTGCAGGACCCGGACGGAGGTTTTAAGGCAAGCCGCATGTCCACAGCCCGGCTCGCACTGCAGACAAGCGTCTTAGCTATCCTCAGCGGGGCCCGCCTGGCCACATTACTCATGCGCTGTACATCGGGCCCTATGAGTCAGATTCTTTATTTCTAGCCTCCGCATACATTATTCATGCTTTCGTACACAGCTCACACGACTCCTACCTGGGAGAGCCCGAGGTAAATAGAGACGGTCTCAGAGATGTAAAGGAATTTTCCCTCTTGGTTCAGAGCAAATACAAACCCATCCAGGGACTGCAGAGAGAGAGAGAGAGAGAACAGAAACAAAAGAAGAAATTATATGTATTTCAAGTATCGCAGGTCATTTATTTTCCTAAGTAGAAGGGCAAGGGATGGTAAAGTTAGGCAGCCCTTGAAATACTAAGAAATTTGCTAAGAAATTCGGCAGGCATCTTGCTTGAGCCAGTTTAGTCTACTGGTTAGGGAGCCAGACTCTTATCTGGGAATGCTGAGTTTGATTCTGCACTCCTCCATGAAGCCAGCTGGGTGACCTTGGGCTAGCCACAGCTCTCTTCTGAGCTCTCACAGCTCCATCTGCCTCACAGGGTGTCTATTGTGGGGAGAAGAGTAGAAGGTTTGTCAGCCACTTTGAGTCCCCTTGAATGGGTGAGAAAGGGGGGGTAGAAAAGCCAGCTCTTCTTCTTCTGGAGAGACAGTATCCCCCAATGCCTGGAGTGTCAGGCTAAAATTCAGAAAGCCCTGGGCTTGAATTCTCACTAAGTCAGAAAAGCTCTGCAGGTGGCCAAAGGTCAGTCTCTGCCTCTCCTGACCCACAGGGCTGTTGTATGGATAAAATAGAGGGGACAAAGGAAGAAGCACTACCTTGGGCTCTTTAGTAGAAAGGTGGAATATGGGTGCCATGGATAAAACAAACGAAATAAATTAAGGGCAAGAATTTCTGCCCCCAATTGAGCCTTGGAAAACCAGAAGGATAATTTTAATCCCCTCCCCAGCAGTGACCTTTAAATTTTTATTTATCTGTTTATTTCCATTCCTGTCCAATTCTTATACCCTATTGGCCAGACTGGCTGAGATCATGGAACAAGAAGAAGAAGAGAAAGAAGAAAAGCTGTCTTTCCTACCCTGCTTTTCTCACCCATTTAAGGGGACTCAAAGCTGCTGACAAACTTTCTGTTTTTCTCCCCATAACGGACACCCTGTGAGCTAGGTGGGGCCATGAGAGCTCAGAAGAGAGTTGTGGATAGCCTAAGGTCACCCAGTGGGCTTTGTGGAGGTATGTGAAATCAATCCTGGTATTCCTAGATAAGAGTCCGGCTCCTTAACCACTTGACCAAACTGGAGGTTCTAGTCCGGTGATGGCCAACCTATGACACGCGTGTCACAAGTGACACGCCAAGCCCTTTTGGGTGACACATATTGTCGCCCTGGCACTTGGGCGTGTAGTGCTTGCTTGTTCTTGAAGTGTACGAAATACCAACTTTCAGCTGAAGATTCAGCAACAAAATTCACTAATGTAAAGAATTATATGTTTTTGCTTTTAATAAAATACATATATCAAAAATATAACTTTTTTACTAGAGCTACAAATATCACAAAATTATGGATATTTCTAGATGTGACACAGCACCCAAGTTAAGCTAGGTTTTCTTGTGAATTTTGACACACCGAGCTCAAAAGGTTCGCCATCACTGTTCTAGTCCATCAGCCTTTGGAGGACCACCTCCATCTACCAGGTTCTGCCACAGCAAAACAATTACTCTGGCATTCTACAGCACCCTGGACAGCTCCTCTAAAGGGCTCAGGCAGGGGATGCTGCTTAAATAATCAAACCGGCTCCTTCCAAGTTTGAAACACGTTTTGAACATCTCTGCAACATTCTGCCTTCTGGAATGTTTTCCCAAAATGTGCCGTAGCTGCATTTCTAAGGCAAAACTCCAAGCAATTTTTTTTTTTAGACTTTCCCCTACCAGCCAAAAACGAAAAAGTAGATCCAGGGCTAAGACGTATGAACCTCTTTGCAAGAAAAGCATGCAAGTGAGGTATAAACTATCCTCCCTTTCGTCAACAGAGTGAGGGATGAGAAGGTCTATCCTCAGCTGATGAGCATGTCATCTAGATAGCTATATTCATATAACATGATATTTGTGGACAGTTGGCAAAGGCTGCGTACAGCCCTAAGATAATAAAAAAATATTAGACATTCTCTTCTACCCAGGGAGAAATACCGGTTTAAAATACACTATCAAGGGTTGGTAAAGTCTGTTTTAAAAGAAAAATGTCATATTTCTAGGACTCATGGAGGAGACCAAGAACATCACTGGGTGAAGCCTCGGAAGGCATGATGGTTGGCAAATAGATTTTTAGTTTTTTGAGGGGGGGTTGAGAAGAAGAAGAATGTGAAGGAGAAGAGTTAGCTTTTATACCCTGCTTTTCTTACCCATTTAAGGGAACTCAAAGTGGCTGACAAACCTTCAGTTCTCCTCCCCAGAACAGAAAACCCTGTGAGGTTGGTGGGGCTGTGAGAACTCAGAAGAGAGCTGTGACTAGCCCAAGGTCACCCAGGTGGCTTTGTGGAGGAGTGCAGAATCAAGCCCAGAATTCCCAGATAAGAGTCCGGCTCCCTAACCACTCACCCCATCTTCATAACAAGTGGAAGAAAATAGTAATTTAAGACACACATCTACAAAAAAAATTCCCATCTGAATTCCCCCCGAAAAAAAGGAAAATCCTGTAAAACAGTCTCGTTCACGCAGAGAAAGATAGATACGGAATTCAGATTTCTCCGGCCAGAATTTGGGCTACCTTGAGACAGAAGGCTGATATGGATGCTTAGAAGCACTCCACACGCCTTGCCCTGATTAAAGCAAATATATTAACATCTCACGTTTCGGCGTGAAGCTCTGGAAGGGAAAAACAGGCTTGACAGCGGAGACCTGTCTTGCATTAAAAGCCTGGAATTCTCTCTTCCTCATTAGATCTCTCCATCCTAGTGCAGGGTTTTAGGGGACGAGGTTAACTCCTGCCTCGTCCCAAAGTAGGACCTAGAAGCATTTGCTCAGGAAGAGAGGAACATCTGGAAGAGACACACACTCCCTGCAAACAGAAGCAAGTGCTTCCCAAAGGCTCAGGGAGGGAAAATCCTGGATCCCTGTCAAGCAGAGCAAGCAGGAAGCAGATCAGTGAGGCTGGAGGGAGGAAGGGGTTAAAAAAAAGCGCAGCCAAAAGAGTGCCCCCCCCACCCCCAAATTGTTCCAGGAAACAGGAAGCTGCTCCCTGAGGAGACACAGGGCAGACGCCTCTCACAGCCCCTTTGAAGCTTACCATGGCAAATGGAAAGCCAAGCCAAGCAATGTCCGTCGGGCATCAGCCAAAACTCTGAAAGTTGGATGCAGGAAACTCAAGTTTCATTCTAGGGAACCAGCTAGGGATGGGCACAGCTGGGTTTTTTCTTAGAAAAATCTGTATTCATACAAATAGGATTCCCTTCGATACAAAAGTATTCGTACGAATGTCCAATATGAATGAATAAGTATCCAAGAAAAAACAAGGTCCGTTTTCTCGACTGCAGGTGTCCAGCTTCGGCATCTGGGTCCCCAAAATGCGTCTCACGTGCAAAGCTGAGCCACTGTAAGGCAGAGTGAATGGCAGAAGGCAGAGCAGAAAAGGCCGGCTTTGCTGGAGCTCCCCTGAATGCTTATCTCCGCAGGATAATATCCAAATTGATTCTTGCAAGCATGCTTTTGGGAAGCTATGCAGGATTTTGGACGCCCTGGTCGCGGAGACAAAAGCCTTTACTCACACTGTAGGGACAGGCATCAATGGCTGATTTGGCATTTGATTTGGAATGAATGTTAGAAAATCCACATTCGTTCTAATAGTTCCCATTCAAATGTGGTAGGATTCTATTCAATACGACTGAAGACAATAAGACAATTTGTACGAATATCCGATACGTATCTGATACAAACACATATGTATCCGACCCGAATGCATAGGGATCCGATATACGTATCCTGTGTATGAATGTCCAAATCCAGAAGAATTTGTAGAGATAACTAATGTTACAGTTATTCCTGCACATGCCCTACTACGCTGTAATGGAACAAGGGCGGGATATTTTGAGAAAGGAAGGCGTTTTCCCGCCTGCTCTCAAGGCCAGCAGCCCACCCATCCAGCCCTCTGTGCCGTATCCACTGGCAGCTGATATTATTGCCACCACTGGGCATCTAACATGGTGCAAACTTCTAGAAGCTTCCAGAAAGCAAAAACAGAAGAACGGCCCTACTGGATTGAACCAAGGGCCCATCCGATCTGTAAGAGCACAGGAAACAAGCTGCTGGATCAGACCGGCGGCTCATCGAGTCCAGCAGCATGTTCTAACCAATTGCACATGGAAGCCTACAGGTAGGGGCGTCAACGGACACCCCTTGCCCTTCTCACAAGTCTCCCAGAAGCTGGCCTCCAGAGCTACAGGGCCTTCTTGTGGGTGGCCCCCTGAAGTCACCAAGGATTAGAACTATTGGTAAGCCGGGATGGCCTGGTCTTCCACAAATTTCTCCATATCCTTTCTGAAGACTCAAGCCTCCCGCTCCCCCCCCCCCGCATTTCCTCCTCCCTCAGCTGGGACGAGGCCGGCCATAACAATGCCACTAATCCCGACAGAATATCTCTGCACACAATTACCGCAATCCCCCACGAAGGGATGCGCGGAGGGAAATGGCAGGGAGGCGACAGTCCCATTTACGCCTGGGCGCATTAATTGCTGCTGACAGACACAATTGCCTTTTGCTTCACCACTGAACGGTTTTGACGTGGCGTCCGGGGGTCATCGCTGTGGCAATTAAACTGTTAACACCACCCAACGGGGGGAACGAGGGAAGCCGAGGGAAATGGAGGTCTCCACTGTCTTGGATTTTGCACCCGGCGCAGACAAAACATCTGGCAGAAAGAAACCGAAGGGAGCCGATTTTCCTCCTCCTTGCCTAGTTCTGGAAATCGGAGTCACTCCAGAATGCCTAAAGATGCATGCGTTCCCCTGGGACGGTGCTCGAACCCTCGGGGGATTTGTCTGGAAACCACTTTAACAGAATTTTTACCATTTCATTTCCCTCCTTCCCTTGCTCAATGACATTGTGGAATGCTAGGAATTGTAGATGCTCCTAAACACCTCTGGAGGAAGGGCAACGGTAGCCCCGTGGAAGGCGGAAGAGACCGGCATTTACGCGGTCAAAACATTTCTAGAGCACCGCTTGCGGAACCGGTTCCAAAGACCCATCTGAAAATCAAGGAACATAAAAAATACTGCAACGAGAGGAAGGAGGGAAGGAGACATGCTGTCCTCCCGTTCAAACAGGAAAGGCCTGGGCAGGTTCCTGGAAAAATGGTCCCCGCTGCTGGATAAAGCTAAGATGGAAAATCCCTTCTGGCCTAGCCCTACCTTTCCCTCTTGCATTGCAAACTGCAGGTTGCAAACAGGGGGCCAATTTGCTCTACAGCCCGCAGTGCATGATTAGAAACTTCTGGGAAGAGCATCTGTACATGGAGGAGGCTGTTACAGGATCCAATTGCCCCCGGCCTTTCCAGAACTCCCTAGTGGGTCTAGTGGTTAGGGAGCCAGACTCTTATCTGGTAATACTGGGTTTGAGTCTGCACCCTTCCATGAAGCCAGCTGGGTGACCTTGGGCTAGTCACAGCTCTCCTCTGAGCTCTCACAGCCCCACCTAGCTCACAGGGTGTCTGATGTGGGGAGAAGAACAGAAGGTTTGTCAGCCGCTTTGGGTCCCCTAAGTGGGTGAGAAAAGCGGGGTAGAAAAGCCAACTCTTCTTCTTCTTCTTCTAATCATCCACTAGGTGTGGCGCATGAAATCGTACTCCACACCTTTATTAACCTTACCTGAAACCTTACCTGGCGCATCCGTGCACCTTCACCTTTTCCAGTGCTCTGGGGTTATCTGAGATGCCGCAAAGGCACCTCAGATGACCACAGAAGCCACTGTGCATGCGCAGAGCGTCAGTGTTGTCATAGCTATCGCACTCATGTATACACAGTTGCGTAGGACGCCACAAAAAAAATGGAGCTGTGGCACGATCGAACACAGCTGAGTGTGCAGTCGCACGTGGGGTGGGCTACAGTTAACTAGTGCTCCCAAATGCCAGTGGCAGCTAAAGCTGGGTGATTACGCTCCTTTCCCATCCAGGGGATGGGAAGGGAAGTGCGAAATCACCCAAGAATTCCACACCTGTTTCACACCAGCATTCTATGGTTGTATTTTGTTATTACTGTTGTAATTATTTGTTTGTTTGTTTGTTTGTTTACATTTCTGTCCTGCCCCATACCCGAAGGTCTCTGGGTGGGTAACAACCTTAACACAGCAGACTAAAAACAGAATATACATTTAAAAACTTTAAAAATTCAACAAATCTAAAACAATACACAACACGTTTAAAATGACGGTATCTGTACTGGGAGGGGAAATATAATCAGCTCAGCTAAAGTCCAGGGCAGAGAGATGCCTCTTCACCACCTTCCTAAATATATATATATATAAGGAAGGGGCATGACGCACCTCAAGGGAGAGGCTATTGCGTAGCCTGGGGGCCATCACTGAAAAGGCCCTCTCCCAGGTGCCCACCAGCCTCACTACTGAAGGTGGTGGGACAACCAGGAGGGCCTCCCCTCCAGATCTCAAGGCATGGGCAGGTAGATATGGAAGAAGGCATTTGTTTAGATATTTGGGGCCCAAGTCATTTAGGGCCTTAGAAGTCAGGGTCAAGATCTTGAACTGCAACTCTTTTAAGACTGGCGCGATGTGCGTCCAGACAACTGTTCCTCTAAGCAGTCTGGTAGCTGCTTTCTGCACCACCTGCAGCTTTCAAAGGGCCCAGGGCAGGTCACAATGTTCAAAGTGCATACATACAATGTTGTGCCAGCACATACAACACTAGGGCCTGTTCTGAAATTTGGAAACCCCCTGTAGTTCCAGCAGTCAAAGGAGAATTCTGTTAACCGCAAGTATCAATGGAGGCTCAGTGTAGAACCTCCATTTCCAGGAGCATGAGCTCCAATTCTGGCTAGGGAGCCAAGGTGGAAGCAGCATTGCATTTGAGAGCTACCTGCCTCTTCTCATTTTGGCTCTGTTTGTATCCTAGCTGGGAGCAGCAGGTGCGCTTTGCAGGTCGAAGGCCACCCTTCCCCCGGCACTTCCCCCACGTGCAATGGGTGGACGCAACACACCGCGTCAGCTTCAGCCAGGCAGCTGTTGGCACATTCCCCTCCCTCCTTATCACATTGTCCCACTGCACACAGCCAAATCCAATTGCTGCCGATTAAACCCAAATTAGGCCACACAAACCAGCCTTGGAGCAGGGGAAAGCGTCAGCAGCAGCCCCGAGACGGCAAGTGAAGGAATGCGTTTTGGAAAGGCAAGGCAAACAGAATTAACCTCCTGAATTTCCCCCCTGCAAGGAGAGCTCCGACTCAATGGACACAAATGTTTTCCTCACCCAGCAGCTCTTAACAGCCGCTGTGGTTTCCTGTAAAATTAAGCTCAGCGTCTGCCACCCAAATGAGGCAAGAACCTGGGGCCGATTGGCACTCCAGCCGATAGGGCATGATCGGGGAACTTCTGGGGAAAAGCGCCCGCACCTTGAGGAGGCTGTTGCAGCCTCCAGGTGCCCACTGCATGCCCACAAGTTCCCTCATGGTGACCTAGGCGTGGAGCACAAAATCGTGCCCCACACCTTCACCAACCGTCCAGGCGGCGGCCATTCACACCTCTTCCGATGCTCTGGGGTTGTCTGAGGTGCCGCGCAAGTGCGCCGGCACCCCAGATGACCACAGCCGTGGCTGCGACCACATGTGCAGAGCATCGGCGGCGTTATACTGACAATGCTGACATGCGGCGCAGTCGCAGAGGGCGCTGCAAACAAAATGGCGGTGCCCTGAAGAGGACCGGCCCCGGGACTGGTCCCAGGTGAGCGACCGATTGCACAGGACTTAGTCTGTAAGTGCAAGTGCTAGTTAACGTTGGGAAGGGAAGTGCGAAATCGCTCCAGCTCTCTGCCCAGCCCGTCCTGGTCCGTCGGCTGTGCAAGACAGAGACGCCTGGCATTCCGTTTCTTCCCAAGAAAAAGGAAGGGACCGGATGCCACCATGTTAGGTATTGCCCCTTCCTCTTTGCCCCCATCACGAGGTTCCTTAACTCTCCGCTTTCTGCCCTCAGAAACTCTGAAAGGCCCTGGCGATTTCCCCAAAAGCTGGAGACAGAGCCTGGAAAATGTCTCCAAGAAATCCCATGCGCTTTTGCAGGCCAGAAAACCACTGCACCGTAGAGCGCCTCCGCTCGCCCACCCTGACAGCTGTTCCCCTGGCGGGGGGGTGGGCGGCGGCGAGGAGGTGTGATAAACCGCCGTTTAAAACATTACCATATGCCACTTCTGATCATTAAGCGAAAGCCCGGGGAGAGAGCCGGTAATGAGGGCTCTCAAGAAATAATTAGCCCAATCCTTCCACCTCAACGGCGCTTGGCCTCGAATGTCAAGGTGCCCAAACCGTGTATACATTTTTAGTCCCTCGGCGGGGCCTGGGAGGAACTGGGAGCTGCCATTGCTGCACTTTGTGTCAGGAGTAGGGGGAATTAAAGTTTGCGCTCAGCTTATGGCCTCACTCAGTTACAGCAAAGCTAAAAGCCCTCCAGGGTTCTGTCTGATAGCAAGATCTAGAGGAGCATGAAAATCCAAGAGGGTCTCTGCCCAAATTCCTCTTGTAGAGCAAGACAAGCCAGGCCCTGCAGACCGGCTCCATAACATCTCAAATAAAACGTTATTTAACATCATTAAAACGTTAAAGCAATAACAGCATCTGCCAGTGGGAAGAGAAAAGTATATCTCCATTTAACT
>MTQE01003491.1:1870730-1886814 GCA_014337955.1 Aspidoscelis marmoratus
CAGCATCTGCCAGTGGGAAGAGAAAAGTATATCTCCATTTAACTGAAGGCCAGGACAAAGAGGAGCGTCTTCACTGCCTTCCTGAATGTATGCAATGAAGGTGATAGACACAACTTAAGGGGGATACTATTCTATAGCTTAGGTGCCATCACTGAGAAGGCCCTCTCTCGGGTGCCCACTCCTTTTGCTGCTGGGAATGGTGGGACAACCAAGAGGGCATCCTCTCCAGATGTTAAGGCATGGGCAGGCTGATATGGGAGAAGGCGTTCCTTCAGATATTTGGGGCCCAAGTCATTTAGGGCCTTATAAGTCAGAGTTAACACCTTGAATTGGGCTCGGTAGCGAACTGGAAGCCAGTGAAACTCTTTTAAGACTGGCGTGATGTGCGTCTGAACAACTGTTCCTGTAAGCAGCCTAGGAGCTGCATTCTGCACCAGCTGCAGCTTCCGAAGGGCTCAGGGCGGGTCACAATGTTCAATAAAATAAGCATTATAAAACGTGTATAAAATCTGCCAAATGTTATTCAATAAAGTTTGAGAATCAAGGGTGGCTACTGCAGGCAAAGCAAATGGGGCACATTTGCCAGAGTGGCCGGCAAACCTGGAAGAACCACGCACAGATCTCTCAGAAGCCTGAAGCACAGCTGTCTCTCTGATCTGGTGGCAGATCGAAAAGGAATCCACGCTAAAGATCCGGCCTGGAGAGAAGGCCGAGCAATCTGTGGCTAGCCATTTTTGTGGTGTGATTGCAGCAAGTTTGTTCCTCTTCCCAAAATGGCAGAAGACGCTGAAGCAAGAATCCAAACCCAGTGCTGAAAGGGTCTTTGCAAATACTGGAATACTGGGACACTACGCAGGGGCCATTTATGGCTCTGTAGGAGAAATGCTCCAGGTATTTTTCCTTTTTCCAGCAAACTGCCGTCTTGGTAGTATTCAAAACAGGAAAACCTCAGGCGCAAAGTGAAGGAGACAGGGAGGTACAAAACAAGAGAGGAACGTTTCCCAAGACTGAAGAGGAAGGGAGACCGTCCAGGTGTGCCACTCACCTGCAAGATATGTCCCCCCAGGTGCTGCTCAAAGAGTTCCGTCAGCAGCGCACTCACGTTCCGCCGGCCGGAAGCTGTGGAGAGACCAAGAAGCAGCCATCAGAGAAGGAGGAGAAGAAGAGTTGGCTTTTCTACCCTGCTTTTCTCACTCATTTAAGGGGACTCAAAGCGGCTGACAAAGCTTCTGTTCTTCTCCCCACAACAGAACACCCTGTGAGGTGGGTGAGGCTGTGAGAGCTCAGAAAAGAGCTGTGACTAGCCCAAGGTCACCCAAATGGCTTTGTGGAGGAAGAAGAGTTGGCTTTTCTACCCCGCTTTTCTCACCCATTCAAGGGGACTCAAAGCGGCTGACAAACCCTCTGTTCTTCTCCCCACAACAGAACACTCTGTGAGGTGGGTGGGGCTGTGAGAGCCCAGAAGAGAGCTGTGACTAGCCCATGGCCGCTTCGTCTCACATTGTTTTTTATAGTTGGGGAAGTTTCCCTCCCTTGGCTACATCACCCACCGTCCTTAGCACATGGGGACTAGCTTTAGGACAGTGATGGCCAACCTATGACACGCGTGTCACAGGTGACACACCAAGCCCTTTTGGGTGACACACATGGTCACCCTGGCACCTGCTTGTTCTTGAAGTGTACGAAATACCAACTTTCAATTGAAGATTTAGCAAACAAAATTCAGCAACAAAAGTCACTAATACAAATAATTGTTTGTTTTTGCTTTTAATAAAATACATATATCAAAAATATAACTTTTTTACTAGAGCTACAAATATCACAAAATTATGGATATTTCTAGATATGACTCAGCACCCGAGTTAAGCTAGGTTTTCTTGTGTATTTTGACACACCGAGCTCAAAAGGTTAGCCATCACTGCTTTAGGACAACGATAGGGGTGAGCATGAGCATTAGTAACATTCGAAATTTGTACGAATTTGGCTGAATTTGGACATTTGAGTTCGAATCGCATGTTGACACGCTTGAGGACTGACATTTGAACTGAAATAAAATGTTTTGATACATTCATGTGATGCAATTGCATCACAGAAGGCCGGCCGATTGCTGAGCGGAGCCCGGAGGGAAAGGGCGGTTCGTGCTCTTAGGTCTGTATATTCACGTCCAGTCCTTATGCTACGGTCATTGGCCAAAATGGCACCCACCCCACCTTCCTATGATAGGACTCCAATAGCTCTTTGCTCTTGCACAAAAAGGTGGGGGGATTCCTCCATGGGAAACCCCCTCCGCTGGTCTATTTACTTCCCCCCTTTATTTATATGCCACTCTTAAGCCAGAAGACTATGGGAGCGGCTTATGGCAAACAATCTTAGACAAGCCCTGCCTTCGGCCTTCCAGTCTAAAGGGACAACACAGAGATGGAAGAAGATCTGGGGGGGCACAGGGACACCCCAACTTTTGGTCTCCTTATCTCCCGCAGTCCTTACAGGGAGTCTTATATATGTAGCTTCTTGATATTCCGCCTTTTAACCTAAAAAAGACTACATGTATTAAGGCTGGAAGTAAAGAGAAACTAGAGACCAGGATCTTTCAGGGAAGAGCGTTTTTAGCCTCCACACACAAAATAATTTGGCAAAGCAGATGCTGTCACCAAGGAGAGCATTTGCACATAAATTCTTGGAAACATTTGCACGGGGTTGCAGGAAAAAGCCAGGGAGGGGGGACCTGCCCCCAACAGCATTTTCTGTCTCTTTAATAGCATGCAGAAATATATCTCTATCTGTACGCACACAATTTGAGGCGATGCACAGAGATGCGCAAGCAAAGGAAGGGCCGCGCGATGGTCCAGACACCGGGAACTCCCCTTGGGGGAAGACGGGATAGCGGGGGGCGGGGGGAGAGGGGAATGAGCATGAGAGGGAAGCATTGTGTTCTGCACATTCCTGGGAGACGGGATTAGAATACTTATCAGCCCGCCATTCACAGCTCCCCAGCAAAGCTGAAAAGCTCACAAGACCCCAGCTTAACCTCTCTTTCAGTGGCTTCCTTCTTTGCAGCATGGGACGGCATCGTTCCCTGGCTCAGGGGACAAGGCGGGCGCGGGGGTGGGGGGAGGAGAAGGCCTGATCCAGCAGGGCTCCGCTTAGGTTCTGATGGAGACTTAAGCAGGCAGGCGAGCCGGCAAAGATGGCAAGATGGGAAGCCGTTGAGGTGGCCCTTTCCAGGAGAGTCTTTGCAGGGGTGAGGCGCACTCGCCCAGGAGGAGATGTGACCCTTGGTTCAGCTAAGAGTATGGCCCTCCGCTAGCCAAGATGTCCCTGCCCCGTCCCAGGGCTGTTCTGAGGTGGCTGGAGTGCTGAGGCCTGACTGGACGGAAGGCAAAGTGGCAAAGGGTGGCATGGGCAGGGAGGAGCAGAAGCAAGACTACAGAAGAAGAAGAAGAAGAAGAGTTGGATTTTCTACCCCGCTTTTCTCACCCATTTAAGGGGATTCAAAGTGGCTGACAAAGCTTCTGTTCTTCTCCCCACATCAGGCAACCTGTGAGATGGGTGGGGCTGTGAGAGCTCAGAAGAGAGCTGCGGCTAGCCTAAGGTCACCCAGCTGGCTCCATGGAGGAGTGCGGAATCAAACCCGGTATTCCCAGGTAAGAGTCCAGCTCCTTAACCACTAGACCAAACTGTCCACATTCCTGTGCGAAGCCACAGGAAAACAAGTGCCAACAAGAACCGAGTAATGCACACCTCTGAAGCAGCTCTGGACTGAAATCCTCGTGGAGGCAAAAGGGACAGTGGACAGAGGTCCTGGGCTGGTGGGTGGAGCGGCTCATGGCCCCCTCCTCCGATCTACAGGGGCCTTTTCACACTACGTATGGTCGTCAACACTTAGTGAACTTCTGGGGAAGAGCATCTGCCCTCGGAAGGGCCTGTCACAGCCTGCAAGGGTGTTCCCACACCTTAACCAACCTGAACTATAAGCTTACTTGGAGTGTCCAGCAGTGCGACCATGCTCACCTCCTCCAGTGCTCTGGGGTCGTCTGAGGTGCCACACAGGGACGCTGGCACCTCGGACAACCACAGACGCGACTGCACATGCATAGAGCATAAGTGTCATCACGGCGCTGGTGCACACACAGCCATGGAGGGTGCCGCAGCCAAACCGGCAGTGTCCTGAAGAGGACTGGCCCTGAAATCGAATCAAGGTAAGTATTCCACCGCGCAGGGGGATGGGGGACGGCTAAAGTTGCCAAGGGCTCCAAGTGCGCTTCATTGCGCTCCTTTCCCATCCAGTGGATGGGAAGGGAAGTGCGGAAACGCCCCAGGTCTAGGAGTAGAAGATCTGGACGGTGGGTAGCTGGGAATGGCTCCTCTTGGTTTCTTATGGACTAGAAGGGTGTGGCCTGATCCAGCAGGGCTCATCTTACCTTCTTATCTCCTCCCATTAACCCCTGAGCATGGATCACATTGGGGGGGGGAAATCCGCAGAACCGAAACCGACCAGCCTGTGGTCCACAGAAATCCCAAACCGCCCTCCTATCCCGAACAGTGACAAACGAGAAAATCTTGGCCCTGATTCGTTTTCCTGGAGCAAAAGGAGATCCAGCTTGAATCGCCTTCTCCTTCAGAGCTCGAAGGAGAAATATTATTATTATTATTATTCTTTCTTTCCTTTTTTGCAAGTTTTTTTTTCTGCGCCCCCCCTTCTTTTCTTTCTTTTTTTAAAGGAAAATAGCTACAACTCCAGGCTGCCTTGGAGATGGCATTTATAATGGCAGTCTCTGTTATCTGTACGAATTTACTTGTAACTAACAAACAGAGAACTCCCTTGACAGACACCCAGAACAATACCAGCAACGCTAATTGCCGCAATTTGCTCTGTCATTTTCTTTAATTCCTTCATTTTTCTCTCTTGAAATAACCCCATGGGTCAGACAGAATGCTCCTATAATTAAAAGCATTTAATGTAAGAATTAGAAAGCTGCTAGGATTCTGGGGAAGGGAAGGGTGGAGTGGGGGTGAAATATGGAAGGGGAAATATACAGCCCCCACCCCACCCCGCTGCAAAGTTTGCAAGTTGCCAGCTTTTAAATAAAATTCAGGGACGACAACAACAGGGGGATGATGCAATTGACAACCCAGAAAACATGAGGACCTTTTTAAAATGGAAACTTTAGCAAGGTAGAGAGAGGAGAAGCCGGTGCGCGAAAGCTGAAGGCCGCGGTTCCCATATGTATATGCAGAAGCAGTATGGTTCAGTGGTCAAAACCGTGACTGAAGGAAACTGGAAATAAAGAAAATGCATCCCATTCTCATTAAAACATGGGATGTTTTCCCACTGTCACTAGAAGTACCGTTAATGGGTACTTAATGGGTACTTTCAGTGACAGTGGGAAAACACCCATGCTCTAACCCCCACTCCCCAAGGCAGGGTGGGGGAGCAAAGATCCCCCCCCCGAAACATAAACACTCTACAGGTATAGTTTTATAGCTTAGCTGCCAGGGATGGTTCAGCCAACCGGTGCAGTTGGTTCGCAGCGAACTGAGTCATTCGCATGTGGACCGAACCACCCTGCAGTTTGAGCAAATGGTTCAAAGCGAACCTGAACCGAGGGGGTGTTCTAATGAAGCAAACAAAGCATACCAAATAGGTCTGTGCATGGATATTCAAAATATTTGTTATTTGGACAAATGTGGACGTTCGTATATGGACTGAACGTCCAGACATTTGTACTTTAGCATTCGTACGAATATTTTGAGTTATTCATATGAATCATTCGGACATTCGTACGTGAATGGATACGTGTGCATTGCATACATATCTGTACACATCTTGGGATACGTACAGATACGTATGGGATAAGAATGGGATGCATACAGAACGCATATAGGATGTGTATGAGATTCGTATCATTGCATACATATAGAATATTCAAACAAATAGATACGAATGTATTCATATCGGTTCGAATGTCCAGACACTCGTTTTCCTTTATTCGTATGAATTTGCATTTTGGAATATTTGATTCCTTACGAACGGAATGTCCAAAATTGCATTTCTGCGCACCACTAATAGCAATCCAAGGAGACTGTATCAAAAGCTTTCGGGATGTCCAACAACCACGACTGCCAAATCTTCATTCTTTGCAGAGACTTCCCGGGAAGCTGCTTGGCCAGGATGTTTCTTGGGAGTGGGGCGGAGGGGGGGAGGATGCATTTGGTGCTGGGTTGGAGAGACTCAGTAGAGCTACCAGCCCCCCCCCCCTCTGGAAATACCTTGAACCAACCTGCGTCCCCTGGAGATCAGCTGTATAAGGAGGGGGGCAGGCACCTTTGCTTGGAGGCATAGAATCAAAACATCCTGGTGACATGGCTTGATGGGAGGGAGGGAGGGATGGGGGGGTCCTGGAAGCTCCCCCCTCCTAAGCAACAGGAAAATGGTTTCCTTGCAATATCACTTTTAGAGGAAAGGCTGAAATAACAAAGCTGAGGAGTAGGATGAGCACAAATATCGGTAACATTCAAAATTCGTACAAATTCATCCGAAATCGGACATTCGGAATTTGAATCAAATGCTGCAGAACATTCATTCGAAGCTTCGTTACATTCGTGAACCTGCAATGGACCCAGAGTGGATTCGAAGTGGATTCAGGGTGGATTTGATGCGTTCACATTTGATATGTAGTGGGAATTCTGATTGAAGCCAAAGGGGATTTATTCGAATGAATACAAATTTTCTTGAATTCGATTTGATACAAATGGAACCCCCCCAAAAAACATATGTGCACACCCCTACTGAGATTAAAAAACTGGACAGTGGTGGGAAGGGGCCACTACTGTTCAGCCTATGTCCCCCCCCACACACACAATCTTCCTTCCTTCCCTACTGTGAGCCTTGTTGGTGCAATGGGTGGAAAGCCAAATTCGTTTCCCCTCCCCTGTTTTCTCTGCTGCCTGTCCCGCTGCTTGGAATCCTACCCCCGCCTGCTGCACGCATCTCTTCCAAGCGCTTTCCACATGCCAGATTCATATGTTAAGATTCCTGCAGGGATGCTTTTAAGTAAATAAGCAAACAAACACGGCTGTGGGTTGATTGAGCCTCCAGACCACTTTTCCCTGCCAGGATGAAAAACTCAGAATTGTAAAGAGGAGAGAAGAGAGAGGAAAAGAACCACCACGCTCACAGTCTAAAAATCGGTATCACGGCAACCCAACCATTTAAAACTTCATAGAATAAATATGATAAGGCAAGACAGTTTCATTAATTGCGCCTTGCCAAGAACAAAGAAAGCAATGTGCAGCAGCCCAGCACATAGATAGATCTTTCAGTGTGAAGGCCAGGTGATCGTGACACCAGAAACAGCCTTGTAATAATAGATTACTTTATGGGATTACTCCTGCTTGATTGAAGGGGCACCTCTGGACAGTTTTCTTGGCAGGGATACAGAAGGAGTTTGCATTGCCTACTTCTGGGATGAGAGTCCAGGGATCGAACCAGAAAGACTTCCTGGTAGAGATCTGCATGAATAGGGGGATTTGAATTCGATCCATATTGAATGGAATGTTAGAAAATTCATAGTTGAATAGATCCCCTTCGAATGTGGTAGGATCCTATTTAATACAGATGCATACGGATCCTATACATATAAACACTGGATATGTATCCTATACAAATGCTTATGTATCGGATAGGTATTGGATAGGTATCCTATACAAAGGCATATGTATCCCCAGTTTAACAAATGTACAAACTATTCATACCAATGTCGCAACATTCTATTTGTGTACAAATGTCTGAATTTGTCCAGATTTATGCAAATATCAAATGATATGAATATTTGTTCACATCCCTATTATCAATGGCTACTAGAATGGATGCCTAAGTAGATCTTTCAGGCTGGGGAGACAAGGCAGGAGGCCTCCAAGGGCCATTTGCTGGATTCGAGAACTGGTGAAGGTTTTGCCCTTGTCTTCTGCTTGAGATGCCCAGAAGCAATTGGTGGGCCACCGTGTGAGATGGGATGCTGGACTAGATGGGCTGTGGCCTGATCCAGCAGGGCTCCCCTTCGGTTCTTATGGGCCAGATGGGCTGTGGCCTGATCCAGTAGGGCCCCTCTTACATTTTCTCAACTTTCTTTTTGAAAAAGGGCTCGTCGCTTTCTCAATACTGAATTCCACGCACGATACTAAACCCTGAGCAATAGCACCTTCCCTTATTCAGCACCTACAGAGTCTTTCTTTCCAGCCACTATCAAGGAAAAGAAACACATGCTCCAAAGAACCCCCCTCAAACGAAAAAAAAAAGCCTTGAGAGGGTTAATGTTAAAATCTAAGGGGATTACAGAAGTCACAAAAAAGCAGATCGTCTAGAGCTTGAGTAATCACCAAATTCTTCCCCCAAGTGTGCAATTATGTGGGAGAATAAAGCTAACGGAATCACAGCGGATTACGCCGGCGCAGCTGCGAGGCCTTTTGCGCGGCTGGAGCAACGCAGGAATTAGCTGCAGCTGAAAGCCAAAAGGGCAACGAGATTCTTGGCTCCTTGCTGGAAAAGCTGGCTGGGAAAGGAGAAAGGAATCAAGGATTTAAAAGCCTCATAATTTGGAGATGGTGCGGAAGAAAAGCACAGCGCCACAAGCACCCAGGCGGAAGGCTGCAGGAGCACACCTCTGGGGGAGACCAGGGCTGCCTCCAGACTAGTGGAATAAATCCGCAGTTCAAGGTAAAAGCACAGCATACCTACTGCGCAGTGACAACCGGCCATCCCAACTCGAAAGGCAGCTCCATAGCTTCCCCATCGGAAGCTGCGAGAGCTGAGTCGGCACACGATGTCATGTGAGCTGAGGCAGCCAAAAACATCTGAGCTGTCCTTCCTTCTCTGGTTGTTCTGTTCTTGCCATTCTGCCTGGACTGGAGGGAGGGAAACTTCAGATTTCGTTTATGCTGCGCAGTGAGTGCAGTTAAATCAGCATTAAGGTAGGCGCGCAGTCCCGATCGGATAATGCGACACCACGATGATCCATCGATCACTGCGTGTGATGCCTCGATCGTGGCTGTGCATTCCACTGCGCAGTATAAACGAGTCTGGGCGCAGCCCCACTGTGGCCTTTATATGCTGTGATTTAGGCAAAGTTCTGAATGCGCAGCACACGCCCTGCGTAAACCTGAGGAACAGGAATCGGAACTAACAGGGACAGAAAAGGGAGGTCTATCTAAGGATGCCATATGGATCTGGAACGAGAGATACCTTTGTGCAAATTTCCTCCAGCCACCCCTAGCATAACGTGGTGGGTGGTTCCACCCTGGGAAACCAACACTGCCTCATGATGCATTGCCTAACTACCACTTTTACATACTGCAAGGTTCTGCGTTTGGAGAGAAATCGACAAACTGGCCCCAAATCTTGGTGAACTCTGAAGGAATGCCTTCTCCCATACCGACCTGCCCGTGCCTTAAGATCTGAAGGGGAGGCCCTCCTGGTTGTCCCATCACCCTCAGTAGTAAAAGGGTGGGCACCCAGGAGAGGGCCTTCTCAGTGACGGCCCCCAGGCTATGGAATAGTCCCCCCCTTGAGGTGCATCAGGCTCATTCATTGCATATGTTTAGAAGGGCAGTGAAGACGCACCTTCTAAATGGGGATATACTGTCTCTTCCCACTTTACAGACACTGTTATTGTTTTAATATATAGTGTTTTTGTTTTAATATACATCTGATTTTAAGTGTTGTTACCTGCCCTGAGACCTTCAGGTATAGGGTGGGATAGAAATGAAAATAGATAAACAAACAAACAAACAAATAAATAAAATCCTGCACTGAATTTTAATGACAGAAATTACAGAAATGCTTTGCCACTACCTTCTTCTGGGGGTATTTTCTGACTTGCACTTTAAGCATAAAGTGACAGTTCGGAGGTCAGAATTCTGCTCCACAAGGTCCCCGGCGTGTATATTTGGAGGGAGAATCTGAATGCAAATTCTGCTCCCGAGAGGGTTTGGGAAGGCTGAGAAAACGGCCCCACAAACCATCGCGGTTGGATGCTGCAATTCTGCCGGCGCGCTGACATTTGCCGCGGTTTAGCAGAAATTGCTGTTATTTCCAGTTTTATTACGCAGTTTGATAGTGTCTTAAAAATGCAACTGACCCTCACCTTAGAAGAAGGGCAGAATGCTAGCTCAACAAATAAATTAAAATAAACTTCCTTGGGGATACAGGCCCCACGAATGCTCATGACATGCGTGTAAATGCAAGGCAATTTACTTCCCTTGTTTTCAGTGGGGGAGGAAGGAACCCTCGTCCCTTTAGTATTGCCACTTGTTTCTCTCTCTTCTGTTGCCCCTGTCTACATTTATTTGAAGGCATTTACAAAGCGCACACATCTATCTCAAAATACAGTCGCTGAAACCCTTTCCCAAAGACCCATCGCTAACTTATGAAACAGGAATTGTTGCCAGAATAAAACCGCTTGCTGACCCAACGGGAATTTCCCAGATTTATTCTTTGCAATTATGTCCACCTCCATCCCACTCTCCTGCCTACAACAATCTTGCAAGTTCGAGCAACTGGAGACCCACCAGCTAAAACAGCTTCAAAAAATGCAGAACTACCTGTGGAAATACACCCAATGGTCCCGGGGAGGGAGCGGACATTGGTCGTTTACATGAATTCATCCAAATTCGGACATTCATAGGTTAAGCTCCATACAAATACAAAAGTTTCAGACATTTGTATGAGTAGGTCAGACATTCATTAAACTGGGGAGGTGGGAAAGGGGCTTCTGAAGGGGATTTATGTGGACGAATACTAATTTTCCTACATTCGGTCTGATACAAACTGAATGCAAAAATCCCCTACCACAGATGCATGTGGCAATCCCAGTATACAGTGCTGGGATAATCCTGGGTTTAAGACCCTTTCTGGACACAGCTGGGGACTGTCAGCAAAGCAAGCTAGGTGCCTAAGGGCTGCCCGTGGATTTCCCTCTGTGGCGGGTTGACCACCAGAGAAAGGGCCACTAGCCCAGGCCGGCCACTGGCCCAATCCGGCAGGACATTTCTTCTGCTCTCAAAGTCTGAATTTGGGGAGGCACCATATGCTACAACACCCCACCTCTAGGAAGACAGAAGTCACCCGTGCTCCCCAAATCTACCTCCTCCCCTCCTCCATCGCCTCCCACCTGGTGGCTTCCTCTACTGCAGAAGTGTCGACCATACGGCCACCGACGGGGCCAGGCCGAAGCCGCCGTACGAGTCAAGGCAGCATCTCACGTGTTGGCCCCTCGCGCGGTGGCCTGCCCCTGCCTTCCCGTCGCTCCCAATTCGGCAGTGACTCAGGGACACATTAAAAACCAGGCTCCCTTTTGCTTGTCAAATTAGGGGCAATTTAAGCAATTGGTCTCCCTCCAGATGTTTAATACAGCGCTGATTGATTAATCAACCTGACCTTAATATTTTCCCCTCGCTCAGCCGCAGGAAGATGCTTGCTGTCGGCAGGAAAAACCGCTGCTAATTGCACTAATGCGATTGATGAGGAAATTGGCCCCGGGTCAAAGATGGTAATTAGTACAGGGGAAATTGCTGGCGGAGGGAAGAGGAGGGAGAGGCGCTAAGAAGGCAAAGGGCAGGAAGTCAAGGCTTCGGGGTCACTGACATACACTGGCGTTCGTATTCACACGAATGCTTTGGAGCATTTGTGAACCTGGGGAGGTGGGAAAGTGGCTAGGCCAGCTGCACCTGCAACGGATCCAGAGTGCGTTCGGCATGGATTGAGAGCGGATTCAAAGTGGAATCAGGGCGGATTTGACACTTTCAGAGCAGGTATCTTATGGGATACGTAGGGGATAGATACAAACTTGTAGGAATACATTCGCATCAAGTAGAATCCTTCCGCATTCGAAGGGGATCTGTTCAACTGAGTATGAATTTTATTACATTCAGTGCGATACAGATCAGACGCGGAACCCCCCCCCCCATTCATGCCCTAGCAAAACTGAGAAACGGCCAAGAGGTTCTTCAGCCTGCTCTAGCTTTCCCTCTGCATGAGAAGTCCAGCAAGGTTTATCACGCCTTTTTATTAGGAAATAATGGACGGCAGGGGAGGAGGAGAACAAGGTTTCGTATGATTTCTCGATGGGCAGTTTCTTGCCTTCCCTCCAAAGAGCAGGAGGCGGCAAACGGTGTTCTGCTCCAGTCTCAACAACAACCCTGCAAGGTGGGCCAGGCCGAGGTAAAGTAACCCGCCGAGATTCGCCCAGGAGCCTCCTGAGAACTTCATCTCCAGCCTCTCACCTCTTCTGCCTTGCCCCCTTTTATTTTATTATGTTTACCAGGCACCGAAAACTACATAGGGTAGGCGCCCGGCGGACCTCAAGAGGGAGGCTGTTCCAGAGTCTAGGGGCCACCACAGAAAAGGCCCTCTTGCATGTCCCTGCGCCTCGTACCTCTGCAAGAGAAGGAACTATGAGAAGACCCTCTCCTGGAGATCCCAGTGCCTGGGCAGGTCTACGTGGGAGAAGGCACCCAAGCCGTTTAGGGCTTTAAATGCTGGTGTCAACACCAGATACGCCACAGGCCCTGGCTGGAAGGCCTCTGTTGTCTCTGCGTTCGGAGAACTGTTGTTTTCTGCCCATTTTGCTTAAGGAAGCATAAATTATCCGCATGTGGGCAACCCGCGCTGAAACTCAGAGGAATCGGTATTGATTAACTGTGCGAGTTGTAATTGATCGGTATATGACTTTGCATATGAAACAAAAGAGGTGTCCTGTGAAAAGAAAGGGCAGAAGGAGAAGGAGAAAGAAAACAGGCTTCCTTTTTCAGACAAAGGTTGAAGGTGTGGAAACAGGCACCGTCCTGGAAGAAGCTGGGGGAAACCGGCAGAGCACGAGGAACGTCCAGAAATGGTCACTGCTCTATCGCAGGTGTTGCATCCAGCCTGAATAGATCTAAGGAAGGGTGGAGGACAGGTGTGTCAATGGCTACCAGAACGGATGCCTAAGGACCATCTGCAGGGTGGAGAGACAGGCAGGAAGCCTCTCAGAGCCGTTTTTGCAGGGAATCGGGAACAGGTGAAGGTTTGGCCTTTGTCTCCTCCTTGAGATACCCAGAAGCAACGGCACAGGATGCTGGACTGGGTGGGCTGTGGCCTGATCCAGAAGGCATCCCCTTAGGTTCTTACGCCCCAAACTGGCGCAAGGCAGCTAGGTGGTGTGCCTTGACGTCTAAAGACCTCGTTCCTTCAACCAGGGGAGGGGGGTTGCTGCTGCTTTGGGGTGTCAAAGAACACCAAAAGAGCCAGCTAGCTCTGAACGGACTGGCATGCACCTTTGCCAGGCACGTTCCTGAAGTTTTCCGGAAGCCTGACAGATTTCTCTGTGCGTTTTCTTCCTTCTGCGCATGTTTCTAGTCCTCACTGCATACACCAACTTCTAGACAGTTTCTCTCCAGACGTCCAGCCCACCTGTTCTTGACCACTTCTGCGCCCCACCCCCAGCCTCTATTTTTAAACCCTCTCCCCAGAACACAGCTGCAACAGGACAATGGAGCAAAGAACCTGCAGTTCTCAGCTGCTCCAGGACTCATTTCCCAGAGCTGGTCATTCATAGAATCCACCCCCCACAGATTTTGGCTTTGCTTGCAAATGTGGGGAGGGGGGGCAGCAGAGGGATGGGGGGGGCAAAAGGACAGGACAAACTAACAACACCATGTTCCTTTTTCAAGTGCTGGAATCTGGCTGGGGGGGGGGATGTAGCAAAGAGGGGAAGGGACGGACAATACCCCAAGCCGGCCTGCCGAAACAATAGGCAGATGTTTGTCCCTATTTCATGGAACACTTGTTATTTGGCTGATAATTACCCCGTGGGTAATGATAGTAATGAGAAATTGCTGGAAGCCTGTATTCTGCCAAGGCAGTTAATTTATTTAATTACACACTTTGAAGCTGCATTATTTAAATGGTGATTTATTGCATGGCTAATCAATGCTATTTTATCTGGGCGAGTGCCTCTGTATGTGTGTCTGTGTGTGTGTGCTGTGTGTTGTGTGTGCAGCCCCCCCCCCAAAAAAAAAAAGAGAGAGAGAATGAGCAAGTGTTGGAATGGAGTAAAATGTGTGGCGCTTTTGGAGAGGAAGAAGGGAACAGACAGAAAAGAAGAAGAGTTGGCTTTTCTACCCTGCTTTCCCCTCCCATTTAAGGGACTCAAAGTGGCTGACAAAGCTCCTGTTCTTCTCCCCACAACAGACACCCTGTGAGGCAGGTGGGGCTGTGAGAGCTGTGACTAGCCCAAGGTCACCCAGTTGGCTTCATGGGGAAGTGAGGAATCCAACATGATATCCCCAAATAAGAGTCCGGCTCCCTAACCACTAGGCCAAACTGGTTCACCACGAGACCAACAAGCTGGAGAAAAGACTCGTCAAAGTGTTTGGTCCTCCAAATTTTGCCACTCACTCTGCAATCAGCAGGAGAAAGCCTGACCTCAAGGGCTCCTTGCAGAAGGAAACCTTCCCGATAACTAGACTGGAAAGTCAGGAGAGAACCCTGGAGAAAGGGACTCCGGAGAGAAAAGGCACAGAAATGCTCATTTTCCACTGACTAAATGGATAACAGTTCATGTCGTGCTGGAACCGGGTCCAGGGGGTGGACAGAAAATTTTCGAGCAAGCCCCTGTCCTGCTTTACATGGTCACAACCTCTTGCCTAGCAGTGGCAAACTATCTCTGTGATGGACAAAAGTCTCCCAGAATTGGGGCGTGCTCCTTCAGTCCACCCTGGCTTCTTTTCAGACCAAGACCTCAAAAGATCCTTCGCTTGAGGTGCCCAGAAACAATTGGTGGGCTACTGTGAGAGATAAGATGCTGGACTAGATGGGCTGTGGCCTGATCCAGCAGGGCTCCTCTGAGGTCCTTATGGACTGGATGGGCTGTGGCCTGATGCAGCAGGGCTCCTCTTAGGTTCCTGTGGAGTAGATGGGCTGTGGCCTGATCCAGCAGGGCTCCTCTTAGGTCCTTGTGTTTCCTACTTCTCCACTTTTATGCCCTACAACACCACCATGAAGCTGATGTGATATAGTTTCCCTCATAAATCAAGGCTGCATCAAGACACGTTTATACTGAGCATTGGAATGCACAGTTCTGATTGAGCTGTCTCACACAACAATTGATCCGTCGATTGATCACCGTGGTGTCAGTTATACTATCGGGACTGCGCACTTACCTTAATGCTGGTTCAGCAACACTCACTGCGCAGTATAAAGCAAACCCGGAGTTTCAAGCCAATGCAGGGAGGAGAGCGAGAAAAGCAGACGAGACGCCGGCTAAGCATGAAGGGCAGCTCAACATTTGATCGGCTGCTTCCCCCCGCATGGCGGCGCATGCCTCCCTCAACTCTTGCAGTTCCTATAGCGGAAGCTACAGAGGTGCCTTTCCAGTCCGGATGGCCAGTCGTCACTGCGCATTGAGTATACTGCACCTTTCCATTAAACTGCGGATTTACTCCACTGGTCTGGAAGCAGGCCAAGTATCCACACCAAAGTCCAAGGACCCTCAGAAGATGCCCAGTGACACCCACACCATTGTTCACACAAAACATACCACCAGCAGGGCTAGGTCTCCCTAAATGGAGACCGACCACCCACCTTCCACGTAAAACTGCTCTTCCTACATGGCTCATTCAAGCTCACACACCCTGTTCGGCACCCACCTTTAACAGCTGAGGAGGGCCCCTCGGATCGCAGGGTCCACGGTGGGTCCCCATGGTTGGCGAAGTCCCGCATCTTGAGGTAACTGATAGTGAGGCGGACAATCGAGGCCTTGTCCAGCTGGCTCGTGATCGCTCCGGGCAGCGGCAACATCTTAGCCAGTTCGTAGAACTCAAAGTTTTCCTTACCCCTACGGGAACGGGCCGCATTGCGGGATTTCTCCTTACGCAAGGCCTGCAGGCTGGGGAGAGAACAGGAGACAGTTTGGACAGCGGCACAGGATCTGGTTAGAGAAACCCACCTGCCTGCCCATTAGACAGGTGCGAAATCTGGAGGTGCTCTTGGACTCGCGCTAATGCTTGAAGCTCAGGTGGAGGCCATGGCCAAGAGTGCCTATTCCCA
>MTQE01003491.1:1886905-1899481 GCA_014337955.1 Aspidoscelis marmoratus
AGCTCAGGTGGAGGCCATGGCCAAGAGTGCCTATTCCCAACTACAGCTGGGTTGACATCTGAGGCCCCTTCTGGACAGAGATGATTTGGCCAAAATGATCCATGCACTGTTAACTTCCAGACTGGACTACTGTAATGCACTCTACGTGGGGCTGCCCTTGAAGATGGCTTGGAAGCTGCAGCTGGTACAGAACGCAGCCGCTAGACTGCTGAACGGGACAGCTGGCCAGACGCACATCACACCGGTCTTAAAAGAGTTGCACTGGCTGCCGACTTGCTATTGAGCCCAATTCAAGGTGTTAACTTTGACTTATAAGGCCCTAAATGACTTGGGCCCAAAATATCTAAAGGAAGGCCTTCTCCCATGTCAACCTGCCTGTGCCTTAAGATCTGGAGGGCCCCCCTCCTGGTTTCACCACCACTCACAGCAGCAGAAAGGGTGGGCACCCTCGATAGGGCCTTTCCCTCCCCACATTCAGACACGGCCATAGTTTAATATGATTAATATGTGATTGGCTTTAATGTGTTCATTTTATATGTTGTAACAGATAGATAGCAACAGCAAAGGCAAAGCAGCAGGATGGGACAGCAGTTCCTGATCCGGCCCAGATGTCTTTGAAGTGTGCCAATTGAGGGCCTGATCCAGCCTCTTCCAAGACATCAAAGCCGGAGGCAAATCACCCTTCAGTGCTGTCGCTGTCCGAAGCAGTGAGGCCCCCATCACTGACCAGAGGCAGGAAAACGCTGATGCTGCCTTACCAGGGAACCGGCTGGTTCTTCACCAACAAGCCTTGCAGGAAATCCCACTCGACGCTGACACATTTCACCTCACTGCCGTACAGAGCCATCTGGAGCCCGGGCCGCCCAATCTGGGTTTGGCCTCAGCAGGTCCTCTGGTAGCCGGTTGCCTTTAAGGAAGGCCACGGCCTTCTGAAAAAGAACAGAGTGGATTACAAGCTGCCTTTCACTCCTTCGCCCTCTTTCCCCTCCCCAGTCTTATTTCACAAGGATCCAACTTGCAGGCTTTTAAAAGACTGGATTCTGTATCTTTATTTCTCCCAATACTCAAAAGGTCTCAGGATGGATGGAGCATGCAAGGAAGGAAAAAAGCACTGGTAACCCACACTGACATGTGGAAGGAAGGCCTCTAGGGGGCAGAAGAGAGAGGTGGACGGGAAAGGAGCGTGATTAACCAATGTTGACTAGTGCTCACACTTGAACGCTAGTCAACGTTGGCCGTTCCCTACCCCCGGGATCGTATACTTACCTTATTCGATCCCAGGGCCTGTCTTCTGCTGGGTGCTGCCATCTTGGCCACAGCGCCCTCTCCGACTGTGTGCGTGTCAGTGCTGTGGCCGTTGCACTGATGACGCAGATGCTCTGCACACACAAAGTTGTGCCTATGGTCATCTGAAGTGCCAGCGCACTTGTGTGGCACCTCAAACAACCCCAGAGCAGCTGAAGAAGAACGCTTTTTTACCCTGCTTTTCTGACCCATTTAAGGGGACTCAAAGTGGCTGACAAACCTTCTATTCTTCTCCCTTAAAGGGACTCAAAGTGGCTGACAAACCTTCTATCCTTCTTCCTTAAAGGGACTCAAAGCGGCTGACAAACCTTATTCTCCTCCCCACAGCAGACATCTTGTGAGGTAGGTGAGGCTGTGAGAGCTCAGAAGACAGCTGTGACTAGCCCAAGGTCATCCAGCTGGTTTCGTGTAGGAGAGCGCAATCAAACCTGGTGTTCCAAGGTAAGAGTCTATCTCCTTTACCACTAGACCAAGCTGAAAGAACAACGCCTTCTACCTTGAGGGCTCATGGGGTATAAAATGGAAAACAGATTTTTTTAAAACAAAAGGATGAGTTTGTCTTGGTGAGAGCCTGAAAATAGACCCTAACCCAGCCTTCCATTTGCTCTCTCCAGCTTCGCAATCCAGGAGGAGGGGGCAGAGGGAAATAAAGGCTTGTGCGCTCTGACGGCTCTCCCGTGGCAGCCGCGTGAAGCTGAGCTCAAGAGACAAATCTTGCTAAAAAGCCACTAATTGCAAAAAAATATTAGCATAAACTATGACACAAATTTAGCTCAATTATTGCCAGTTCTCTTCTTGGGAGTTATAATTAAAATCCAGAGGGGCTTGCAGTTTTACTGTACAGAGGGAGAGAGGAAATCTTCCTAAAACAATATATTAAAGGGGGGCAAAAAAGATGCAGAAATGTTTGTCAAGAAGTCAACAGCCCTGGAAAATATTTGGAAAAGGGGCAAAAGAGCGGTCAGTTTGAAAGCAGAATGCTTTAGCTGCGATCTTCACTGTGAAACAGCTCAGCAGCCTCCAGCAAGTGAGTTTGGGCTATGGTTTTCCAGAGTTGTAAACAAATAACCAGCTTACAACATTGAGTTTCCTCCATCCACCATGATTCCCTCCCCCTGACTTCAAGGGAGGGCCCTAGCAAGAAGCCATTGTAGTAGTCAAGCCTATGGATTATGAAGGCCCAAAAGAATGAACTGCGATCCTAGTCACCAACACTTACAAGGAATGTACAAGTTACAAAAAAAAAGAGACACTTATTCATGATACAAAATATTCTCACTACTGGTTACTGCTTCTTTCCTCAGGTTTTCCAAAGGCATTTCAGACTGCAAGGATTTATATATAAACTTGAGATACAGTGCTGGACATTCCTGGCTTGCAGAACCAATGGCCTCCCAGAGTGGAGTCCAGACATCTCCCTCCTCTTTGTATCTTCCTCTCTTCTCTCTCTCTCTTTAATTAATTGATTTATATCCTGCCTTTTTCCCAAAGAGGAACTCAAGGCAACGTACAAAATTAGACGACGATACAATGGTATACAGCATTTAAAAACTACCCATGCATATATACAAGTAAAATAATTTGAGTAGCTGTCAATTAGCTACTGAGCCCAATTCACGGTGTTAACTTTGACTTATTAGGCCCTAAAAGACTTGGGCCCCAAATATCTAAGGAATGCCACCTCCCATATCGATCTGCCCGTGCCTTAAGATCTGGAGGGGAGGCCCTCCTGGTTGTCCCACCACCTCCAGTAGTAAAAGGGTAGGCACCCAGGCTATGGAAAGCTTTCCCCCTTGAGGCGCATCAGGCTCCCTCACTGTGTATGTTCAGGAGGGCGGTGAAGACGCACCCCTTTGCCCTGGCCCTCAGCTAAATGGGGAAACACTCTCCCTTCCCACTGCGATGTAACCAGCGCATGAATCACTGTGGCCAAATCTGGTTTCTCCAAAAACGGGTGTAATTTAGGGGTACGCACGAACGCGATTTTCGGGATTCGATTCGATTTGAATATCCGAAAATTCAATTTGCTTTGAACCTTTAAAAATTCACATTTACCCTAATTCATTCGAATGAAGCAAATCTGAATCTATTAGTTCGAATTTTCAATTCAAATGTGCACTTACGAATGCCGACGACAGTCAAATGTGCCCGTCCACATCTGTACGCATCTGTACACGCCCGTATGCATCCCGTATTTGTCTCTTATGCAGCCCAGTTTCATCCCGTACAGATCTGTACAAATGAGTACAGATGTGGGAAAGATCCAAGTGTGCATCCTGGGCACGCCTGTAAACATATGAATGTCCAAATAATTCAAACAAATAGATCTGAAAATTCAAAATTTGTTCAAATGTCTAAAGATGAATTTATAGACATTCGAATTTTGAACGTTTTGAATATTTGTGCACGTGTCTAGTGGGGTCGCCACACTATAGGCATGTTTCTCCTACTTCCTAGGGGGACATGAAGTTCAGCCTTTCACTCCCCTCTGGGTGCCTCTATAGAGCTGCATGAGCGGAAATCGCATGTAAGGTTTGCCATCGAACTGAACACCTGTTTGCTTGCTTCGACAGCAAACCATTAATTGAACAAATGGTTGTCTGCATTCTAGTTTGCACCGGTTTGAAAACAAGGCGTATCGGGTTTTTTTCACTGAAAAAACCATTTTCACGAATCAAAAACATGGCGGACACAAACCGTTCGATTGAACAGTTCGCGTTCACAAGTGGGCGACTGGTTCAGCCGGATCGGTTTTTTGGATATTCAAGCTAGCCAAATGTCTGGTTCAATGAGAACATCAGCAAACTAGAAAGGGAGGCAGGAGGGAGGCTGAACCTTTTTAAGTGCATAGAATCACCCACGGGCAGTTTGTGGGCTCATACTCTTGCTCGTGCCTCTAAGGATGTTTGCAAAAATTCTCCGCTTTGGAAGCTGTCTGCAACCTTCCACCCAGAGTGCAAAATAGACCACGCGGGAATGTGGGGCTGCTACAAAAGCCTTTCCCCAAGGCAGGACAGCAGAACCAAGCAGGGGTGAGGGTCGAGACAAAAGATGAAAGAACACAAAACCTCTTGGCCCATGCCAGTGGGGTTCGGAGTCTGATCAGCACAAAAGCACCACTACCTTAACCTGTATCCGTCTGGCTTCACCCTCCATTTTGGGGATGGAGAGAATTTGCCACTCTCGGTGCCACTCTGCCCCATGAAGGCACAAAGAAGGCCCTGTTTGTGTTGAGGCAAGATATAAGTGGGTTAGAGGGCACACCCGTGTGCACACACAAACAAACAAGAAGCGGGGACTGGCTGATAAAGGAGACAACAAAACATTTCAACAGCGCACAGTGGAGCTTCCAAGCATGCAAGCAGTCTACCGTACACGGCGAAGACACCCTATACGTCCAGCCCGCTCACTGGTTCCCTGAGCTCTTCATTCTCAGCCATGACTGGAAGGAGTCCCTCAGGTTCCCTCCAAGCGCTACCTGGAGCATGCTTGTCTGTATGCTACTCAGCTGCAACCCCCTCCTCCATGGCCAGGTTGCTTTAGGACCAAGTGGGACCCCTCCCCGTCAGCAAGACCATCCTGGATTCCAGAAGGCTCAAGGTCTCTGGGCAAACCTGAAACGGACTCCGGCCCTACCATCACCACCACCACCACCACCACCATCACCCTCCTCTTCCTCGCCTGCTTCGTCCCAGGCAATCCCAGCCATCCCCACAAAAGGAAACTTTCTAAGGACTCCTTTGGACAGAGCTGAGCAGAACTTCTTCCAGACACCAGGGGAGCAATTTGTTGGAGGAGGAGGCACTCCCGTGACAGTAGAAAATTGTCCAACAGCCTTACAAGGAAGGGAGGAGGCGAAAATATTATCTGCAATGGATGGGAAGTCAGTGCAAAATGAAGGAGGGAAGGAAGGAAGGAAGGAAGGGGGGAAAGTGGAAGAAAAGCATCCACCTGAACGGGACCCCCACCGGCGGCCTCTTGCCAAGGAAAGGCAGGCGGCTGGGGCCACGTCCACGCGCCTCCCTCCCCTCCCCGCCTCAACGCAAGAGCGCCCACGCATACCGATCCGGAGGCCCACCAACCGCACTCGCACCCTCTCACACATACCAATACAAAACCCACACCTCTCGCGCATATAAAATTGAGATCATCAATAGACACGCTGCCTTGCGCATACCAATGCCCGTTGCCTGGAAGGGACCAGCCTCTGGTTCGCACCTTGGAAGCTGCAGCAGGGATACCTGAGGGGCAGGAAGGGGCTCGGGGCTCGCTCAGAGGTGGGAGGGCAGGTGAGGCGAAGGGTCCCGTCGGAGCTCCTGCCGCATCCCTGAAAGTTTTGGCCCAGGAAGCAGAGGCTTTTCCAGAGACGCGCATCCTTCCTTCAACGGCGACCAGAGGGCTCCTGTGAGAAGACGACAGCGTAGGAACGGCCGTTTTATATCTGGAGGGTTGCGGAAAACCTGCAGCCGCTGAGCGTGGGGCACGCTCCCCACAGGCGACAGGGTGGTAAGACGGCGGTGTGAGTGGGAAGGCGGACGGGGTGGAAGGTTCTTTGCACCGCAGACCCCAATGCATAATTAGCAGAAGAGCAAACAGCAAACAGCCTCAGAGCTGGGAAATATCAGAGCACCCCTTTACGAAGGGCAGGTGCCAACGGTTAGCCAGCCAGAAAGCGAAGACTGTCCCAGATCTCCAGGGCAAGCAACTGCCCTCCAGGTGAAAGAGAGAGACAGGAGGCCCCTCATGGCCATTACGCAGGGAGTCAAGAGCAGGTGAAGGTTTTGCCTTTGTCTTCTGCTTGAGATGCCCAGAAGTAATTGATGGGCCACTGCGTGTGACAGGAAGCTGGACTAGATGGGCTGTGGCCTGATGCAGCAGGGCTCCTCTTAGGTTCTTATGGACTAGATGGACTGTGGCCTGATCCAGAAGGGCTCCTCGTAGGTTCTTATGGACTAGATGGGCTGTGGCCTGATCCAGCAGGGCTCCTCTTAGGTTCTTATAGACCAAATGGGTTGTGCCTGATCCAGCTGGGCTCCTCTTAGGTTCTTATAGACAATATGGACTGTGGCCTGATCCAGCTGGGCTCCTCTTTGGTTCTTATGGACTAGATGTGCTGTGGCCTGATCCAGCAGGCCTCCTTTTAGGTTCTAGAACCGCGTCCCAGACGACAGGGTAGCCGTCCTCCGGAGGTACGAGGGTGAGGGACATTCTCTCCCTCCTGGACTGAAGGGGAGCCAAATGTCCTTCCGCACTCTGCATTCATCACAACAGAAACAACTTCACCCAGGAGGAGCTGCCAGGAGCCATTTTGACCACCCTGTCTGATCAGACCATTCTGCAGAAAAATAGACTCACGTTCATCTCCGTCGGAGATTCCAGCAAACAAGGAAACCACTGAGGTGGTGGAACCGAAAACACTTCAAGTCTGAGGAAATGCCAAACACAGCAGCCAGCCAAAGCTGACCCAGCTTGGTGGGTGAGTGAGTGAGCAAACCAGTCAGCCATCCACCTAGCAGCACCGGCAGCTTCCGGGATAGGGGAAGCTTTTGGTCACTGTCCACCCCCCAGAAAAGAGGTCTGTCTCCCGCAAAGGTAGCTGTCCTGTGCTAGCAAAGCTGCTAGGAGTGGAGATGAATCCAGGGATCAGGGCTCAAAAAGATTCAGTAAGGAAGTGCACAAATATTCGTAGCATTTGATATTTGTACGAATTTGTATGAATTTGGACATCTGTATATGAACCGAATATTATGACATTCGTATTCTTATGAATGCTTCGAAACAGTCACGAGACAGAGAGTAGGAAAGTGGCTGCGCCAGTCACACCTGCAGTGGCCACCTTTTCTCTCTGTCCTGAATTCCACCCCAAGGCAGGCAAGAGGAATCCTTTCCGCTGCTCTGGGCTGAGGTTTCCTTTCCCCTCTATTAGGCAGGGCAGAGCAAAGGAGTGGTTTTTCTCCAGACAGGACTGCAGGAAAAGTGGAAGAGATCCTCCATCCCCAGGATCGCCCAGGGCAGCGGAAAGGAAACTCACTTACCTGCCTTAGATTGTATGGGGGCGTAGGAGGAGGCCTCTTGTCCGCCCACCCGCCGCCACACTGCTCAGGACAGTGCAACAGATCCTGTATCCCTTCCACCCGGTGACCGGAATATTTGCTGGCTATGAGGCTTTTGGAAAGAAACAAAAATAAAACCCCAGCCCTGCCAGCCAAGGACTGAATGCAAGACTTTTTGCATGCAAAGTGGAGGCTCTTCCTACAGAATGCATTCTTTTAACTAACAGACACCCAGGACAGCAACCGAGCTCCCTGAATGCAAACCAGACCGCGCGGCTTCCCTCAACTGAGCTCGCCCGGCTCCCGCGAAGGCCCAGAGCTCTTGCAACAGAAGCCAAGCGTGTTTTTCCATCCATCACCAAATAAATACAATCAGCCCAACGCTGCAGGGACTTGAAATTAAGTTCCCAGGGCCTTGTAATTGGAAATAAATGTTTCATTGCAAGGCACTGTGGACTCATAAGGCAGGGGATACAGGAGGCATAAGGTTTCCTGCAGGGACATCGCTAGAGTGGAAAGCAACCCAACCCCCCCAGCAAGGAAAGAGAGAGGCCCCTCCCCAGATGACGAAAAGTGAGATCAAAAACATGCCCAGAATACAGTAACAAACCCCAATCTCAGCAGCCAAGACCCCTTGCTGGTCTCGTCCACTGGTAGCTATGCGCCTGTTCTCACGCCTGATGTGTTACCGTGTTCCCCCCAAAATAAGACAGGGTCTTCCATTCATTTCTGCTCCAATTGATTTTGGTCTTTTACATGTACAGTATAGCTGCCTGGACGCTACTTGAAGTGACTTTTTTACGAGCTGTAACTAGCGCTTATTTTTGGAGTGGGGCTTATGTTTCGCGCATCCTCAAAAATCCTGGAAAATCGTGCTAGGGTTTATTTTCGGGGAAACAGGGCGGGTGCCACCAGCGAGTTACAGGTTTGATTTCAGAGGGAGCCACCTCTGCCCCCTCCCACAACATAACAGTGGGGGAAGAACCCTTAATCTGAGTTACCAGCAGAAATCCCAAGATCTTTCACCTCGTATCAAAGAAATCTGCAGGTATGGCCAGAGATTCAGAAGACCCAGGCACACATCATCTTATGGGTCAGGGCGGTGCTTTCACACTTCAGATCTTCAGCATGATGACTGGTGTGAGCCATGCGCGGCCTCAGGGCAGCCTGGTTTGGGCCCACCTGGATGGCACTGAGTGATCCGGAGACTAGAAAGGTGGCAAGCACCCCGGACAACTGGCTGAACGTAAGAAGCGTAGTTGCAGGTGAGCAAAAACAACCTCAAGCACAGACAACCAGCCAAATCTAAGCCCAGATCCTTGGCTGGTTCAGCTGCTAGCAAAGCACCCCAGGCTGCTCAATAGCAGTGACACACACACACACACACACACAGAGGGAGAGAGAGAGAGAGAGCTCCCACTGTCCAGAAGAAGAGCTCCAGGCCAGAAACACCTGGGCTGAAGGTGAGAAGAGGAGATACCAGGTTTCCTGCCTGTCCACCCAACAGTCTATGGTGATCTCAGCCAAGCTCTCCATGTGCCTTCAAAGTCAGCCTTTGGGGTCTCCTTCAGATGCCAAGGGGAGCACATGTGCCTTCCAAACTCAGGGCACCTTGACATTTGAACCCTGCTGGTCACTCCAGGTCACCCAGGAAATCCATCAAAACCCAGAGAGCTTGCTACCTCGGAACATGAGGCTAGACTCAGACAGAAAGGATGCTCTGTGATTAGGATGGAGCAAATGGCCTGAAAAGCACAGGGTTGCCAGTTTGATCCCCAGCTTCTCCTCAGAAGCAGGGAATGGCAAACCACTTCTGTATCCCTGCTAAGAAAACTGCATAGAACAGCCTATGGAGTCTGGGAGTAGCTCAGTGGTAGAGCAAGGTGCCCGGAAAGCAGCGGTTCCCCAGTTCTTGCCCCAGCCTCTGCCCAGAAGAAGGCACTGGGAAACCTCTCTAGATCTCCTCCAAGAGGTGCCCACAGATGTGCCCCTGCAGTCAACGAGGGCACAGCCACCACTCAGTGGTGCCCCAGGGCAACGTGGCCCGTGGCATTTCCTCCTTCTGCCCCCCTTCTGCCCCAAAGACCGGGAAAAAAACCAGTTTCTGGAGATTAACCTCTTGCTTCGCCCTGCCACAACAGGCTCCGGCTCCGCGGACAGAACACCTATGTGGCTGGTCAAGAGTCACTTCCAGTGGACAAGGGACCCTGTAGTTGGGAATCTCTGACTGCGGGAAACGGCGTGGGGACTTTTTTGGTTGAGGCTGCTAACAAACCCACACGCCCGTCCGTTCCGCAGCTGCCCCGGGGCCAAGCGAGCCAAGCCGGACGGCCGCCGGGCGCCCCTTCACCTGTGGGCAGGTAAGGCGTCCGTCTCCCTGGAGCACAGGCCGCTTGGAGAAGTGCGAACAGGACCCCGGCCACCCGGTACAAGGCCAAGGAAAGGGTCCCCCCAAATAGGAGGCGCCCTTTGGAAAGGCGACCCGGACTGGCAAAGACGAGCAGGCACAGCAGAGCACCAAACCGTTGCCAAGGCGGTTTCTGAAACAGGTCTGGAGGCAAGAAAGGCGTCCTGCTCGGGGGCTTCAGCGCGAGGGGAGAGGCCCCTCGGAGACCCCCGTTCCCTGCCCCCCCTTCCGGAAGCGCAAGGCGGAGGAGAGCGCGCGCAGCGCCTGCCAAGTTCGCGCTTACCTTTCTCCAGCACGGACGAAGGGAGCGCAGGGCGGGAAAGCCACGCGGGGCCGCGCGTTAAGGACCCTGGGCAGCGCCGGGTCGCGGGCAAGACCGCACGGCGATGGGCACGCCGAGCGGCCAGCCCGGCTGGGGGTGGGAGAAAACCAGATGGGTGGGTGGGTGGAGGGCGCCCTGTTGCAGCCGCTTGCAGCCGAAGTTGCTCTTCGGAGGGCTCTAGACTGGGGGGGGGGGGCGCACCTCAGCCTCCCTGGAGCTCCCACCTTCGCCACCCACCCGGGTCCGGAGCGTCACAGCGCATCGCCAGGGGTCTCTCCGGCCCCCAGCGAAAGTCGACGCGCATCGACCGGCCGCGGCAAAAGCCCCCATCGGACCCTGCCACGCCGCTCCTCCGGCCGGAGAGCCCCGCACGCCTCCCTGGTGGCCTCCCCGCGGGAGACAAAAGGGAGCCCCTCGGGGGAGGGGGGGTCCAGAGGACCCCCCGGCCCAGCCTGCCTCTCTGCGGCGGGGGACCCCCCCAGGGGCTCCCCGCTTTCCTCCACTCAGACACCCCCCTCGAATCCCTCCGGGGCGCCTCGCCGGCCAGGGCTCACACGCCCCCTCCCAAAACCCGCACACGGGGGACCCCAAACTTTCGGCTGTCCCCCCGTCCCCCCAACCCCAAACTTTCCCCGCGGCCCCCACGTGCTCCCCCCCCCCCGCAGCGCTCCGCACTCACCCGGCGCGCATGGCTGCCCGGGCGCCCCGCCGCCTTCGCCGCCGCCTTCGCCGCCGCCGCTGCTGCCCGGGGCTCCTGCCGCCGCCGCCGCCGCCTGTCCCCGGCGGCCTCTGGGCGGCCCGGAGGGGCTCCGCGGCCATGGAGCGGCGCGCCCGAGCCCGAGGCGGCCCGCCGGCCAGCCAGAGCCAGCTCCGCCCGCCCGCGCCGCCCCGGCTCCGGCTCCGGCTCCCGAGGCCGCCAGCGCGAGCAGCCGCTTCTCACGTGCGCGGCGGCAGAAGCGGGAACCGGCTGATGCTCCACCCGCCGCCGCCGCCGCCGCCCGGTGCGGGGGGAGGGGAGGGGAGGAGACGCGCCGCCCCTCCTCTCCTCTCCCCTCCCCCTCCTCTCCCCTCCTCCTCCCCCTGCCCACCAATCAGCCCGGCAGAAGTTTTGCGGAAGGCTGGCAGGCGGCCCCAAAATTACTCTGCACATGCTCAGGGGAAAGGTGACCCAGTTTGGTCCAGTTGTTAGGAAGCCGGACTCTTATCTGGGAACACCGGGCGTTGATTCCGCACTCCTCCATGTAGCCAGCTGGGTGACCTTAGGCTAGTCACAGACTCACAGCTCTCTTTCTGAGCTCACAGCCCCACCCGCCTCACAGGGTGTTCTGCTGGGGGAGAAGAATAGAAAGCTTTGTCAGCCACTTTGAGTCCCCTTAAGGGCGAAGAACAGAAAGTCTGTCAGCCGTCATGAGTCCCCTTAAATGGGTGAGAAAAGTGAGGTAGAAAAGCCAACGCTGCTGCTTCTTCCCAGTTTGGTTTGGCTTGGAGGGCCTCGAACCGCTAGGTTTACGAGAGGTACTTCGTAATCGTCCAGCCATCATAAAGATTATCTGGGGGGGGGCTTCACAGCTTAAAGACCCCCACCCAATCTTGTGGCCACTGAACAGAGAGATAAAGGCAGAGAGATGTACTCTGCCCATGCCTAGGGGAACAGCAGCTTTTCTGTTCTGAGATGGAGGACCTTAACATATGTTTGTGTTTGGGACAACCTTTTGAAGACCCTCATCCAATCAGGGAGAAAAGCAGTCTGCACATGCTCAGGAGAGAGGGTGACTTTCTCCAGGGCTGAGCTGCCTCGGGTCAAGATTCTCCTCAAATTAGAACAGAAACAAGCAGAGATCAGGACAAAACCTTCTGCCGTTTCGTTCTAGGAAGTGGCATCCAAACAGGAGCGAAAAGGGAGCCTAGAAAAACAAATCCCCAAAGCCATTGAGCTTGGAGAGACACAGAGGTTAGGAAAAGTATTTTTTTATTTCCTGGAAAGCCTTCAGGAAGGGCGCCGTGGGAAAAGCAGCCCTTTCCTGTGGCAGAGAAAAGCCACCAAGTGCAGATGATCAGCGCAGCAGAACCGGATGGCTGCGGTGGTGGAAAGCCGACGGCCAAAGCGAGCGGTCAGCCACTCTGTGAGACGGGATGCTGGACCAGAGGGGCAGAGACCTGTTCTAGCAGAGCTCCTCTTAACCCATGGAGGACAGGTGTATCCATGGCTGCTAGAATGGATGCCCAGGTCCTGCCTCCAGGTTGGAGAGGCAGGCAGGATGCCTCTAAAGGCCATTTGTTTGGATTCGAGAGCAGGTGAAGGTCCTTCCTTTGCCTTCTGCTTGAGATGCCCAGGAGCAGTTGGCGGCCACTGTGTGAAACCGGATGCTGAAGCCCAAATATCAAAAGGAACGCCTTCTTCCATATTTATTTATTTATTATTTACATTTCTATCCCGTCCCGTACCTGAAGGTCTCTGGGCGGGTAACAACTGTTAAAACAACAGATTA
>MTQE01003491.1:1906207-1932137 GCA_014337955.1 Aspidoscelis marmoratus
GGGGGGGGGGGGGGGGGGGGGGGGGGAATTCTTAAATGCTGCCACCTGCTGGAATCTTCAACAACTTGCATGGAAATATGGACCTCAAGCTCAGGATATAGAGATGTGCAAGAGTAGAAATATTCGTTATTTGATCAAATTAGGCCAAATTCGGACATGGAAATATTTGGATCGAATCGAATGTCGAAAATTGCATTCGTGCAACCCCTATTCAGGAACACACTAGGAAGATTTCCAAAAGTGATTTCTGTAGAGCTGTCCCTAGGAGTTTGTGGAAGAGCTCAGTGTACAAAGGGGAGAGAAGAAACACGTGAAAAAGCCAAACCAGTGCCTTGTCTTCCCAAGACTTTGGTCCCTGCAGGCATTAAGACTGGAGAAAGGTTAGCTGAAGACAGGCACGGTATTATTGTACATGTATATAAATGTACAGTGAAAGTGCCTGACGCATCTCAAGGGGGAGACTATTCCTTAGCCTAGGGGCCATCACTGAGAAGGCCCTCTCCCGGGTGCCCACCCCTTTTACGATTGAAGGTGGTGGGACAGCCAGTTGAGCTGAAGAGTCACCCATTTTCCAAAACAACCAGTTCTTACATCCTGGCTGTTAATCCTGGTTTCGGGCCTTAGAGAACGGGGACTTGGGCTGTTGTTCCTGGGATCCAAGCTGGTAAATGGCAGGTGCCTTCTGCAGTTTTATTGGCAGATTCAAAAGGGGTTTGCCATGACCTTCCTTTAGGAAGAAGCCAGGGACTGGGCTTGCAACCCTCTCCTGTCTAAACTGCTCCCTGCCATTCAGTTACACCCGAGGTAAAGAACAGCTAGAGAAGATGCTGGACTAGCAAAGCAACCTGAAAAGGTACTTTCTTCCAGAGTGCATCGCAGGGTGCAGAAAGGATCCCAGAGGGCAGCTCATCACCTCCCTCAACAAATTCTGCTTTTGGAACTAGAAATAACTTTCATCCTCTACTGGCTCCATGAATTTTCTTCATCCAGCCTGAAGTGTCCCTGCTCTCCTTTCTGTAGTGCATCCAGGGGTTTCCTCTTGCTACTTATCGCTGCAAATTTCCTGTTATAACATCTAGGCAGAGGCTGCTAGAAAGGATGTTTAGGTACCACCCATGGTTGGAAGTACAGGCAGGATGCCTCTAAAGGCCACCTGCAGGGATTTGAGAGCTGGTGAAGATTTGGCCTTCATCTTCTGCTTGAGATGCTCAAAAGCAACTGGTGAGCCACTGGACAAAATGGATGCTGGACTAGATGGGAGTTGGCCTGATCCAGCAGGGTTCTTCTGATGTTATTTCCTCCCACTGGACCAGGAACAGTCCAGGACTACAGCGAGCTGAGGGTCATGGAAGCTGTAGTCCTAACACGTTCTTCTAAATGTAGCACCTTCACATGGTTTCTTGGGCAACCCTAATACTTGCTTTTTAGTATATCCAAAGCATAGCGGAGAAATTTTAGTCCCATTTGAAGATTTTGGAAACTGCAGTCCCCACAGCGGAAAGCCTGGTTTTATCCTATGTATTCTTTACTGCCTCAACCCCACTTTGATAGATGCATCATCAATTAAGCACTTAGTTCCTTGCCTTTCAATAAGCAACTCAACTACCAATTATTTAATCAGATGAGATCCAGAGTAATAATAGGTTACAGCAGCAAAAGAGAAAGAAGAGTTGGCTTTTCTACCCCAATTTTCTCACTCGTTTAAGGGGACTCAGAGTGGCTGACAAAACTTTCTGTTCTTCTCCCCACAACAGACACCCTGTGAGGCACGTGGGGCTGTGAGAGCTCAGAAAGGGAGCTGTGACTAGCCCAAGGTCACCCAGCGAGCTTCATGGGGGAGTGCAGAATCAAACCCGGTATTCCCAGGTAAGAGTCCAGCTCCCTAACCACTAGACCAAACTGGGTCACTTTTTAAAATTCTGTAGTAACCCTAAAAAATCCATTTAATATAGAGCCCACAAATGAGGACATATCAGATATTAAACTGATAAGAACAGATACTACACTTGATCTCAGCCCAAGGCGGAGAAGGCAGAAAACAACATCCTTCTGTGGACAACTGGGATAAAACCAGAGTGATCCTCCAAGAATTCAGGGTGGCACAGAGCAGGAAGGGCACACATTGTCCTCATGCAAAGCAAAAGCTTTCTTTTAAAAACAAATTCCAGGACGCAGCTGAGCAAAATGACTCTGCTCAGTCAATTGTTCTGGGAATAGTGAAGGGGGAAAGATATTTGTCAGATCTATCAGCGCGCACTGAATGGGAACTATAATACGATGAACATTTAAAGAAACGGGGACACAGTGAGGGAACTGCCTGGTCTGGCTTTTCTAATCTCAGAAGCTAAGCCGAGTTTGGCCTGCCTAGTTACACGGATGGGAGACCACCTGGAAATATCGAGTTCTGCAGGCAAGACCAAGAAGTCAAAAAAGATCCCTGAAGGTGGCAATAGCAAGTCTCTTTAGGAAACAAGCCCATTTGGGTGGCAACTTTTCTGTGTGTTTTTTTTTTCTTTTTGCACCATGGATAGGAAGGTATTTTGTTTCTGCAAGTGTCTCTGGCAATGTTTCAGCTGAAGGGCAGGCTCAAAATGCTTAATTATAGATGCCTTTGCTTTTAAAAAAAAGAGAGAGGGAAAAAGCCATGCCCCAATTCTCAGCGCTGAACATTATTCAAACCCTACCTCCTCAATTGTCTTTGCCAAGAACAGCTATTAATGAACATGCAGAAGAAAGGAAACTCAGCAAAGACAGGGCCAGGGCTCCCATGTTTTTGGACAAATGGCCAAGCCCGGACGCATAAAGAACATTCCCTATCTTTTCAGCTGCGAGGACAATTGTGTGGCCTCAGGAAACCTTTGCAGCCTTGCATAATGGACAATGCTTTGGTGAGCAAAGTCTGCCACCATCCTGAGGCAGGTTTCAGGCATTACCTTCATCTTGGTTCTTCCTCCCAAGTGTCCAGGTGAAGCTCAGAAACTGAGTACCGTTGGAGACAGCTGCATATCTAGACAGCTCTGGCTGGGGCCTGCCAGACAGTTTTAACTGCCAGTCCTACCTGGCTGGAAAACAGTCAACACTCCATTCAGACTTAACAGAAATGCCAGCCCAGATGAACCTAACAGGGTTTGTCTCTGCCAGGTCAAACCAGTTTATCTTCACACTGCCTCAGTTCAAGACAGAGGCAGCCCCACAGCCCTTGGGTCTTGAAAGCCTTCTGCACAGGTATTCTAACATACAGGTGGAACTTTTATGGGAAGGTTTGTAGCTCAACGGTAAAGCCAGCAGCCTGGAAAGCAGAGGGTGGACAGTTCGATTTGCACCCTCTCCCCAGAAGGTGGGCAATGGCAAACCACTTCTGCATCTCTGCCAAGAAAACTGCGCAAAGTCTGCCGTGCAGTCAACAAGGGGTCAACCACGATTTGGCAGCACCCAACATACACAGGGAAAGCCCACTTGCAGTAGAAATGTTTGTAAACCAGTCTCTTCACTCCCCTGAAGCCCCAAACACCAGCAGACGAACGAACAGCCAGCCATCTTTAAAGAGGTCTGCGATTGCCAAGTTGCTTGGCTTGCTCACAAGACACCTCTCTCAATTAAAGCCGCAGTATTTTGCAGGATGGGGGCGAGCCCTGTCGTCAATGGGAACCGGCCACAAAAGCAGATCACAGCGCTTCAGACACGGGCTCACGCCACCCTTCGCTGCCTGGGATTCTGGGCCATCCCCTCCCAATCCCCAACACAGCAGTAGGTTCTCCACAATGCCAAGGCCACTTTTAGTCCACACCCAATATCCCCCCCCCCCGGAGGCTGGCATGCAAAAGAAGCAAAAGAAAGGGCGTGTTCCTACATGCACCGGTTTGAAGATCAGAAACAGCAACGTGGGAGGGTTCGGAGGAAATCTTTTTTTTTTTTAACAAGATTGATTTATTAACTATGATACATATCACATAAGGCCTTTAAGTTTTTACACCATTCCCATTGAGACACATACAATACTCTGTAGCAAATACATGATTTTTTTCTTTTTTCTTTTAACTCAGCAGAAAAGGGCCTTTTTCCGGTTTGCCCAGAGTTTTCAACATTATCATGCACTAATTGGATTGGCCTGGGAAAAAAAGAACCACAAATTGTTAAAAATGTCTTTAAAAGAAGAATAAAAAGGAAATATATTCTATCACCAATAACTAAAGGATGTTGTTAGGCTCCTAAAAATACAGAGAAATAACCAATATACTTTCCTTTACATACAGATCTTCTGATTTTTTTTGTTTTTTGTTTCTGTGAATAGTGTTTTTGTTTTTTTGGGGGGGCATCATACTTAGCTGGAACTACTAACACATTTTTATTACCATTAATATGTTTTCTTCAATTTCAAAAAAGCCTGTTAATTCAACATATATAAAGATCATTTTACATGTGAAAATACAAGTACCAGGGGGAAAAAAATTACATAAGCTGAGTGCAGAACTAAGATCCAACTTTTCAGGACAAGCTTTATTCCCATACAATTTGTGAAAGAGATGGGGCTTTTTAAAAAATGTACACAGGAAAAAAAATTAAGGTTTTTTTTTTATTATTTAAACAATAACTTATGCCCTGCCTTAAAACTACATTTAAAATACAATATTTCTATTGTATTTCAATTTTACAGAGGGGGGGGGATAGGGGTTAAATCTAACAGTCAAAACTAGGTCCTATTGCAGAGAGAGGGGTGGGGAGAGGGCCATTTCCTCTCTTGCGCCCCCTACAGACAAGGTATCAGAGCTACAGTTTAGCCAGGCAGGCCTGAGGGTTTGCAGTGGTCCTCATGTCGCCTCTGGACCAGGGTCTTCCCTAGTGGTGAGGCATTCAGAAAGTGATAAATACAGAAAGAGAAAAATACCCAGATGTGGAGAAAAAATGCCAAGTCAGCATCTGAACGCCAGCTGCTGAGCCGAGAAAAGGATGGGCGACTAGAGCCCTTTGAGGGTTTCCATAAATTCTGCAATAGGATTCCTTTACAAAACTAAAATCTAATTGTGTCAATGCTTTAGGTTGCTATCGGAAGAAGGGCTAGCCAGCTTGGCAGCCTTTTGAAATGTTTTGTTGTTGAGTTTAGTGCATTCTTAAAATGAAGGCTGAATGCCCCCCCCCCTCCAAAAAGCACGTCGCTTGCCCTCCCTGGAAATTATCACAGCACAACACCAAACGCCAGCAATCTGCCCAAAGGGAAGCACGGCCTGGGGGAATAAGAATTTGCAACTTCCCTTTGGGTTTCCAGGAGAAAAAGACTGTTAAAAAGCTTGCACACCAGTGCTGGAGGGAACTTTTCCTATCATTGTGGCCCCTGGACATTCTGCAGGCCGAAGAAAGGAGAGAAAGTGTCGTTCAGAATATTTGGAAGGTGCAAGAGTGGAGAAAGGTCCTTTAGGAGAACAAGGAGAGGCCTGAACAACGGTACGGAGGAACCCCTTCCAAGCCGGAGGCGCGTGCCCTCAGACCAAACCACGCTTGACCAGAAGGGGGGTAGGACATCCCTATGGACTTCAGGTTCTTCAAGAGTGCCACCCCGTCCACCTAATCCCCCACCCCCAAATTATGAAAATATCTGAGACGGGGCAAGGACACAAACATCTACGCTCATGGAAGGAAGAAGCACTTGGTGGGGGCTTGTAGAAGAATGGACTAAAAAGAGGGGAGGTTAGTGTTCCAACCTGTTTAGGAGGCAGCCACCAGTCTTAAGAGAGTCCCAAGGGACCAAAGAGATTTGGATCATTTGCATTTCTCTTCACCCAGCACCCCTGCTCGGTGTGTAAAATAAACTGATGCAGTTCAGCCTGACTGGGTACTAGAAACCATGTGTTTCAAAAGGAGGAGTGGCTGTGCATGAAGACAATCTGATGTGTCCTTCTTCAGGCACCTTATGTTTCGAGAAATGGAGGCTGAGAGAGGAGAAAGCTGGGCTCTTTGGCCTGCAGGGCACTCCTCTGTCCCTGGACTCCGTCAAGAGGCACACTGCTCCAGCAAACCCACAAGAGTTCCCACTGGGCTTTGGACACCCAAGGCCACTGCCCTTTCGGGGTCTGGAAGCCTGTTAAGAATCTGAAAAATGCCCCATGGCCATTTTAGCGGCTTTAGGAATGGATGGATTGTTCAGAAATATGGTGGGCACCAGGGAAGGTCTTCATGGGCACCTTCTGCCTGTGTTGGCTACCCCTGCTCTGCATGACCATAACGCTCAGGAAATCCACGAGCCCCTCTTCCCCCGTCCTCCGCTCAAATACAAAAACTCGGCAGGATCAGCTAGAACAGCAGTTCTCAACCTTCCTAATGCCGCAACCCTTTAATGCAGTTCCTCATGTTCTGGAGGCCCCCTAACCATGGGGTGGGGCAGCTGGGAGGGGCGGCAGGAGCCTTGTCGCGACCCCTCTGAAAGGGGAGTTCAACCCCCAAAGGGGTCCCGACCCCCAGGTTGAGAACCACTGAGCTAGAAGGTGAACGGCTCCTCCTATAAGCTTCTCTTGCGCAAGCAAAGCAACCGAAGACAGGACCACAAAATTGGACGAAACCCAGCCTGCGTGTGCCAACAGCCAACATCCCTCACGGGTACTAGCTGGAAGTCAACCGACCACTGGCTAGCTGAGGAGAGGAGCCGAGGTGCTGCGTGATGACTCAACAAGGCTGCTCCAATTCTCCAAGATATCCTGGCCAGGCAGAGCAGAACCGACAACAGCCAGTGTGGATGGAAAGCGGGGCAACCGCCTAAGGCTCCCCGTGGCAAGAGAGCAAGCGGGCAAGCACAGATCTTTTCTGCTGCGAGGAAGACCAGAGGGAACTCCCCCAAGTCTTCGGTCTTCCTCCTCTTTCCTCCTGTGGAATTCTTCTTTAATGTTACAAACATAAAGGATGGTGAGATCATTTGCCTTCCATTTAACAGTCTCAACAAACCCCAATAGTTTTTGTGTTTTTTTTAAAGGGCTTCCATCTTTTGACTGGAAATATCTATTTTAAAAAAACTTTTCCAAGGGACACTTGCAAGCAATGCTTTGAAGTGCACGATCCTGACAAAGACGCACCTTTTGGATGTGGTTCTAAAAGAAGTAGCAAACAATTCAGCTCATTTCTAAGGAGCCAGGCTGCTGAACAGAACAAGGCGCAGTTTGTAGTTTGGAAAGGACCAGGGCCTCTCCTCTTCCCCATCTCTGACTGAAATTTCAACACAAATTAGCCTTGAAATGCTAAAGATAGCAGAATATCACCGGTTCTGTTTTAAAGTGCGAAGAGACAGAAAGGATGGCATAGAGATTGCTCCCTTGTGTCCTCCCAGTGGTACCGTGGAAACTCCAGTTAAGATTGCCCAGTTACTGAAAGCACGCAAACTCTTCTCTCTCTCTCTCTCTCTCACACACACACACACACATACACACACATAAGAAAAAAACACAGGGCAGTTTACCAGGCACTGCTGATAATGCAACCATCACTGATTTCAATGATGACTGCAGAGGAAAAACTGATTGGTTATTCCCAGTGGTTCATTTTCCTGCTTTTCCTTGCAGAGGCAAGGAGAAGACAACCAGTGAGTGAAGCCAAGTCCACCACACCCAAGATGGACCCTGGCTAGAAAAAGAAAGACCACAGGTTTTAAGGGCTGATATGAATATACAGTGGTTTCAGGTGAGGGTAAAGCAGAAGAGAGAGGGCACAGAAAATAAGGAGCCAGGCAGCAACCGCACAGGTTTCCAGGGATAGGCGCGCATAATGAAGGCAGCGGTGCAAGAAAGGCTGGGCAGCTGCAGCCCAGCGACAGCATGTCATGGCGTATTTCCCAGAGGGGCTAGAAATGCAGCTTGCCTCAACCATTCTGGTTTTGCCCGGCATCTCCAAGGACCTACAATCCACTTTGGCACCCCCTGCCCACACCCAAGGTAACCCCCTAAGCCACAGGCATGGCGCATCTCCACAGAAACTGTACTCGGCCCAGCAGGTCGGTCGCAGTCTTTGCCCCGAAAGAGTCGGATGTGGGGTCCTCACAAGGGTCCCTTCCGGGCAGCTGAATTCAAGATCCAGAACAGTTGGTCAGAAAGCCACAGTCCCAAACCGCTCTGGTGAGGTCTCCTCCTGGCCTCCCTCATCCAAAACTGGGGCGGAAAACAGTACTTAGGGGCCTGTGCCCTCTCCCCCGCCTGCCCCTGATTCACATTCCATGCTTAAAAACATTTCTATCAACAAGGTCTTTTGAAAGCGGTGGTTCTGGCCACGCCACCTTGCTTCCAAGCCTGTGCCCACATACCTGTGTGCCCACGCACATACAAACACACACAAATCAGCAGAGCTTCTGTTAACACAAGTGTTTCAAAGGAACAAAACCCCAATTCGGACAGCAAAACATTGACAGGGTCTGCAAATCGCATGTGCGCACACCACCCCTCGCCTCTTCCTCTTCCATTAAGTGCTAACACAAGTATTCTGCACCGGGTGGCGAGTGGGGAAGGCTGCACCCGAGAATATGTAACAATTTTGTCAAATGAAAAGACAGGACCAGCTCGACCCGCCTGGACCGCCCCTCCCCACCCACCCCCACCACGCCAAGGAGCCTCAGCCACGCACGGATTCTCTGCTCAAGTAAACGGAAGCCAGCGTCCCGCAATCCTCTGCCAGATCCAAACAGCCCAATCAGCACATCACAACGGGAACGTCCCGACTTTCAATGGTTGCTTGTGGCGGTTTTTATTTCAAGGCGTTTTTCTTCCCCTTGCAGGACTGGCCACGATTCAAGTCAAGAGGAAGTTACATTCCAGCTTTGCCAAAACATAAAAAGCCTTCCTTGTGTTTTTTTTTTTTTTGGAGACAGGTTGGTCCAGGTCTTCTGAACAGCTATGCTGGCATGGTGCAAACTAGTCCGGGATGAAATTAGGATGCCCCCTGCATGGGCGAGACGTCCGGCAGTGGGGAGCAGGACTTGCTCATGGGTTGCGGAATGTGTTTGCTGGGGGAGGGGGGTAGAGAGAGCGGGGGTCCTGTGTCCTGCCAGGCTCTAGCAAGTCATCTCTGTGCACAAACAGGCAAAAGAGCAAAGGGGGCAGGAGAGGCTGTATGTAAATCCTCCTCAAAAGCCAAAGGGAGCCCCCGCCTAACTAGAGTCGGCCGTGCTCCCGCGAGTCTTTCAAATCTGCCTGGGTCAGAAGAGAGGGACTTTGGCACCGAAAGGGAGGTGCCGGCTGGCCGCTCCTGGTCCAGGGAACATCCAACATGGTCCTCGGCACAGCGGCCCCTCTCCCTCGGCGCCAGGTGTGGAGGCCAAGCCAAGGCTTGACGTGGGGCTGACGCTCCATGCTGCCCCTGCCCCGTCAGGCCGCAGCCCAGCTTAGCCCGGCTGAAGTTTGTAACAGGGTGGAATGAGGGGAAGAGGGCCGAGAAACACCGGGGCTGAATTTCCCGTCTCCGTTCCGCCCGCGAGGACAACAGCCGACCTTGGCGATCTGCCCGTGTCGAGGTTCACAGTGTGTGCTGCTCGGCCTGGAGCTGAGGCGGGAGAAGGGGCTGCAGAGGAGACTGCGGCGAGGGAGGGGGAGTCTGTGGGGGGGACGGCTGGGCCATCACGGGTGTGGAGGACAGGAAGGGCGTGCTGGCAGGAAGAGCCGACGGAGAGCTGGGGGTGGCCCCGGGGGGCTCGATGATGGGGCGGTTGTAAAAAAAGAAGGGACACTGCTGGATGAAGAGTTCTATGATTGTCTGATAAATGCGTGTGGCGGTGAGCGCATCCATCGTGCTGAAATCGGGCCTCATCAGGGTCGGCCAGAAGCAGATGGAGAGGTTCTCGCTGGTCATCAGGTTGGTCCTGCTGTTGTGGCTCACTCTGCAAGACACGGAGACATGGCCGTCATACAAGGTTAGCCGTGGGCGAGGGCACAGGGCAAGGGCAAGGGCAGCACAACCAGCATGGAGATCAGGGGCTGATTCCGGGCCACAACCTAAGGCCAAAAAGCCACGTGGTGGCTGTGGGTATGCTTCGGTGCACATTGCCGCTGCTGAGTTAGGTTCCCTGTGGGATCCCAGACACTTGCGGTACTGGTTTTAGTATTGTTTTATACAGTTTTGACATGTGTATTTTTAAATGTTGTGAGCCACCCAGAGACCCTTGGATATGGGGCGGGATATAAATATAAATAAAATAAATAAATAAGGACCAAGGGGCCAACAGCCACCCTGAGCAATCAGGGAGACGGTGGAGGTGGGCAGCCCACAATAACTACCAGGTGGGCTGGCTGAAGGGCCCAGAGGATCTACCCACTGGGCTCCACTGTTCTTACTTGTACAGATCAGGAATGAATGGAAGTTGGGCAACACAGCCTCCCCTTCCTAAGAGAAAAGAACGCGGCCCACCTTCGCAACCAAATACTTCTCAGGCATTTCAGAGCAGAATTCCTTTCAGTTCTGGCCAGTGGAAATTACAGCCCTAAGAAGGCAGTGGGCACCGGTCGGACACCAGGCCCAGCCCTGAACAGGAAAGGGGGGAATGAAATGATTCTGGCCACTGTGTGGAGTAATGCCCATCACAGGGTTAATTCAATCTGCAAGGGGGGAGGGGTTATGGAGGAATAGAGGTTGGTACTTATTTTGGGCTCATTACATGGGAATGTAAGAGGCAGATCTCTGCCAGTGGACCCCCGTCCAGCAGCAAATGGCCTCTGGCTGTGGCTAATGAAACTGAGGAGACAACAAGCCTCACGCCGCCTCCGCCAGAGTGCGCCTGCCAATTTCTGGAGTAGCAGGGCTTACCAAACTTAATGAGACCCCTGATAAATGGAGGCTGGCTTAATTGGGAGAAACGTCAGGGGACAGATTTGCTTCAGGCAGGCTTTGCTGCCCCACTGTAGCTGGGAAATGACCCAGCAGCAGTTTTACATGGTTCCAGGACTCATTAAGAAGCCGAGAGCAAAATCTAAGGCAACTTCCCACCTCCCCTGTTCCCACCTCAGAGGAGAAGAAATGCATGCTGAACATACTTGTTCAAATGAGAGATAACGTATTTGAACACCTCATGGTTCTCCTTGGGAAATTTCTTCAGCACCTCTTTAAGAGCGTGTAACTTCTGTTCTCGGTCGTTGATCTCTGTTTGAAGGATAAAAAGGGCCAGAAAAAAATTAGAATGTTCCAAAACGCAACAGTCACTCATAACCCCCACCTGGCTAAAGACATCTCAGGAGACGTGCACCAGACATGCTAAGAAAAAGACTGCAGACTGCAAAACACACAAGGCCCTTTCCAAAACTGGGGTGAAAAGGTAAAAGAAAGCAAGGGCAGAGGGACTGGAGCTTTTTTTGGGGGGGGGGGCTAGTTCAGCAGCCAGTTCTCACACACCACCCCCAACACAAGTCACAGCTATCATGACCTCCAGTCCCATAAGTGCTGCTAACTTCAAGATCTTCAGGGGGCAAACACAGACGTTGTGCATTTGGTTCCTAAGCAGCAGTCACACTGACAAAAACCTGTGCTTTTCTCTGCCACAGTTATGTTTAAAATGTGTGAGTTGAAGCATCATGTCTGAGAAATGAGAAGGTCTGTTTGGATGGACAGAGCAAGCTGGACCGTGTAAAGTCATTTCCAGCTAGACTGAAAAGGGGTTGTGTGAAAGAAGAGCTCTCTTATCATCTGGCAAGATTACAGCTACCTATCCCTGTTGACAAGGCCGATTTGCTTGACGCTACTTGGCCAGACTGGTTAAAAAACAAAACAGAAACAAAATCCCAAAGATGCTGCCTCAGCAATTCCCACACACAATGGAATTATTTTCTGTGCTGTTTCCTTTTCGCCCTCCAGGTGTCCCCACAGCAAGACCTGCTGAAGCTCTGGGCAGAAATTGTGACCACAGCTCTGGAAATAACTTTGCCAATGTTCAAGTTGACTTGCCATCCTTTTCCTACTGAAGTTTATGTCTGCAGCGGAGAAAGAGTGAAAATATAACACCTGTTTTTCCAAGAAGAACATGGAAGAAAAAGCAGGCTTTCCAACCAAAAACCCTCTGATGGACTTAAAACTGTGGGGCTCAAAAGACCAAGTGGAGAACTGTTGCTTTTGCATCATATACCGGCAAGCCTTTGCTGAGAATTATGTTCAAGTGGGAAAGGATTAGGACTAAAACAGAAGTTGAAGACAAATGAGCAAGATTCCAGCCTGGAAGAGAGACAAGAAACCAGGGAGATTATGTAGACATCATCAAGTACTATGGAAAGTCCTCAGAAGTTATGGGGTGAATCCTATGCTGAAAGACTGCAGCTCAAAGAGATGGGTGCCTCTCTTCTATCATGGAGGATGCTGAATGCAGGAAAAGAAAAAGGTCACAGTGTCTGCTCATCGCTGAAGAAAATATGGAGAAGTCCTGACTCGTCAACTTGAAAAATCCAGCTGCTGTTTACCACTAGGTGGCCAGTTGGAACCTCAAGCTGTGAGGGATGAAGAGTCAGCATGATAAAAAGCAAGTGAGGACGTCTGAAATGAAGGGGCTTGGAGAGATATACTGAGAAAAGCCTGGGCAGAAAGGAAAACTAACGAGTGTGTGCTGGGAAAGGCAGGAAAAAGGAAGAAATATGAGGGAGACTAATGAAAAGAAAACTGCAATATTCTGGTCTTGTCATCTATCACAGAACCATTTACCATGTCTAATAACCTGCTGAAACAGGGCAAGACTCTAAAGTCTCTCATCCGCCTCAGTGATACAGAGATACATTCTGCAACTGCTCCAAACACCTTTGCCTCTTTTAGAGCCCTTTGGCCTGTCAAGCACAACGTCCAATTTTTGTTAACATGGCACCTGGATGAGGTTTTGAAAAGACAGTCACGTCACACCTTGTACCATCACATGCCACATTCACAGCCAACCTCCAGACAGTCCACCCGTGTCACGAGGGACTAACATACTGGTCCTTCAAATGCTTGTAAACTGCACCTACCACCTCTTCTAATCACTGACCAAACTGAGAAGAGCTGCAGCTTCTGGTGGTTGTACCAGGCATGAGCCAGACCCCCAGATCCTCTAGGTCTCACCGTTCAAACTTTCCAACGGTGCAAAATTCAGCTGAAATCAAGCTTTTACTGAATCCTGAGCCACAGTTGATCACTAGGGCAGTATTGCTGCTATGAACATGAGTATTAAAGAGGAGGACACCCGCCCTTGACACCATCAGAAATATGAGGAAGAGGCTCTACTGGTACTGGGGAAATTGGAGTTTTTCTTCACCGGTTGGCGAGTACTCACTGTGGGCTTCCACCAGTTCAATCTGCATGTTGTAAGGTACCAGAGGTTCAGGCAGCTCTGAAAAAAAGCTCTTCATAGCTCCAGCCACAGCATTCACAGTGAAGTCTTTTTCTGCAAGGTCCAGATTGTGGTCTAAAAGAAGTAAGATTAATGGTTACAATCACAACAACCAAGCAACCTTAATGCAAAACCAGGGCACACTTTCACTGAACTCACACCATGTTGCCAAGATTTCTTTCTCAGTTGCACAGCTGGGCCAGATCTCATGAACAGAGGAGCAATTAAGATTTTTTGCTCCATATGCATACTTTCAAATAGTGCCTCCCCTATTTTGAAGTCTCCAGCCCAATGACCTTACCCTGATCAAACTGTCGCTGTAAACTTTCCATTTCAGACTTGTTTCCACTCACTCGGTAGATACCTTCAGTACCTAACCCTGCAAAAGAAAAGGAAACGGCAGTGTAGCAAAACTACCAGTTTGAAGGTAGGTAACTTCAACCATGAAGAAATGTCTGAGGAACAAAATTCAGATTACTACAGCTAGAGGGCAAAGACCGAGAAGAAACTACATAAAAAGTTCCATGTCGCCAAAACTCAGGGATATATATAAATATATATACAACTAATATCAGATTACTGTTGAATGTTCTCTCGTGGCCGAAAGTCTTCTCAATTTCAATCTGTTAAAAGGAAAGCCACAACCAGGGTCCTAGAAGTAATAGGTTGACTCATCTGCCAGGCAAAGCAATAAAAAAAGACAGACAGCACTTTGCGCCACTGGTGCAGGTGAGTGCAGGCAGAACGTCTTTTCCTGCCACACGCTGGTTTACGTCTGACCCATTTCAGATCGGATCGAAGCAAGGGTTGCCAACACAACGTGGGGTGCAAGTGAAGCTGGTGAACCAGCATTCAGCCAGAGAAGCAAATGCAGGACTGCTCCTTTGGTCCAGTTTAAGTCGCCTTCTTTCTCATTTTCAAAAGCACTCTGGAAACTATGGAATCAGGATTCTGGCAAGAACAGCCTGTTCCCCCACAGCAGAAAAGGGAGCAGCCTTTAATCCCCTCACATGTCCCCCTCCCCAACGAAGAAAAGGCAAACCACTACCTTTAAGGCCCTGTGTAAGATACCGCAGGAAGAAACTGACATAAAAGACATCACTGGGGGGAAACACATTTAGGCCACAAGCTCTGTGGACATCTTCTGAGCATCCCCCTGGTTTCCTCACTCTTCAAGTCAAAAGGAGGACCCGACCGCAGGGGACACAAGAGGGAAGAGTATTCTAAGCGGCCAATGAGAGAGCAGGCAATGGGCCTTCACGGGCCCTCAGCTCTAGCCTGATGCATTCAGCTCCTCTCACTTCCTAGAACAGTATGTTACTGCAGGGTGTGCCTGCTCATCTACTGGTAAGGAGACACTTAAAAAGTACACACAGAGCTGGTCAGCCTGGAACGGTGTAAGCTCCGAGGGAGAGCAGAATGCCTCCTTCCAGACATTCATTGAACTGCCACTTTCTGAGAAGCCCATCTTTCGGGCAAGATAAAAACACAAGGCCTGCCTGCCTGCCTGCCAGTCTGGGGGCCAATTGCTGCTAGGTGAATCTGGAGAGACAAGGATTATTCAGCACATGCCATCAGCTGTGCTGCTTGAAAGCTCTTAATTGCTACTGAAGCTGCCTGTGCAGGCACTCCCATTTCTCAGGATGAAATTCACCTCATCAGGGAGAAAAACTGGGTTAATGGACCAGCCCAGAAGGCCATGTAATTCCAGGCCTGGAACAAAAGAGTCACTGTGCCCATACGCTGGGGAGAAGGAAAGGAGCAGCTGCAGACGCCATTTGTCTTCCCACTGCCCACGTCCAGACAAACTCGCCAATGGATGACACGGGATACATTAAGCGCACAGAATACCTGCTCTGTCTGCTCAGCGGCCACCTGACCATGAGGAAAGGTGGCCCAAAACTCCTGACAATGATTTCTGGGTTCTATTAAGAATGACAGAGGAGGGCTTCCCCATCAGCTGCATTTAAGTAATCATTCAGTTTTGCCTTAGGACAAATGGGGAAAAGGGAAGGGTCCTGGAAGTCATAACACATGCATTCATGAGTTATCACAAATTCCCCAGAGGCTGAACTGTGGCTTTCTGGGAATTTCAGCCACTCGGCCAGCAGCTGCCGTGAGTGGCGAAGGCATCTCTTCAGCCAACTTGGGAGCAGCCAATGCCAACTGACCACCTAGAAAGGGTGATACTCTCCCAGATGGCATTATCGACCAGACACGTGGTCCAAAAAGGAAGGCACATGTGACGGCACAACTGCCAAAAGGAGGACTTCACGCAGCCCAGTAGCCTCCCTAGAGTTATTTACTGCCTTTCTCCAGACTGCCACGGGAACCTGGCAGCCATCTTTTCATCAGACATCGAGTCCAGGACTCCACACCTGGAGAGGCCTTGTGAGTTCTTTGGCAGGGGAGGCACAAGTGTGCACAACTAAATAAACAAAGAACACAAATAAATGTTTCTTTAATTTTGTTTCCAGATTTTGAAGTCAAGGATTCATTACTGCAGTTAGGAGTCAGCTCCCTCCATCTCGCCTTAAAGACTCTTGTGCCTTTCTCCTACTGCCTCCCTGACACTCATGATATTCACAAGGCTTTCTGGGATGGGTGGCTGCCGCATGTGGTCCACTGAGGATGACCCACATGGGAAAGCCCGCTGTAGCTCTCGCTCAGACACCTTCCACGACCTTCCCATGGGGCTGTGGCACTTGGATCCTTTTCTGTCTCAGGCATTGACTCAATTATCTCAAAATGCAAGGCCTTTTCTTTAATTACGCTTCTCTTTTCCCTCCTCAGGCCCTCACGCTTTCGTTTAACAAGCCTAGATTACCCAGCAAAGGAGCCATCTGCTAGGATGTCTAAGCTTCCTTCTTGGCATCCAGCGGGTTATTCCTGGGCATATCACACGTTGTGACCTCACTCCCAACCACCCTGGGCTTCCCTGTCATTAGGATATTTGAGAACAGACCATTATTGCCTCTCTGTTACAAAAGGTGGCTAGTTAAGCGTCCACCCACATTGGTTCCACTTCCACACACCACAGGCCCAGAGAGAAAATCAAAAGGCAAGCACAAAAGCCAGAAAGAAAAGAAGAGGAACCGCAACGAACGCAACAGGCTTTCCGGACACCCTAACACCGTCATGAAGGTTTGGCATGGTCCATCAGGAGAGCTCCACGACGCAGAACAAAGCTAGCCTCACTTCTCCAGCGTGAAAATGGGTGCAGTCCACACTTGCTTAGCACATGACACTAAAGGGATAAGAGACACGGGAGCAATTTTTTCCACAAAATCATCCTATGCCTATTCAGCACACACCTTGGGATAAGGAAGCTCATAAAATACCATCCCCAAAACCCATTCAGCTAGTCCGGTGCCCCATCCTCTCCCAAAATGAGACCCACTTTTCGCAGAGGTGCTGATGGTTCTACAGTATTCCTCCTTCCCTGAGCAGCTAAGCATTTCTAATGCAGGTGAGAGGAGAATCCTCAGCCCAGGATGTTTGTAAACCACCCAGCAACAGGGACCGATGCAAGTCCATTGTTAAAGGCACTACACAGAAACAGCAGCGCTTAATAACTGGCTTAATACTTCCTGCAATCCACTTCCATGTTTATGTTATGAAATCCTGTTTTACACCAGCCCTGCTCCCGTAACCCAGCAAAAGCAGGCAGGCTTCTTACATCAACTGATCCACAGGCGAGCTGAAAGTTAGGCAACTCTCCAAAGAGATGAGCCCTTCCTGGCCCGTAGTTAGCGGCAATTACCTTCTGCTCCTGGGAGTTCTGCCTTCTGTTATTTCATTTCTACAAAACCTTCCTTGGTTATCAGCCACTTTCAAAAACACCAGTAACCATCCTTGTATGCTGGTAACTGAACAAAGCAATAGGTTCAACCACAGGGGAAATGAAATATTTCAACAAACAGCCACATGAATCCACAGGCAAAGACTATTCATACCACAATCTGGGACCGCAAGGAGGAAGTGGGGAACACACTCAAAAGCTGTGTGAACCTTTTCGTTCACCCTACAACATTTTTCTGTAAATACGAGAGCAGATTTTTCACTTAAAGTCTTCTCTGCAGTTTTAGCTGCATGGTTTACTGAATATTTATCCAAGGGGGATCCACATATGCAAGCGTTTCTTTTAAGACTACGAGATCAACCTTGCTAACAATTAAATATTAAACCAGTCCACAGAAGTTATCCAATTTCACCTGCCACTGCTGCAAGGGATAAAAAGAACCCATATTCTGTTTGATCTTCCACAGTCAGGCACGTGACGTCCGTCATTAATGCGCCAAAGAGGTGAGCTGATGAGGAGTGAAGTCTAGAAGACCGTCATATAAATTAGGCAGGAGTTTTCAGACAGACAGCACCTGTAGCAACGGATTCCTGATTTATGACCAAGAATTGTAAGTTTTGCCTTCCTGCCCATCACTGTCCGCCAGTGATAGGAAAGCAAATTCAATCCACAATTGTAGTATTCAGAGCTGTCATTGCAGCCTGAAGCCACAGTTGCTCTCCCAAACTCTGATTCCACAAGGATTCCTCACAAGAGACATTGAAGGGAAAGCAGTCAATACATTGATGATTCCTATCCTACAGCATGACGCAACAGAACAATCTAGAATGTTCTCCCCTCTGTCATTTGGCATGCATGAAGCATTACATCTTCTAGCCCATTAAAATCAACTTGTCCTGATTCAACCGTGTGCTACCCATGAGAACTCAGAAAAGGGCACAATTCACCCTACAACATTCCCCACCTTGTTACACTGCTGTAACAAGCAGAGTATAAATCAGAACCGCTCATTTGTAGCAGTTATTGGGCTGTTATGCCGTGTTCCAGGTTTCTTCTTCTGAGAACCTAAGCTTTCCCTTGACTTGGCGAAAAGCAAAGACCTCTGAAGATGGACATCGCAGCTATATCCGAATTCCCAGAAGAAGCCTGGAACATTTATTTATTTACATTTCTATCCCGCCCCATACCCGAAGGCATATGTGCATTAACGGGCCCAAAACTTCTACAGATGAGACTGAAGCCTACATCCATCCATCAGAACTGCTAATTTTCAGTCACATTGGTGCACTTTGTCATTCTAAGCAAGCATGTAAATAAACGGGAGTAGCATGATTTTCAAATAATTAAATACTCCACTTAGGTTATCCAGGACAATCCCCCAGAGCACTGCAACTTTAAGTCCCAAGAACTTTCACTGCAGTACCTCAAGGAGAGAAGTCGCACGTCAAGACAGAATTCTGCCTTAGAATTATAAACATAGGTAATCCTTTCAGATGCATCTGACATAGCAAATGCCTTGCAGAGCTTTCTATTCCAGACAGAAAGAGGAAGAAGTCTACTCTCCCATCAGGATTAATAAAGAACCCAAACACCAGTTCCACTGAGCAATGGATATATCTCAAATAGGCAGGTACACAAAGGTGTTTTTTTTGTATTTGATTCGTATTCATCTGAATAGATCTCCTTCTAATGTAGTGGGATTTGAATGTTCAATCCCATATGAACCCCATTAAAATGCATGCGAATCCCATACGAAGCTTCATACAAATGTATCAAAATATTCTATTAGGATTCAAATGTCAATCTTAGAATGTGCCAATCATTGGAATTCGGTCAAATTCGGATGAATTTCTAATGTTATGAATATTCGTGCACATTCCGAATCTCAAATGTTTGAAGGTAAAGAAATCAAATTTGATAAGAAGAGCTAAGACTAAGCAACACAGCGCTGGACCCAAAGGGAAACTCCGTCAGCATCTGAGACGCTTGAACCTCAGTTAAGAAATGAAAGATCCTTAAGGCCTCATCATTTCCCCGAACATCACTAAGCACCAGTTAATTGCAAAGTCTTCCAGTGTGCTGGGAGAACAGGACAGAGAAAGCCACAGACACAAGTTGACTTGAAAGGAACCTTCACTCAAGAAAGTATTCATCTGGGGCTCAGTCAAAGGATCGTACCCTGACAATACTGTTAAAGATATTCTGAAGTTATTTCCACTCTCTTATCAGAGGGGGAGGCAGCTGTGTGTTCCCATCAACCAGGACTTGAGGCTTTAATCTCAAAGATTAGATATTTCTGAAGCTTCAGTTGGACAGGAAACAAAACAAAACAGCATGCACTTCATCTATCGACTGCACAAGCCTAGAAAGCATTATGTTAAAAGCCTTCTAAACTCAGCAGGTATATCCTGCAAATAGGTTGAAAAAATAAACAGTTTCTCTTTTATAATGTTAAGCTGCTTGTATTCAATTTTTTTAAATATATAAATATATATATATATTAAAAATACAAGTGAACTGCCACATTCAGCGCAACTGAAGCCTTGAGTTCTCAAAGCAATACAGCATATAAGTGCAAAAAACCTTTTAGGCTTTTTATTATTCTTATAAAAAGACTATTTAAAAGAAATGACAGACACTCAAAATAGTAACAATTTCTCAACGTTGAGGGTTCAGGAACATGCATATGAGATTTATTCAAAATCTCCATATCTGAAGAAATGTTGGGGGTAGGGGGTATAAATAGCTAAAATCCTGTTCTTTTCAGAAAATATTTTTGTTTCCCGCTATCCCTTCCGTCTTCTTAAAGTAACTGACACGTCAACATTCTCTGTGGAAATTCAATTTCTCAGGCCAAGCCCTCACCTTCTCTTGTAACAGGGTATGAGCCCCAGTGGGTGGCACAGGGCTGCGGTGGCACAGATGGGCACATGCTTGCCTCTACTATGTGGTGGCAGCTGACCAAATGCGATGGCAAGGCCTTGTCGCGATTTTACTCACAGGACTGACACATAAAGAGATTTTTATTTCCATTTCCCACTTTTATTGTTATCTGTCTGTCTTCATTTTTGTTTTTCTGTTGAGTTCAGCTGGGAGTATGGAAATAGCATGGTATAAGAGTCCAATAAATAAATAAATGAGACGCAGTTTCATCAAGATTTCCACAGTTTTGAGCTTTAATGTACATACCACTTTGCCCTGCCCACAACAGTCCATACAAGAGCTTTTAGGGCTATTCTCCCACTACACTGCTGAGCCACCTGTCATTTTATCAATACTGTGAAATTACATTTCTTGCCTGAACTCTGTAATTGTTTTAAACTTTGTGAGTCCCCTGGATTCACAAAAGCAGCCCAAAAAGCATCATCTACTGCCCCAGAGATCTTACCTGTTGCTTCAATGTATTCTATACATCTCTCGATAAAGATGGGAATGGGTTTTTCTGGTGTCACTACTGTGGACAAAGGCACCCCAAAATAGTTGCTTTCCCATGTAGTTTTTGTGATCGACGGACGCGGCTTAGGCTTTGGTTTCTGGAGGAAAGAGAGGACCAGAAACACATCATGTTATCAATAACCAAGTGGTGGATGGAGCACATTTTCACCAAAGCAACAAAAGGACAAAATGCACAGGTGTGAACTAGAACTTTGAAACCTTTTTGCCTAGTTTAGCAAACCATAACTCTGATACAGATGTAGGTTCAGTTTGCTATAAAACAGGAACAGATAAAAAAGGCAAGGAGGGATCTACTCAAACGAATACGGATTTTCTAAAACTTGATTTGTTATGAACTGAATGCCAAAAACCCCATCCATGAACATCCCTAATCTGCGTCCTTGAAGCTTCAGGTATCCACAGTCAATCCTTTGACCAGGTTCCTCATTATTCACAGAAGGGCAAGCTGTGTGCTCACGTCTTGCTGGTGAGCCAGTTTGGCCTAGTGCTTATCTGGGAATACCGGCTCTTATCTGGGAATACCGAGTTTGATTCTGCCCTCCCGCATGAAGCCAGCTGGGTGACCTTGGGCTAGTCACAGCTGTCTTCTGAGCTATCACAGCCCCACCTGCCTCACAGGGAGTCTGTTGTGGGGGAAGAACAGAAGTTTGTCAGCTGCTCTGTGTCCCCTTAAATGGGTGAGAAAAGTGGGGTAGAAAAGCCTTCTTCTTTCCCAGTGCAGTTAGCCGGACACTGTGTTTTTGGTGAGACTGCAGGGAATGAGATTTTCTGGAGCAACCAGAATGATGTCTGGAGCACTGATGTCACATTGCAGCTCTACTGCTGCTGTCTCTTTATAGCATGACTGCCAATGCTGCAGCTTCCCAGATGTTCCCAAACTACAACTCCCAGCATTCTGTGCCAGCTGTACTCGAGGGAGACCTGGCAGACCACACCTGAACAGCCCTGATTTTAACTCCGCATGAACAAAATTCATCAAAAAGGTTATCTGGCATAATGAAACTACCAGCCCTGAACAGAAATGTCATTTGATGGATTTGGTAATTACTTTTCCATAAGAGCTGAAGATAGAGGGAGACCCAAAGAGGCATTCTAAGGCACCCAGAACCCGAAGGCCTTTCCCTCCACTACTGAGGAGGCACCTACAATCACAGCCTTTAGGCAACTAATGTTCTTGGCGTCTGGAACCTAGGGAGTATTTTATAATCACCCTCTCAATGGGAATGAGAGAGTGAGAGGGACAATTTTGATCACATGTCCCTGGGAAATCTCCGTTTATCAATGTTTTCCAGCCAATGCATTATCTACTGATGTCAAGTGTAAGTTCAAATATAGGCTTAAAATGCAATTCTTCTCCAGAAGGGTTAATAATCACAACATTCTCCAGATGAGGAAGCAAGCAGGAAACCTGTGGAAAACAGACTCGGTGCAATAATTGTGAATTTTCAATGTGTGGAGAATGACTCAGTTACAAAAAAAGGCTGCCAGCCTGATAAAAGAGCTTTGCAACAGGGCAGGTCTCTTGTTATTTTGAGCTCAAGAGAAGAGATTACCTTACTCCTTGCCAAGAGCCTTCCCCTGAAGACATCTGCTGAGCCAGGTGGCCCCAGGAAACCTTTGCCTCATCCAATTCCCCTTCTTCATTGTCTGAACCCTATTTTGAACTGGAAAATGATCACTTCCTGTTTAGTCTGTTTTCCTACAGCTTCCTCCTCTAGAGTTCTGCTAACAGAAGGATACTTGGAACAATATTGGTTCTCAACAACAGGAGGAGAGATGACAGTTTGTTTTCAGAAGCACTGAAGAATCAGGAGGTACATGAAGAAAATCAGCCAGATACCTGAAACTGAACAGGGTAATAAAAAACATAAATCCTATCCTTTTCCAGCATCTTGGTAATAGGACATAAAGTGACCATTTGCAACAGGCTGACCTGCATGCACTGTCGTAACTGATGTATGAAAAACTCTCCCACCAGAAATATTCCACAGCTGACTATGTTTTAAGGTTAGATTTAAAACTTCTTGCACTCCTTGCAAAGCTGCCTGCCATGCTGCACAAGGTATACTGTCTACCAGAAAAGAATTTCCGCAATAACATGAACAAACCCTGCAGTTTGTCTTGCTGGCTAACAAGACCGTACTTTTGACAGCGTTTACGAGGGGATCTGATTGAAGGATATAAAATCATGTCTGGTATAGAAAAAGTGGATGACACAACACTAGAACCAGGGGGCATCTATGAAGCTGATGGGCAGGAGAGTAAGATCAGACAAGGGGAAGGATTTCTTCACCCAGAGGGTTATCAGTCCATGGAATTTGCTGCCAGAAGATGTTGGGATAGCTACCAGTCTAGATGCCTTTAAGGAAGGGTTAGACAAATGTATGGATGACAGATGTGTCAATGAATACTAGAGTGGATGCCTAAGTACATATCTCAGGCTGGGGGGACAAGCAGGATGCTTCTAAGGCCATTTGCTGGGATTGGAGAGCAGGAGAAGGTATGCCCTTGTCTCTGCTTGAGATGCCCATGGGCAACTGGTGGCCACTGTGTGAGAAAGGATGCTGGACTAGATGGGCTGTGGCCTAATCCAGCCGGGCTCCTTATGTTCTTATGTTTGATCACAACACGATGAGAAAGGCATGTTTTTAAAGGCCCTGGACATCTGCAGTCACACCTACAGCTAAATGGAAAAACTAGTATGGAGATTGACACAGCAGAAAGGTTTAACTGTGATAAACTGGGGAGCAAAAAACTTTCATACTGTATATCATTTTAATGACATACCACACAAGAAGGGAAAGCCATATACAAGTCTCAAAGCTATGAAATCTTTCAAGCGTTTTCAGAGACGACTAAGAACGCCCAGAACCTTTTAACTATTATTTCAAGGTTAATAATAACATGAAATGGGATTGAGACCTATCAAAGCAATGCAGCCTTGCTCTCCTTACTAAAACACCTTAGGAAGCAAGCCAGAAAAGACAGACCATTACATACGTGCACCAGATGTAGCTGAGACCTAGCCTCTACACTGATCATGAAACAACCTCCAAAATACTGCATATACTCCATTCTTATGAATATTAAAGACCAGCTCACAGCCTTCAGCTTTAAATGCTCAGTGAAACAGATTTTGAGAAAAGTAGCCACAAAACACACACTTCTGCCACAATATCGGTAAGGGAAAGAACCTTTGCTCCATAGCAAAGGGCAGATTGGGCTCACAGAAGGCCTCGTGGTAACTCAGAACGGAAGAACTTAGCAGCTAGCAATGAGACTCTGCATGACACCCTGAAAAAGCCCCAATGGGCAATATTGGGTGTTGTTGAAAAGTCAGCTGAATATGGCAGGAAGCAATCAGGTATATTCCTATAATCACTGCTGTGGGCCTCTGCCTGGGGCTTCAGTCATCAAAGACATTAAAAGTCTCTCAGCCAGGCATGTGTCTGCTTTTGCAAAATCATAATAAAAACAGATTTAAAAGAATGACTAAAACAGTGACAGCGCCTTCATGTTCTTCCCTCAGCTGAAGGCGAAGGCAAAGAGTGCCACTGAGTCACAAATGATTTCTAGTAACTCCATGGATCATCCATGCATTTTTCTTGAACAGAATGAAGAAGTATCCTGCCACTGCTTGCCTCTGGAATCACACCTACAACCCTCTTCTTCTCAGACTTCTCTTAGCTATTAAGGACTCTTCTGAGGCACATAAATAAATGTCAGCTCTTTGGAGTCGGGATAGATCGCTTATGATAACGCATAACTACACTCACCAACAATATTAAAGCACTAAAAGGCATGTTTTTAGATGTATGCCTCATACATTCATGCTCACCGAAGGGCAAGTCAGCACCTCAACTTCTCTTGCCTGCATATGGGCCTAAGTGCAGCAGGTGCCTAACTGCGTTCTAACATTAAGAAGCTGCAACAGAAATCTGCAGATAAGATTATTTATAATTTATAAATATATCTGAAACCCATTTGGAATCTGTCTTGGGACTCCTGCTTCTTGGCTCACGGACATAAAAAAAAGGGGGGGTGAGAAACAGGGTGTAAAGAACACAATGAACAATCCAACACGTGTGTGACAAGCGCATGCAACAATCTCCTTCATCTAAACTCCTCAATGGATGGATTTGACTGAAAAAGGGAAGGCGGGAAAACAAAAAACTTGTATGAATATTGTCTCAACTTTGAAGAGACACGTGTTGGGCATTCTCCATTCCCAAGGACCTTCAAATATTCTTTCTAATTCACATGCTTCACTCCTTTATTGATATGACTTTATCCAAAATTAAACTAAGAATTTGCACAATGTTAGCAAAAGAATTACTACCAACAAAACTGAAATGGAATAAAGGTATTTCAGTGCCAGCTTCATCATGTTACACCGCATGCCAGAAAGTCACTGACTCTTAAAGGTGTCCATTTCCGATTTTGAGTAAGCCTACCTGTGTTGCTGGGACAGAAGGCTCAAATGGCACACAGAAATGTTAAGACTTCTTGAGTCAAACACACTCTTGGGGAGATAAACTGAAAATAGGGCAAAAGTCCAACTCTCACAGAAGCCTAACGCACCACCCCTTCCCTTCAAAGCATCTCACTGAAACTGGAATTGCAACGTGGTCCAAATGCCCACCTTGCCCCTCACTATTACACTGCCATCATCCCTGTTTGTGCAACAACAAAATACATCAATCACTAAAATCCTGCCTCTTTATTTGCAGTCTGTCGCTCATACAAAATGCAGTTTTTAACTACTTCTGTCTAGAAAAATGGAAGTGTGGCTCTGTAACCATGATATGTAGAATTACAGCTGTCCCTTGCTTAATGTTGTGATTCCAATTTTGGAAGCAACCACCACATTATGCAAATTGTGTTACAGGAACTAGAAGTGATAATTCCTTCCTTGATGCAGAACTGTGCTCTATAGGGGGGATTATCATTCCCTAGACACACATAACTGGAATCATGCTAAGTGAAGCCTCATTACACAAGGGGTATGGTAAGAAGAAATTGAAAATACATCAGATTGGGTAGACTGCAAGGGGGATGAGAATTTCTGACCCACAGCCTCATGTACATCTCATTTATAAACAGATGGTCTAACAGTTTAATGTGATTGTGTCTGTTTATATAGTTATAATATGGTCAATGGACTAATCACTCTGCATTCGTATATCAGATAGGCTCAATTCTGAGACTTCATCCACTAAATGATTTGAAACCCTAAAAGCTATTCAGAAAATCTTTTATTCCCTACTTAATATCCATGGCAAGTGGAAAGACATCTGGACCATAAGGAAATCACCTGCTGACTTTGAGAAGAAGAAGAGTTGGCTTTTCTACCCCACTTTTCTCACCCGTTTAAG
>MTQE01003491.1:1932204-1943870 GCA_014337955.1 Aspidoscelis marmoratus
GTTGGCTTTTCTACCCCACTTTTCTCACCCGTTTAAGGGGACTCAAGGCAACTGACACACCTTCTGTTCTTCTCCTCACAACAGAACACCCTATGAGGTAGGTGGGGCTGAGAGAGCTCAGAAGAGAGCTGTGACCAGCCCAAGGTCACCCAGCTGGTTTTGTGGAGGAGTGAGGAATCAAACCCGGTATTCCCAGCTAAGAGTCCGGTTCCCTAACCACTAGACTAAACTGGCTCACTAATTTCAGTAACCAGGTGAGGTTAAAAAAATGCAGAGCATGGGTGCTAGAATCCTGATACATTCTTTCAGTCTTTAAGACAGAAAGTTAACTGCTCTCCTCACTGGTGGATGTCCGTGTCTAGCAGAGATTGCTTCTGAAACTGCAAGCCATATAGGAGAGCGGAAAAATATTTCTGGTACTAATACAGTGGCAGGTGGGCACTGCTGCTGAAAATGCAAAGCTTGTTGCTTCAGACTTTGCACAGCTATGCGGCTGTGAGAACAATAAATACTCTAACTTTTAAGAGCCATGGGGAACCTGCTTCTTAAGAGGCTCAAAACCATTAACCCCTCTCTTTCATAAATTAATTTACTATTGAGACAATGGAATCCCGTCGAGAATTTCTGTTATTTAGTGTGTAAGCGTTCAGTCACAGTGCAGCTTTTTCTGTGCTTACTGGGCCTTTCTTTCCCATCACGTACAGCATCTGAGATGCTTTCCCTGGACAAAGCAGCTTAAAATCCACAAAAAAAAATCGTTTTTCTTAGTGGTTCCTCTGGCAGCTTTAAACGCCACTAATTTTGCCCAGCAGTTAACTAGTGCTCCCTCTGTTGGCCGAGAGGCTCCTTAGCACCTCATCTCCTGCCAGATCTGAAGGATTGATTGTGCAAGCTGCCTTTGACAAACTTCAAGGGAGGACAGGATGGGACCAGCTACTTTTTGAAGAAACAGAAACTTAAGGAAGAAATTATCCATCATATTTCATTATCACATGCTTCCCATTATTACTTAGCTAATCCATCAAATGTATCATCTAAAACAGGCACCAGAAGCAGAAAAAAAAAACCTACTCAAAAGCAAATTAGTAACACTAACAGTGTGGAAATTTTTATTTACCTCAGATTAGCAAACTTTGGGAAAATCTATTGGCTTCTGTTGATATTTTGTTTCTGCTGAGAGCAGACGAGGGAAACAGTCTACCTTTTACTTTCCCCTGGCTTACCTTCAGCACTGTTCAAAAATTAATCCCAATTCCCCTTTATGGGAAAAAGAACTAAACTGCGTTCAAGGCAGCAGTATTTGAGGTGCGAAATTAAAAACCCACCCGCCACCGTTCGCGTTACCTTTGTCGTCCTCCTCAGGCTACGCAGAATGTTCCTTTTCCTTGGGTCTTCGTCAGCAGTCTCATACGGAATGACAGCGTTGTCTCCCTTATACCCCTGGGAAGCGTGGTCTTCCTCCTTCTTCCTGATTGGCCCCAATTCGTCATCACTACCAACACTGAAACTGGTCCTGTAGCTGGCAAACCTCCCAAGCCTTGCACACCTTGTTCGATACAAGACAGGTTTGCTGATGATGGACACCTTCCGGCCCCGCTCCAGAGAGCTGGTGTCCATTTCACTGTCTGACCCATTCCCACTACCGTTGGACTGGGTCTTGTTGATGTTACGGATGGTGATGATTTTGCCCTGGGTACTGTCATGGGGCACAGAGTAGATATTTTCCTCCTCGTTCCTTGGTTTCACCACAGCGTCCATAGGTTCTGCGTAATCAGAAGGGTCAAAGCCATCGGTGGGTGGCCAGCTGCTAGAAGACACAGACTTCCTCTGCCCATCCTTATGCCCTTGATCCAAGTAGGCAAGGTCCCCCTTGGTAATATCAAAGTGGACAGGGGGCTTTGGTTTCACTGGCGGAGGTACTTTGTTGTTCAGTTTGCTTTCAAAAGTGCTCATAACAGAAAAGACAGACAGGGTATCGTTGACCTCCAGTTCCATGGAAAGCTTCGAAAGATCTTTGGACAAGGTGGCCATGGACGTGTCATCTCGGAATGGGCTGTAGGACGGAGGCTCGATATCTTCTTCTGAATCCTGAAGGTTGGAATTGCAGAGAGGGGATCCCGCCCGGGGAGAATTGAACACTTCTTCTGTGGTGCTGCACGCTTCGGCAGCGTTATCATACATGTGCGTGGCTTCAATGATGTTTTTCCTTTCAACTACGTCTTTGAAAAACAAGTGAAAAGTTTCTAGCTTATGCTGAGGCTGGCTGCAAGGTATAGTCGTAAACTTCCCATCGATATCCTGGGCAATTTCCTCCCCCTCGGTCAGCTGTTCTCTGCTTAAATCATTGTCCAGAACATCGATGGAGCCTTCCGTCAGCGCCACTATCTGGACAGGGATGATATCCTGCACCTCGCAAAGGAAGGCACGCAACATGGCCAGAGACGCTTTGCGCTTAGCGGAATAAAACAAAATGTAGCCGTGGACCAACCAGCTTTTTCTGATGCTAAACGAGGAATGGTAGGAGAGCAAGGAGAGTTCAATGCGCCTCTTGTGCGGTCCTATGGGATATTCAAGTAACACGGAATTGCTGCTTCCGCACTGGGAAGGCCTACAGGTTTGGGACTGAAGGACGGGCAGGAGGATTTCATCCGCGTTAAACGGATCGCCACACAGCAAGCACATGACAATCCGAAGGTCGATATCAGCGAGGTCTTTAATGCTCGCCGTCGAGCTCATGAGATTTAAGTTACGCTTGGAGTCTAGCAAGCCCTTTAAAACTTGGCTGATTTGCTTTTCGTTAATATTACGTCCATATCCAATGCCAGCAGAAGCAGGGTCAAGAAAGATGCACTGTAGCTTACTAGCAATTTGCTGCCCTTGCTGTATTAAGCTATGTAGTGTTTCCCCACTGGGGTCTCCTCTCTTGTTCACCAGAATCAGAGTCAGAGGAAGGTGAACTAAATGGTTGTCCCTGCGGCCAAGGGTCGATTCTCTACTTTTTTCAATACTTTCAACAACATAAGACAGAGATTCCTTAGAGTTATAAAGGCAGAGGCAACCGTGTGGCTGAAATGTTGGCGTCTGAAAAGAATTAACCGGAAGTCTGACGTTGCCCTCTATCGGCCTCAAGGAAAGCTCATACATCTTTCCATCTATCACATACTTATCGTCATTTGTGCAAAGAGCTCGGATTTCATTTGCCAACTCACGCGCAAGACCATCTTTACCAAGAATGACCAGATTTATTCTATCTATGTTGGAGTCTGAAAGCAAATTTTTCTGATTGCGATCAGATGGCCTTATAAACCTGGAATTGATCAAGTGCTCTATTTTAGCGTCAATGCAAGCCGGACAGCTTGGACACGTCTCCTTCGTTGGGTGATAGACAAAATGAATGTGCTTCAAGATCAGGGCATCTCGCTCGGCCTGCAGCTTCTGTAGAGCTTTAAATCTCTGCTCTTCACCCAACACATCCTGTATGACACCCATTTTCTCCTTACTGGGTTTGGCATCAAGTTCCAACTCATAGAACAGTTCAGAGTATTCTAAAAGCAGCTCCTGAAATTCCTCCTTGGCCTTCTCTATGATTTGCTTTTGATGCCTACCGTAAATATCCATGTAAACGGACTCCTCAAGCCACATGTAAAATTCCTCGTTCATGATGAAACTGCGAGCCTCTTCCCAAGGTTTGCCTGGCGTGATGAAGGGAGACGTCTCCAGGTTCTCCTTGAAGGCCCTTCGCATTTCTGCCCTTTTCCTCTCGTTCCTCAGCTTTTCTAGGTGGGCGTCATAGAGCTGCTGGGCAGGGAGCGTCTCCATCAGGTCAAACGGAATGCGCTCGTTCTCCATGTTGTCGATATGGCTGGTGGCATCCCAGGGAGTCTCCTCAAGAACGACAAACCACTTTAAGAAGTCTGGCTTCGTTTCCAGCAGTTTCTCCATCTTTATGCAACTCAGATGGTTTATTTCATCCAGGTCTGGAACCAGGGCATCAAAAGCGAGGGGTAAAGCAGCGAGGTACATCTTTCTTCTCCGCTCAATGTGCTCTTGCTTGAGGCGATGGATATGCTGCAGAAAGAGCTTCTTGGCCTTCTGCGTCCCTTCCAGATACACGTAATCCTGATACTCTGGAGAAGACTGCATCTTTCGCGAGACGTTCAACCAGGTCTCGTTGTGGTTCTTGACGATACGGCTCACCAGCCACTCGTACTTGTCCTTCGCAGCGGCAATCTGTTGGCTCTGCTGCTTTAGAGCCTCGAAGTAAGGGATAATTTTAGTCTTGCCCCTGCTTTTGTCAACCATCTGCACCAAGGTGCTGAAAGCGAGGTCGACGTTCACGTTGGACCTGGCAGACGTCTCGACCACCTGGAGGTTCTTTTTGCTTAAGGCAAAAGTGTGCGCGTCTCGAATGTACCGCTCCACGCCTTCGTCGCACTTGGTCAGGACCACCACGGTGGCCTTTTTTGTTTTCGTGAGTTGATTGTACAGGTTGGAGACAAACTTGAGCTGATCGTCAAAGTTCCTGTTCATGCCTCTGCTCACGTCGACGCAGAGGAGAAAGCCGTCAATCAGCAGCTTCCCGTCTGGCATTTGCTTCTGCTCAAAGTCCTGCTCCAGCCCGAGCTGATCAGTGCAAAAGTACATGAGCTTTTCAGCCGAGGCAAGCTTTGTCGCAGCCGCCCTTTTGATATAGGGCTGCAGGGCGGTGCTGCGGTGGGGCTGGAACGTCTGGTCATCGATAAACTCGGTCTGCTCCACGACATGGATCTTACATTCCACGCAGTCCTCCAAAGAACGTACAACCTCCCCCCAGTACAAGAAATGGTCGTTGTTGACCACCCTGCCTCCAAAGTCACTGGTGCTGAGCACCGACGTGTGGTCCAGGTGAAAGTCGTCCGCTCTGGGCCGTACAAAGCGATTGCAGAGGCAGGACTTCCCGATGCCACACTGCCCTTTTTCTTTCTCCGTCCCAGACAACCCCACCACGCTGATGTTGTAGGTGGGAATGCGGACATCTTGCTTCCTCGCCATCATCATCGTCCAAACATCCTGCTACGCTTGTCTGCTTCCTAGACTATGAGCCTCCGCTGTACTTCCACGCAGCCTCAAAACGGGTCGGGTGACGATTAGCAATCCAGGCAAATCAGAGCCAGAACCGTCAAGGTGGCCGTTCCCATGCTGTGTGCGCCAGCAGCAACTTTAGTAATCACTGATCCTCACAAACAGGAAGACTGGATTTCCCCCTAAAAGAAGGAGAAAAAAATACCATGTTAGTATATCTGAAATCATCGCGTGAACGTGATATTAAGACAGAACACAAACTATCAGGAATGCATTTGAGGTACCAGCTAAAAAGGTATTCTCCCAACCATATGAATGAGTGCCTGCTCCTTGCCCCAGTTTTAATTCTGTCCCCACACCTTGCTGTTCTTACAAGTTTGCAATCCTGTTTCTAAATCTTTGATGATGAATTGGTATGTAAATATTTCAAATAAATAAGTAATCGTCAAAATACACTAGGTTTTAAGAACTCCTTCAGGCAGACTACTTAGGCAAGTTTTGCCATGACTTCCAGAACATTTCCAGTGTGGTCAAAAATACCACCAAGCTCTCTTAAAACTGGCGCACCATGCACCCCATCAATGGAGCAAGCCCAAGGCCCAAGAGGAATCTACGTAAGAGGAATCTGAACTTACTTCCCACACACTAAATTTACACAGTGGGTCTAGAATATGAGGGTTTCTTTCTGCAAAGCATGCTGGAAGTCTTCCCTTAAGGACAGCTCTGCGATGTAATACTTTCCACTGTGACAATCTGGGATTAGCTACACTTGCATCTGGCTCGCAAGCCCTTTCTGCAATAAGCACCAGGCACTACAGAAGATATGCAACAGAAGTGTCTTCGGGGAAGAAAAGTCTCGTATGACTCAGCCTAGAGATATCACAATGCTTTCATATGCTCGAGATAAAATGTTTGTACAGGAATATAAGACAAGACCGCATTCAGCTTCTCTCAAACAGATTTGTAAGATAAGCTGACCCAAAGTGCTAATTTACAGAAAGACAATTGTTTTCATCACACAAAAGATTATGCCTTAGACAACTGCATGTGTCTGCTTTTAATAGTTTATCTGAGAATGGTTACTAACCAAGCCCTAATCATGTTGGATGAGAAGTCTTCATAACTAGCAATTAATTGCCACATCATGCGGTCTGTGGGCACAGGCCACAAGTCAGCTTTCTGCTTGCAAACTATAAACTCTCTTTGCCACCTGGCTACAAAACACAGTTGAAGAATGGAATCAGATGGACTGGGGAGGAATTCAACCTGGTACTATTTGTAAAAAGCAAGTTCTCTGAACACACAGCCCGGGAGTAGCAGAAACAAACAAGACCCTCACTACTGCCTCTTTAACCAAAAATGTGTTGCATTTTACTAAAACAATATTATCAGCAGAAAATGCAAAGAACCAACAACCTTTAATTGTTTGTTTAATGCCAAAAACTTAACCAGATTAATATCTTGTGTTTCCTTTCATCAGCAGGAGTCTGTCTCCCTTCACTGATAGGCTTAGTCTAACAGGATCACAATATCAGAAAAGTGTGAAAAGGCCAAAAATAAATTCTCTAAGAATGTTCATTTGACACGTTAACAACATGCTTGTATTACACCTTTGCCCAAGTTTTAAAATATCTGTTTTGTGATCTTTGAATACTGAGTATTCTTCTATTATATAAGCTACTCAGGCTAGGCTAGATCCTAAAATATGGAGCAAAAAAATACTTGCATTCAATGCAGCAACGATTTTTTAAAGTCATGAAACACTGAGGTCAGCAAATCTTGACTTTTAAAAAAAGAATCAGGTTAAAATTGACACTTCCATTTCAAGGTTTGGATTTTAAAAAAACTGACATTCAGATGACACTGCAGGCCTGCACAGTTACAACACAACTATTGCCAAAAATGTGGACTTTGAATCAGCCATCAGTATAAATTGTCCTCTGCTTTGATGTTTGAATAATGCAGTTTAACTAGTTCTTTGGTTAGAATGACTTAAACAAGACAAAAGGCTGCTGTTAAGCTTGAAAATGCTATTGTATGTTTGGAGGTAGAAAAAACAACTAGGAACATTTGATCTTAAGCACATTCAACTTTTCTAAGAAGCAATTTAAAAAAAAAAGCTGAGTCACCAGATTAAGTATTTGAATGCTAGCATAAAAGTGGGACGGATATTGAAAGCTGTGTTTTATTTCGTTGTTCAATCAGCTGCAAGCTCAGGTGAGTGAGATTGTGCATGAAATGTTTTGGTGGATTCAACTTACTTCCAGGCGACTAGATGCAGAATGCTGAATGTGAATAATTGTCAGTTTTCAGCTAGCCTTAGGAGTTGCATGCGAAGCTCAAAGGAAGAAGAACTTTGTGCACTCTAAAATCAGGACCTGTTTGTCCAGTTCACTCTCCCTGCCTTCTCCCTCCATGTATGCTGGACCAACTTGCTACACCGGGCCCCCTGGGCTGCTGCCGCTGCTGGCCACGTGACCCTCTGGAGCTCCGGTGGGCCCTTAAGCAAACGCACATCAATGCTTATCCTCGACACTGCCCTGGAAACTCCCTCTCACAAAACGGGCTCTACTGGAATGATAACCTACTGAAGGGGTTGCAATTTGGCTCTAGGTGAAGTCCACAGAGACTCCTGACTGAGGCTCCCTGGCATCAAATCCAGCAAACCCCATGGCAAAATCAGAAGAAGCACCAACAGAGTTTCCTATTTGGCCTCAAATGTATGTGGGACTTTGACCCAATTATGCTTTCTTGAACTAACTACCCTCACAGAGCAATTTTGAAGATAAAAGTAGACAGAACTGAAGACTGGAACCTTCCCTATGGCTTCTTCCACTTTTTAATGACTGCCAGGACAAGTTTATTTATTTAGGAATTTAAAGCCCATCCTTCACCCAAAGGTCCCAGGAAATAAATACATAAATGTGGAAGGTTTTCAGTTCAGCCGAATGACACATGAAACTAAATCAGAGCAAACAAAATTTCTGATCTGGAAGCATCTGATTTCAGCAATCCTTATTAAGAACAACTTTTAAAACAACAAACCTTGTTAGCCAGTGAACTTCACTACCTTGAAATGTGACTCATGTATGCTGAGTGAGCTTCTGATAAAACATTTAAGGGAACTTTATGAAGTCCTGTATCTTTGGGACATCCCAGCACATGCTACTCTTCCTGGACTTGGCTGCTGTATTTCTCAGAGTGAAACTATATAAAGTTTCCTACAAGTTGAGTTTTAAAACAAGAGCAAAGCAATGAAGATTACATCCTAAAATCTAAGAATTGTACTTTATTATCCTCCAATCAGGGTGTTTTTCCCTGCAAAGTACTGCCATAGCTATTCTGCATTCCAGCCCCTGCAGAATCTACCACAAAGATAAACATTGGGAATGTCTATTAATAGCTACCAAATAATGATCTAAGTTTTCTCAACTATCAGAGGAACAAGCAGCTACAGTGGAAGTTGTGTAAGAAACAAATCTGTAAAGTCCCATCAGTTGAATGCAAAATCCATACATACTTCGCACTCATTGTTAGCTTTACGTCCTGCCTCCAAGAGCCATGAATCACAGGCCACGTTCATTATTACAGGACATTATCCCCACAGAGAGTCACTCGATTTATCATCTAAGCTGACTGTATACCACTTTTTATACTTTAAGCATTGGTGGTCCATGCTCCAGGCCGTCTGGGAAGATTTGCAGTCCTCCACTCTAGAAAGCCAAGGAGGCCAGATGCCAGATGCAGTTTTTCTGAACAATGTGGCCAGTGACCTGGGCCAATGCGGACCACAAAAGACCCTGCAGATACAATGGGGAGATCTTGAAACATGGCCCAGAGCTTGATCATGGAAGGAGAGAAGTTCAGGGCATGATGTAGACAAATCAGACCAATGAAATGCTCACTGAATCCACCACCACCACCCAGGTTTAGTATCTGGACTGAATGCCCAACTCTTAGCAGGTTTGGTCCCTTGTTTCTTATGAACCCAATCTGTACTAAACTAAATTGCCACATGCCCACAGATTTTAGGTTCCAGTACTGGCATCTCCCTAGAGCAAGGCAAATCACCGTTGCCCATTGTCATGAAGACTGAATGGGTGTGTTCATGTAGCAACTCAGCTTCAGCCCTGACTCAGTCACACCTAACAACATGCCATGACAGTCATGTCTTAGAAAAGAGAAATAACTCTTCAAAGACAGCATTTGCACGTCTTGACACCGACATGTTGAAAACAAAAAAAATCAAGACTTTTACCTGATCAATATGGAACCTCCCCATCAGTCCAAAGTATTCTGATCAGTTTTAAGTTCATTTAAGTCCTTGTAGAGTTTATTCAAATACCTTGCTTGGGGGGGGGGTATTTTATGAGTTCTGTAACATTTTGCCTGCCTACCCCAAGAACAGCAATACCAAGGCAAGCTATTACAGCCAGTACAAGACAAAAGATCAGTCCCCCAGCATGTCATGCCTTTAAAGAGAGAAAGGCCAGGACTCCTTCGCAGTGAACACCAGCTAGCCTATGTAGCAGCACAGAGTCCACTAAAGTTAACCCTAAATTAAATACACAAAATAAGATAAAATCTTAGACTATTTTCTTGGTACAGAACTTCTTTTTTTGTCCCAAGCAACTCTAAGGTAGACTATCTCCAGTTTACTGCATTCAGTTCTCATGCTAATTTAAACCAAGCCCAATAGACCATTTTCTTTAAAATCTATCGTGCGCTACCCTAATATGAGAGGTGTTTGTTGCAACAAACAGTGTTTGTGTTATCTGGCCATCAGCATGGCTGGTTTCAGTACTCAGAATTACACAGCTGAAAATCACTTTTCATAAAGTAAATGGCGAATGACCCTGAAGCACAGAGGCTCACAGGGTGCCACTTCAGACCACTGAATGTACTGTATGTGTAACAATGGGAAAGGATTTCCTCACAGCCTTGTAAATTTTCTCACTGCCCCACACCGGTTCAAGTGAAGAAAATCTCTGAAATGGGTCATTTGTATCTTTGGAAAGGCTGATTTAAGCTTTTAACCATCTGGATCTGAAACATTTAATCTCCGACAACAGATGGGCTATTCTTAGAGGGTTTACATGCGCTTACGCACCATGTACACCAAACTTAGAGACACCCTATCACTGGATCCCTCTTAAAATTGAAAAACCCAGGAAAGGTGCAAATCAAAATAGGCACTGTTGTTGCACGTCTCGCACTGAGAAAAATTAATCTCAAGTTCTCCAAAAGCAAATGAAGGTTTCCCACAACTAAGCAAGACCCACAACCAGGTGTAACTGCACAGTAAAGAGAGTTAGTTTGTAAAAATTAAACAAACTTATCGCAGTCAGCAGCAGCCGGCTACATCTTCTCCATCAGTACAGGAGCAAGATTAAGCCAAGAGCCCCCCTTTCACTTCAGCAAAACAATGTTCTTTATTTGCAGCTCTCTAGTTAAAAAACAGTGATCAGAATGGTGCTCCCATCACAAAATTCCAGCCACAAATACTGTTCTGGAGATTCCCGCAGTTTCAGAAATGGAAGTTTAAACTCATCTGGGGAAAACAAAAGGAAATGGGTGGCCCTCAGAAGTCTCAGAGGATGTGGGAGAACTTATCCTACATATGTCTGGATCCCAAATTGGAAAACATCTACTTAAATGATAGAAACCGAGAAGGCTAGTTTTTTTAATATTACTTTTAAGTACTTTTTCTGCCTAAAAAACCAGAAAGTTCTATTTCCACTCAACACCCCAGCAGGTTTTCCAGCCCCAATGCTTAGAAGAGAATGTAGCCAAAACTTTCACTGATCAAGCAAATAATTCTTTGAGACTCTGCAAAATGTAAGGCAGAAGATTAATGTGTACTTGGAGCTTGAAAATATATCACTCTACTGCACCTATTCAGCTTATTTCAAATAACACACTATACAACATGTATCTGCATATGGCATGCTTCTTCCCACCAACATTTATACAAAGAGCTAAGATTTCCGTCATCTCTCTGTTTACTACTGAGTTCCACTATAAGAAGAATCCCTCTGCTTTCTACAGCAGTGACAAATCTGCCACTAGATAGATAAGGAAGCTCTAACTTTCTCACCAATTCCAAGTAGACCTCATTCTATCACTGTGATTTACAAAGCTTCTTATAAATCCAAGGACTTATGGAAGCAGAATTTGACCTTAACGGTGTAAGAATCAAGCACTGCCAAAGCCCTGTCACTGGCATACAGGGACACAGAAGCATCCGACCACTCAGACAGTAGCCGTTCTGGACAGAAGTCACATTGCCTGGACTCCCTTCTCAGCTGAGTCATTCATTCTAACTGAAGTGAAGGGAGGAGAGAAGAGTTGGGTTAGATAGTATCTCAGGGTGCCAAGCTATGCCTTTCCCACTTGCAGGGAGACCTTCCGTGAACACAGGGGACAGGTCAAATGGATGTTCCAAATAACTGCCATAAGACTTCAGCAATTACAGTGTAACCAGGCATCTGGCAGAGAGATCTTTGAAAACTGGTGGTGGGGACACTAGGACACTACTCCTTCAGCAACCAACATCATTAGCAGAGGTAATTGCTGAACCACTTGCTGTAATCTTTGAGAAGTCA
>MTQE01003491.1:1945358-1961767 GCA_014337955.1 Aspidoscelis marmoratus
AGGTCCCCTCCAACTCTACCATTCTATGATTCTATGATTCTATGATCATCATGCTAGACTGTGCTGGTGTTTGCCTACAATCAGGAACATCAGCAAAAATCAGCCCTAATACTCTGAAGCCCAGAACCATCTAATAAATGTATGGGTCACTTGGGCCTTCATAATATAGATACAAACATATCGTCACCAGATTCCTTCTAGGAGGATTTATACAATTATGCACTTGCTTTTTAGTTAAAAAAAATAAGTGAGGGTCCTCAGAAAGGCTAAGTTAAACTCTTTCAGTTTAAAAGAACTAAAAAAAAACAGTGTTTGGCTTCTTGCCTTTACCACCAACTCTGAAGACCGTAAAATTTTTTGAAAGGTTTCCAATTGTAATATTTCTAAATACAAAATCTTCTGGAAGGGTAACTGTGGTTTATGAACAAAGCTCAGAGAATTTATGTTTTTCTGCAATTATTTGGCCCTAAGCTCTGGAAGTCAGACATTCTTAAAATGGAGAGGCAATTAAGCACACTAACCATGGCTGAGGTTTCAAGCCAGACAAATGCTCTGCGCACAGTATAAAAAGATAACCAAATAAACTAATTGGAAACAAAACCATGTAGAAAAACACTGAACATGTCAACAGCTCTCTGGCAGTCAAAAGTGAAACAACTGAGCATTTTTTAGTCTAATTAAAAGCCCAGCGCAATAAAGTTTGTCCAGAAAGTGTTAAGCCATCCACCCAAAAGTGCCAATGAATGACTCCTTCATATAATCAAATCAAGCAAATGTTTAGACCCTTGTTGACATCTGTATCTCCAATTCATTCTAAACACGGATACTTAGGGGCATCAGACTATAGTAAAGTCACCTGTGATGATTTCTCTCTCTCTAACCAAAGTGTAAAACGTCAGACAAGTCAATGGTGAGGCATAAATTAAGGTTGGCTTCAGTACAGGAAGAAAGATCCCCATTACTCACAGGGGACAAGCGTGACGGCCAGTTCCTGTCTCCAATTAACACGCCCAGAGCCTCCACTGCTGAGCATACAGTATTTCACAAAGCAGAGACCAACTATGAGAAGAAGAAACAAGCAAAAACTACTGCAAAGCATCCAGTCAAAGGCGCAATCTTGATAATCACCCAAGAAAAGCCCTGTCTCCTCCCTGCTAAAAAACAGACTGATCAGATGCAACCACACCAGACTCTAAAGAAACTAACTGTTCAAAAGCTACATACATGCAACTAAGAGAAATTTCTCTCTTATTTCATTGAACAGAAAGAAATGAAGGCTAAACTATACAGGTGTGTCCCCATACCTGTAAACAGAACTGCTACTACAGACACCATGACAAAGAATATGGCAAGGAAAGGATTGTCATTTCTTCCTCAAGCTTACAGGTAACTGGCTATTTTATCAGACAAGTATCTAACACCAACATCACCACTGCAGCCTCATATCCGTTACAGTTGCTTTTATGTGCTTGTTTTCACTTAAGGTTCTTAGTTTGTTTGCATAATTTTCAAAGTGCTTGTAAATCTCCATGGAATCGTACACCAAGGCAATATACACTGCAACCCTAACCGCATCTAGCCAGAAGAAAGTCCTGCTGTGCTCTCAGTAATGCTCTCCCTTGCCCTGTCTGAACTAGGTCTTATTCTGGATTATATTCTGGAATAGGGACTTGCTAACCACGTGCTGATGTAGACTACAGGAGGCTTTGCTAGGACCGCAGGCCCCTATTCCAGAAGACCGAAGGCAGAAAGAGCTCCTGAGGAAGGGTTCCAAAACAACTGCCAACCCTCCTACACACATATCACTAGTCCTAAATGCTTTGAATCTCTGAGAAGCATAACACAGCTGTCACCTCAAGGAAAATACTCTGTGCCTGCCACAGGGATTGCATGTGACTTGAAGTTCATGCGGCTGATACAGTTTAGACTTCAACTGGCTACAAGTCCTTCCCCAGTATTTGTACCTAAGTGTTCTGCTTGGGCAACTTAACAAAACTATCTGGCACAATAAAAAATGGGAAGCCTATCCATAATTCTGGAGACACACCTGTGTGAGTTTCTGAAAACACCTAACTGGTCCTCATGTACATCACTATTCAAGATAAGATGCTGACAGCGGTTTACAAAACAAAAGGTTCATACTTTCAAGTACATCTTCTAGGCTGTAGGGACAAACAGGAAGCCTTTATGGCCATTTGCTGGGATTCGAGAGCAGGCAAAGGTTTGCCCTTGTCTCTGCTTGAGATGCCTGTGAGCATTTGGTGGGTCACTGTGTGCAGATAGGATGCTGGACTAGATGGGCTGTGGCCTGATCCAGTAGGGCTCCTCTTAAGGTTCTTAGGGTTCCCCCCGCCCGGGTGACTAGTGCACCAAAGCCCCCGCATAGGTGGGCTCTGGAATGACCAGCATATACTCCCAGTGCCATCTGTGTGGGGTCCTCAGCAGGTAGACTCCAAAATTACAAATCAAGTACAGCAAGGAAGACGAGGCTTATCTCATGAAAAACTCTGAAATGTGCCTCTTGCTGCAACTTTCTCCCTCAGCCTGGTGATGGCTAATCCAGGTAGCAGCAGCAAAAGCAGAAGAGTTGGCTTTTTTACCCCATTTTTCTCACCCATTTAACAGGATCCAAAGCTGCTGACAAACCTGTTCTTCTCCCCACAACAGACACGCTGTGAGGCAGGTGGGGCTGGGAGAAGTCAGAAGAGAGCTGTGACCAGCCCAAGGTAACCCAGCTGGATTCGCAGGGGAGAGCAGAAACAAACCTGGTGTTGCCAGATAAGAGTCTAGCTCCCTAACCACTAGTCCAAACTGGCTCAGAGGGAAGGGGAGCAGACTCAGGCATCAGACCAAGCCACTCCCAGTGCTGATAACAGACTGTTCCCTTCTCTAATTTTCTCAATTTATATTATTTTGCTAGGACCAGTTACACCTTCTGTTAAACACCACCACCCAAAATAATCAACTAAGTCTCGAGCCACTAACATCTATAACAGCAATATCATCACAGCACCGGGAAAGAACAACTTTGAATGAGAAGCCTAGCCATTCCTCAAGTCTTATCTAGTTAAGATTATTGTGACAATTATCAACAAGGCTTATCTACAGCTTACATAACTGACATACAGTCAGCAGCTAGATACAAAAGTAACTGCCATGGAATAGCATGTCTGTACTGAAAGCTCAAAATATTTTGGCCTCCTCCAACTGAGTATTTGTTAGTAGTTGCTTAAAATGTAAAACCCAGACTTTAAAGTTACAAATAACTGTCCTGATAATTCTTGCTGAACTTAATAGTTCTTCTAGTTCTGTCTGATATCCTTCCCCAATTCTCTCTCTCTCTCCTTACAAGAACCGGAAGCTGAGATTTGTTTTTAATCAGCTTAAGGATTTTTTAAATGTCAAGTTTATGCATTTTGCAAAATAACTTTGAAATTATGACTAGTCTCGACCCAATGCACATGCCTGTGTAAACAAATCATAAAATGCAAGCAGTGTTAAATGACTAGTATAACATTAAAATCTGAATTCATGTGAAATAAAAGAAGTGTTAAGCAACACAGAAATCCTGTAGCTCTTTGTTTCCTCTGTGGTCTTCAGAGAAGCTGGCTATTTCTCATTTCACTAATCTTTCTTCTTTCTTATGTGCAGGACAACACCAAAAAAAAAAACCCTAACTTTCACAACTGCGCCTCTAAAACAGTAAATTATGTAGTGTAAAAGGCATGCAAGCTGGGATGTTTTGGATTATATTTCTGGGTCTTATAATGACTCTATTTAGTTGAAAATGGACATACAGTTAGAGCAAGCAATTAGTATGAAGACTTGCTTAGGAGATAAAGGACTCTGAAAGTTAAAACTTTTATTTGAATATTTTAAATCATTTTCATTTAATCAACACTTTCTCCACATCCGTATTCCTTGAGATCCATTTCCAGGCAATCCAATATTCCTGTCAGTTCAGCAGGTACTCTTTACTAACAACGTTCTTCTCCTATCTGCTTATGGGGCGTGCGTTTAGGTGACTTTGCACTTCAGGGCTCCTTCAACTGAGATATGCGTTGTTGTTGGTATGTCCTGAACCTAGTGATCCCAATGCCAACACTTTTCTCCCTTCTGGCACCTCTAAGCGGGGGGGACGGGGGGGGACCCTGAGGCACTCCCTTGCTAAGGAGGCTGGCAATCCACCGAGCAGAGCTAACAAATGTGATGCTTACTTCTGGCCTTATGACTCGTACCAGTTTGCCTACTTTAATGTTTAAAGAGGTCATTACATCCATGCCTTCTTCCTTAGAATGAACTTCACTGCCCACTACAGAGAGGAGAGATTAAATTTAGAACCAAAACAAGCAACTCAGATTAAAAGACGCTATGGTAGGTGTCTGCTTTAATTAACCTTAAATATTTAGCTGGTCAGGAAGAACAAAATCTAACAGGGGATAATGCACACTTCACAGTAACAGCATTCAGACATCACACGCCCAGACAGATTAAAGGAGTAGCCAACAGAATTTCCCCTGACATCTTCAAAGCATCACGTGGCAACCAAAGGTGTTACCTTTTCAAAGAGACACAAAGACTTAGGGGAGCTGTAGGAGATTTGGAACCAGAAAATGTTAAATTCCTTCTACTTGATTTTCATCAAATCATTGAACTATAAGAAGTATATTAATTGTACCAAGTCACACTGTTACACAGTGGAGAAAGTGTTCCCATTTCCCTTAATGTCAACTGGGGGTGGGGGTGGGCTGATTGTGGGGAAGGAAGCAACTGGAGGGGGGGTGCATCATTCTTTCAAAATTCCAAATATGCTCTAGGGCAGTGGAGTCAGAAGCCATTACTGAATTACTGGAGTAAGAGTAGGTTAAAATGTACTGACTCTGTTAAATGGAAAAATACAATATAACACATTTTAAAAATACCCTGAGGAAATTTATAATCTGAAAAAGAAACATGGAACAGCTGCTATTGTTACTGTTATGTTACTACTGATGTTAGAAGGTTGATTATTAATCTCATTGTATTATGTATTCTTTAATTGTGCCCAGAGTTTATATGAATGTATTTTTAAAAATTGTTTAATAAAGTTGTTAAGTTTAAAAAAATTAACCTAGGAAGATGCCATTATCACTAGAGGTACATATAGGAAGTGATGTCCTTCAGGATCCAAATTAAAAGTTAATCAGAAACACCTGCATCTTTCTAGCCATTAAACAGACCTGCTGCATGGCAGCTGCTGACCTATCGTGGTTAAATTTCTCAAATAACAGGAATTACCTTATTTCATACCACATAAGACACACCAACACATTAGTCTAATTACAAATGGAGGATTCAGAGATACCATAAATTGAGGAGTCAGAACCAAAGTTTTTGTGAACTGACTTCACAGGTCCTAAAAGACATGGTTTGGGCATCAGGCATAAGAAATGCCAGATTTATACACTAAGCTTCCAGAGCAAGGACAAAGAGCAGCTATAAAAGGAGATTTCACGTAACTCCAGTGTGTTGAGTTTTCACACACAAAAATGGTAAACTAGTCTGAAGGCACATGAGGCCACTGTCTTCATGAAGGCAAGCAGTCCTATCCAGTGGACTCCTCTGTGATAAATGATTGCAAGGGAGTCTGCAAGCTCTATGCAGATACCCAGGAGCACCTCTCTTTCTTTCATGCAATTCACTGCTCTACACCTTTACATTTAAATCACAGTTCCTTTTTTATTGTCTCTTTGTCTCTCTTGTGTATTACCTATTTTGTGGAATTAATGGGACATGCCAGCTAATCTGAAAATGTCAAACAGGCCGGATTAGTTCTTGAATAGCCAGCACCAGAAAACTTCAACTCTGTAAGCAAAACTCAGAAGCAAAAAAAAAGAGAAAAAATCCTCGGAAGAGGAAATGGCAAACTCCTTTTGCACTATGGCCAGGAAAATTACATGAACACCACATTCACGTGTCACTGGGTATCTAGCTCTACGCACCAGTGTTGGCTATCACACCAACTCCAGTTACTTCCCAAATGTGATTCACCAGTACTGAGCACGTTGTACGTTTCTGATTCAACACTCTGGGTATCTGAAGGAGATCCCAAGGACAGGGCCTTCTTGGAGTTCCTTCTCTTGCATACGGACATGCAAGACAGCCTTTTCTGTGGTGGCCCCTAGACTTTGGAAAAGCTTCCCTCTTGAGGTTCGCCAGGTGCCTACGCAATATATTTTTTGGCGCCTGGTGAAAACATGGGGTCTGAGCTTTCTGTAACACACCAGGAAAGGGATCTCGGGGTTTTGGTGGACAGTTCAATGAAGGTGTCAACCCAGTGCGCGGCAGCAGTGAAAAAAGCAAATTCAATGCTGGGAATAATTAGGAAGGGAATAGAAAATAAGACAGCAAGTGTCATTTTGCCCCTTTATAAATCTATAGTGAGGCCACATTTGGAATATTGTGTACAATTCTGGTCACCACACCTCAAAAAGGATATTGTGGAACTAGAGAAGGTGCAGAGAAGGGCAACCAGAATGATTAAGGGTCTGGAACACCGTCCTTACGAAATCAGGCTGCAACGTCTAGGCCTCTTCAGTCTGGAGAGACGGCGTTTAAGAGGGGACCTGATTGAAGTATATAAAATTATGCACAGTATAGAAAAGGTGGATAGAGAAATTTTCTTTTCTCTATCGCACAACACTAGAACCAGGGGGCACTCTATGAAGCTGATGGGTAGAAGAATAAGGTCTGACAGGGGGAAGTATTTCTTCACCCAGAGGGTCATCGGCTTATGGAATGTGCTGCCGGAAGAGGTGGTGACAGCTACCAGTCTAGATGGCTTTAAGGTAGGGTTAGACAAATTTATGGATGACAGATGTATCAATGGCTACTAGAACGAATGCCTAGGTGCATCCTTCAGGCTGAGGGTGGGGGAGGAACTGGGGCGCTTCTAAGGCCATCTGCTGGGACTCGAGAGCAGGAGAAGGTTTGTCCTTGTCTCTGTTTGAGATGCCCATGAGCATTTGGTGGGCCACTGTGTGTGACAGGATGCTGGACTAGATGGGCTGTGGCCTGATCCAGCAAGGCTTCTCTTATGTTCTTATATCTTTTCAACCAGGCTTTTGCCATTTAAATACCTTCTTCAGGGTACTGTCCTGTTAGGGAGGTAGGGGGTGATATTTTTAATTATCATTATTTGATATGTTTTATTCTTATAATAATCCTGGAACCATTTGGTAAGGGTAGAATATAAATTTATCAAATAAATAAATCCTTAAATCTTAAAAACAGTCCTAAGTTCATTTCAGTCTGGCTTCAGGCCCAGTTATGGCACCGAAACCCCCTTCGTCGCCCTGGTGGATGACCTCCTCCCGGAGAAAGACAGGGGGAATGCTACCCTGTTGGTTCTCCTGGACCTCTCAGTGGCTTTTGATACCATTGACCACGGTATCCTGTTGGAGAGACTATGGAGTTTAGGAGTGGAAGGCAATGCTTGGCATTGGTTCCACTCCTATCTGCAAAGTAGAATCCAGATAGTGGCTGTGGGAGATACTGATTCGACACCCTGGGAACTCACTTGTGGGGTTCCTCAGGGGTCGATCTTATCTCCCTTGCTATTTAACATCTATATGAAGCTGTTGGGAGAGGTCATCAGGAGATCTGGAGTGAGATGTCATCAATATGCAGATGATACCCAGCTCTATCTCTCTGTTCCATCTGAACCAGGAGAGGCGGCTGAAATGCTTGACAAGTGTCAAGAACTAATGGACTGGATGAGGGCCAATAAACTGAAACTGAATCCAGACAAGACAGAGATACTGTGTGTCACAGGGTCTCAGATCAACATAGTTGGGAGATACCCTGTCCTTGATGGAGCTGCAATGCCCTGGAAGGGACAGGTGTGTGATTTGGGGGTACTCCTGGACTCCACACTAACACTTGAAGCCCAGGTGGAGGCCGTGGCCAGGAGTGCCTACTCCCAACTACAGCTGGTGTGTCAACTGAATTCTTTTCTGGATAGAGACAACTTGGCCACAGTTATCCATGCTCTGGTAACCTCTAGATTGGACTACTGTAATGCACTCTACATGGGGCTGCCCTTGAAGGCGGTCTGGAAGTGGCAGCTAGTGCAAAATGCAGCCGCTAGAGTGCTGACTGGAACAGCTAGCCAGACACACACCATGCTGGTTTTAAAAGAATTGCATTGGCTGTCAATTCACTACCGAACCCAATTCAAGGTGTTAACTCTGACTTATAGGGCCCTACATGACTTGGGCCCCAAATATCTAAAGGAATGCCTTCTCCCATACTGACCTGCCCGTGCCTTAAGATCTAGCGGCGAAGCCCTCCTGGTTGTCCCACCACCTTCAGTAGTGAGGCTGGTGGGCACCCGGGAGACGGCCTGTTCGGCGATGGCCCCCAGACTATGGAATAGTCTCCCCCTCAAGGTGCGTCATGCCCCTTCCTTATATATATTTAGGAAGGCAGTAAAGACGCACCTCTTTGCCCTGACCTTTGGCTGAGTGACTGTACTCCCCCCCAGTTGCAGTCACTATTAATGCAGTGTACTGTTTTAAATTTGTTGAATTTTTTTAAAAAGTATTTTTAAGTCTGTATCTTGTTTTAATGTGTATCTTGTTTTTAATCTGTTGTTACCCGCCCAGAGACCTTCAGGTATGGGGTGGGATAGAAATGTAAACAAACAAATAAAATAAAATAAATAAATAAGTGACAGAAAATGGTCATCAAAAACTATGGAACTACTACAATGCAAGGGATTCAATTTGTTTTTCAACCAAATGAAGGCAAAAGGAACTGGTATCTATCAGCACATGATGACTCTGTTATGTCAAAAATAAGCAAGCAACTCGCAAGCCAGAGGTCCCTTGATAAGTGGGTAAGAAAGGAATTCAATCTGAACAAAAGGAAAGGTGGGGAGAAAGGAAAAAGCAGGATATTTCAGGCAATCCCTGTCTAATGGCTCAAGAGGATACTAAACGCTGAAAATACGCACCACACTTTTGAAAAACCAACTGTGGGGTTACAGAGCAAGTTCTACAGTTAAAAAAAACAAGGCTAGAAACCCTTAGACCAATGTGTTAAGTTTGTTCCTGAAACACAGCAATTCAAACTATTCATTCCATTGCTATTTGAGGACAAGGTCAAAAATGACTCTATAAGAAACACTTGGCGTTGTATGCATTTTTAAGCACGCTTAAGCAGCAGGAGCAGACACATTTATTGGTAACATCAGCAAAGCAATGGCACTTACTTTCAAGTAAATGTTTTAAACGTTGAACCAACAGCTACAAGATAAAAATTCTGCCCTGGATTGATTTTCTCTTCTACGAACACTCTAAGACTGACCTCATACAATGCAAGGCTGCATGAGAATGCCGCAGATCTTTCACAAGAGAAAATGTGAAACTTACTAATATCACTGGGCTCTCTCAGGGATAGATTCCCAAGCTATTCTTATATTACTTCTTATTTTACTTTTATTTACCCAGGAACATCAGAGGGAGAATACAGAACATCTTCGCATGTAATATACACTTTCTCTGAGACAAAGAACCTCAGTAACTGGCCTCACAGAAAATGTTAACTTCCGAAGATACTTGAAGACATAAATACAGTGGTACCTTGACATACGAGTTTAATTCATTCCGTAAACTTGCTCTTATGTCAAATCGTTCGTATCTCAAAGCATTTTCCCATTAATCCATTCCAGCTCCCAAAACACCACCTCAGTTGTTTTTGTTATGTACTGTACTGTATTTACATACTCATATCTCAAATCTTGCTCTCATCTCAAAGCAAAATATCACTCGCTCGGCGGCTTGTATCTCAAAACACTTGTATGTCAGGGCACTTGTATGTCGAGGTACCACTGTATATATTAAAAAGATGAATACATATAACTTGCTTTGATTTTCCTCCATCATGGTCAGCTTTGAACATGGAAAGGGAACATCAACATTCTTTAGAGAAAAAGCAGCTCTCAGTGAAGTGACCTACTCAGTTCTATTACATAAAATGTTCTCAGAGAAATGCACACTAACATTTCTAACAAAGTGAATGGTGGTAAAAAGCCAGGTCCAAGGCTTCAGTCCACACACTGCATGAAGGGGGACAAAGATGGCTATTTACTGACACATCCTGAAAATCTGCTCTTGGCAATATTTTTAGGCCTTGCCAAAAGAAGAAACAAGACTAGAATGCCTTGCAACTGAACACTCCAAAGCAGATGAATTTAAAAGGCCTTTCAGGATCAAATTAATTTCCTACTGAATGTAATTAACTAGCTTGAGAAGGGAAAAAAAGCCCTCAGCTTAATCGTGTGCATATCCTCTGGGACTCTAAAATTTCTCCAGCACCATTGACAATCAGAACCTCATGACTGCCCTACTGATCAAAATTATTTTGCACTGCACCACAAAGAAGCATTTTTATTTCATGAATGGCCCAGTAATGCCCAAGGCTATGCTTATGGCATACAGCAGTTGCCTCTAAAAGCAATTCACAACAAATAGTGACACTTCTGTCTTCCAGGTGCACTGTCCACTGGCTGGTGGGAACTGGACTCCTACATTTGGCCTGCAAGACTCACTGGCCCTTATTCCAGGATATATTCCAGAACAGGGACTGCCCATCCGCATGCTTGCAAACTATGGCAGGTCCCTATTCCAAGATTTATCCTGGAATTATGCCCAGGGCAGAAAGGGACTCTGTTCTCAACAAGGGCAGGATAGTCTTTCTAACCTGGTTACCTTTGACATCGTCTCTCCCCCCATCCCGGGTTACGAATGAGCAGTTCCTGTTGGTACAAACACGAAGATGAACACACCAGTTTGTGCTGCTCAGGACTAGAAGAGAGAGAACTGTGTTTGGGACTTGATCAGTAACAAGAACTGCAAAAACATAATCTGAAAAGTCATGAGAATGAGTATGTAAAAGCCTAGTACAGAAACTGAAGAGAAAACCACGGATGATGTCCACACGACTCCAGAACAGAAGTCATTTAGGCAAAGTGCACATGCTCCCCTCACCAGCCGTCCACAGCTGGGTAGCAATTTCTCAGATCACCAAACTTGCTTCATGGGCTCCAATGGAAAGGTCTAGCCTTTGAGCATGAATGAGCCAAACACAGAAAGCACCTACTTCCTAAGCTGTTGAGATAACTGCTAGTTTTAGGGATTTTTAAAACAGCAGGAAGCACTTGCCACCTCTTACCTACCTGAAAGCAGCCACAATCTCACAACCAGCCACCCTTAAATGCAAAATACCTGCTTAGCTATCACTCTACAGCTTAGTTCCTATCGTTTAGTATTTACTGAAAAACCAAACAAAAAGGCATAGAAACCGAGTCCCATTATTTGATATTCATCTGTCAGCATTCTGACCTGATTTACAACTGGCAGTGTAGGGACGTTATCTGACAATGTCTTCGTGCAACATGGAGACTTGAGAACAAAATAAACAGAAAGTCATACTGAAATGGTTTGAGGTATGTGTATAAATTATTATACTACAAAGCCTGAAAGTCTCCAGCCGTTTGTCAACTGGCTAGGGACATTTAAACCAAGAGGAAGGAGTTCCCACCCTAATCCTGTAAGGAAGGAATGACAGCACCATTTCACACTAGAAATGCATCACAAAACCAGAAACTTAATTACTGTCCAGCCAGATTTTTGCTGAAAAGGCTCTTTGCTGTCAACTACTAGTTCAGCAAGTCACAAACCTAAGCACCTATAAACTGGTGTCGAAAGGCCTGAGGGTTAAAAAAAGTACCTTAAGATATTCAGATGACTCCAGCAAAAAAAGGAAAGAAAGTCTTTCAGTTCCTCCTTAGGATACCTTTGCTTAGAAATCTGAAGCTATCAATTGCTACTTCTTAGAAAACAGATCCTAGAAATGGAAATCCCACCCACTCCCTTTGGATGCTCCTAGGCACCAACACTGGCAGAACAAGTCCCTATCCAAGGTGAACGGAGGGACAGATGCTGGGCTGGAGCATCTCTACTCCTTGGCCTCCTCAAAGCCCTGACCACTCCCACCCTCTCCCCGCAGAGGAAAAACCTTCCACTCCCACAAAGCAACGGCAGCTGAAAATGCACTTCAGTTCTCTTCTGGGTAAAACGCTGCAAGTTTCTATCAACTGGGCTCTCGGAAAGGCCTGCGGAGGCAAGGGACGCTCTAGGGCTTGGCTGCTTTTCAGCTCCACCCCAGACGCTATGCCAGGGCCCCCTCCAGAGCAGAGAGACCCTTTGCTGGGCACCCATCACCTAGCAGGAAATGGGGGGGGGAGGTGGTAGAGAGTGGGGAGAGAAAGCCAGCATCTCTGCACCCTTCATGCATCCCACCCCATCCCCACCCAGAGATGCGAGGAGGACCCCATCTCTGCCCTCCCCCTCCTGCTGCACCCCACCCCCCCGTGGGAGGAGAGAAGAAAATCTTCTCTCCCCCCCCCCAGCACCTCAAGTTCACCAGCTCAAGACCGGTGGGTGGGTCAGCTTTCTTCTTCCTCGTCGCCAAGACCCCCAGCAAGAAAACGGGGGTGGGCGGGCGATGAAAGCGCCTTTTCCCCCTCGGCTCACCCTGGATACCTCGGGGTAGGGTGGGGTGGGAGGTCGAGGGAAAGAGAAAGTGCCTAGATGGGGGGGGGACAGAGAGAAGGGGGTGGTCGCCGCCCCCGCCCCCTCTCCCCAAACACGTTCCCTCCCGATCTTGTGGGCGGGAGCATCTCCACTGGGCATCGCCCGCCCCCCATGCGGTCTCCTCTTAGCGCAACGGGGGGCAGTAAGGGGGAGAGAAACTATCGCCCTCCCCCCTCCCCTCCCCTCGGAAGGCAGGAGAGCCTCGCAGCTACTCTCACGCACGCGCATGACGAACTCCCCCCCCCATTTCATGGCTGAGGGGAAAAGCGGGCGCGGGAGCGTTTCCCCCTCAGGATGAGGGAGGCGGGCGGGGGGAGGGGCGCCCCTCCCCCTCCCCCTCATTGTTCCTCCTCCTCGGCCGGTCGTCGGCGGGGGGGGGGCTGGCTGGCGCGGGGGCCCCCCCGGGGGCTCCATCCCAGATACGTACCAGGTCGGCGTCGGCGGCTCCTCCGGGCCGGGCTCTCGGGGCGGGACAGGGAAGGACCCGAGGCGGTCGCGGGAGGAGAAGGAGGCGGCGCCATGTTCCCTCCTGCCTCCCTTCCCTTCCTCCCCGCTCGCTCTTCCCTCGCCCTCCGCGGCTGCTTCTCTCCACCCGACCCCCGGCCGCCCCGGTGCGAAAAGGGAAGGCGGCGGCGGGTGGCGCCCGGGCGGAGCAGGAGGGAGGAGCGGCTTTCGGCACCACCACCGGCTCGGCGGCCTGGAAATGGCGGCACCGCTGAGGCGGCGGCGGCGGCGGCTCTGCTGCTCCTGCTGCCTCCTCACAAGGGGCGGCTGAGGCGGCGGCGGCGGCTGAGGCGGCACCATCGGCCGAGCGAGGGACGACGACGGGGCGCGCGAGACCGCAGGTGCGCGTGCGCGCCGCCCGCCCAGCCAGCCAGCAGCCAGCCAGGCCGGCGGGCGTTGAGCGGGCGGGGCGGGGGAGAGAGGGAGCGGGCGGGCGAGCGCGCGAGGGAGGGAGGGAGGGGGCGGTGGCGGCTGGAGGAGCGCTGGGGAGCGCGCATTGCCGGGCACGCCGGCCGCAGAGAGAAGGAGAGGGGAGTGGGCGGGACAGGAGAAAGGGTGGGCGTGGCCTGCGGCGGAGGAAAGCGAGCGATAGGGAGGCTGGCTGGGAGGGGAAGTGGGCGGGGCTCTGAGGCGAGCGAGCGAGCGGCGGTTGCGAAAGAAAAGAGGCGCGAGAGTGGGCGGGAGCGAGCGGGAGCGAGCGAGGGCCCAGAACAAGGCGGTGGGAGCCCGCGTGCGTGCGTGCGAGAGAGAGAGAGGGCGCATGCGTGATGGCCACGCCTCCGCCGCCGCCTCTGCGGGCAGCCAGGGAGGGAAGGGCCGGCCGGCAGGCCGGGCGCGCGGCTGATGGAACGCGGCAACGGGGCGCGGGCGCGAGGGCATGGGCTGGGCGCATGCGCACCCGAGGAGGAGGGGGAGCGAGGGGCGGCAGGGACAGAGAGCGAGCGGCGCGGCTAACGGGAGCGGGCGGCGGCGGCGGCGCTACAGCAGTGCCTGTCGGGCGCTTGCTCGCGGGAGGCGGGCATGCCTGAAAAGCCTCCCCCCCTCCGCCCGGGCGACTTGGCGTGCCCAAGCAAGGAGCACGCGAGCAAGGAAGGCGCTGCCTGCCCTGGGGAACTCCCTGCACGGCCATGCATGAGGATGAGGATGATGCACGCCGTGCATGCACGCGCGGGGGGCGTGCCCGGGCGGATGCGTGCACGCGTGCCCCCGCCCTGCAGCTCCGTGCGCGCCGGCGCGCATCGTTTCCCTGGGTATTCAGGGCGCGCGCGCGCGAGAGCAAGCGGGGCGTGGGGCGCGCGCCGCCGCCCGCAAGAAATGCAAAGCGAAGCGTCTGCAGAAAGCCCTTCCTCCTCCACCACCACCCGCAAAAAAATCCGATCCGTGCCTCTGGAAAACGGGGGGGGGGCGTCTCCTCTGAGCTTCCCATTACGGTCCGAGCCGTGCTTCTCCAGCCGGGCCCTCCGGCCAGATGGTCTTGACTCCATGCCCCACGCACCCCGCCAGACCAGGGGCCCCAGCGCTGTGTGTGCGCGGGGAGGGGGACATTTCTATACGCAAAGGGGGAAGATGTTTCTCATCTGGCCAAGTGTCCCTTGGCTTCAGAGGAGGGCCGTGAAAGGATGGGACCTGCAAAAAACACGGCTGGGGTGGGCAGCTGCAGGCAGAAGCCCCTCCTCTGCTCTGTGTGCCTTCTGTGACCTTTGGGGGGCTTGGAAGAAGCCTGCAAACCGGGGCTGGCTGACGGAGGGGCTTCTGCTTGCACCCTCTGTTCCCCCCACCCGCGGGTAGTCAAGACTCCAAAATAGATGGGTCGACAGCTTCCCAGACCCGGGTGGCGCTGGGCTGAGCCATCCCGAAAGGAGAGAATCTGCCCCCCTGCCGTGCCTGACACGACCCTGCACGGAGACACGGTCCGTTCTGTGCGGCCACCGAGGGGAATCGCTCCAATCCATGCGAGTTCTTTGCAGCCTACAGTAGGGTTGGCTTGGAATGCTGGGAGCTGTAGTTCAACAGCATCCGGGAGGCCGCATGGAGCACCTCTTGCGGAAGGCTGCTAGCCCGTAACATACACCGGGCGGCTCCAACAGCACTAGAAACATCGCATTTTTGTGCAATGCTCAGGCTAAAGATTCCTGGTTTCCTTCTGCCTGCCCACGTTCAGGGTCAGTATTCTGATCCTTTTTCAGTCTCTCCCATGCTTTATGAATACGGCTGTGAAATCTTTCTTCATGTCAAACTGGCTTCCAGAGAGCAAAACCCCACAGGAGTTTTTTCAGCAAGCATCTTCAAGCAAGTGTATAAACCAATCAAAGCACCTAATTTGCGCTCCTGCTGCCCAGAGAAGCGGCCAGGTCGTTCTCAATTTAACAGCACCGTATTCTGCGCCACAAAGCCTGAAAACCTCCTTGGACTTTTCCTAAAGTTACAAGAACTGTGAATAACACAAGAAGAAAGTCGGTTCTCAGAGGCCTGTAGCTCAGCAGTAGATCACCTGCTCGGCAAACAAGATCACAGGCTCAATCCTCACAGTCTGCAAAACTGGGAAACTAAAGCATTTCTGAATTTCCAGAAATAGGGCTGCATGTATACAGGTCAAGCAGTTACCAGTTAAGTCCTGCCTCACTTGAGGAGGCCTTTCCCTTAGCGCAGGCCTGGACTGGCAATTTTGCAGCCTAAATGTACGGTGGCTATTTGTTGAAGAAGAGTCGGATTTCCTACCCCGCTTTTCTCACCCCTTTAAGGGGACTCCAAGCAGCTGACAAACCTCCTGTTCTTCTCCCCACAAGAAGAAGAGTTGGATTTTCTACCCTGCTTTTCTCAGCCTCTGTTCTCCCCACATCAGACAACCTGTGAAGTAGGTGGGGTTGTGAGAGCTCAGGTCACCCAGCTGGCTTTGTGAAGGGGTGCGGAATCAAACACCCTATTCCCAGATAAGAATCTGGCTCCCTAACCGCTAGACCAGACTGGCCATACCTCAAACAAGAAAGATAAGAAAACTTCTGGTTAGATATTGCTTCACTGTAAGTCCTTTCTTGGATTAGAGGGGAAAACTGGCAGAATGCAACGTTCCTCCACGTATGTGTTTTCACCTGATGAAACACTTGCTGATATAGGGAAAGGATAGATTGAGGCATTTCTGATTTCAACTGCTGGATGAGGATACATTGCAGTTTTGTCTCAAGTATGCCTGTACCTGGTATTTTAAAGAAAAGGCTACATGAGTACATGTACAGCGCTTTAGAAATAAACTAATAATAATAATAATAA
>MTQE01003491.1:1962598-1976360 GCA_014337955.1 Aspidoscelis marmoratus
AGCCATACATTACATACTTGGTTCACCCACATTGAGCAAGGTTGATAAGCTAGACGTCTCCTGTTGTGCTGAATGCCACCCGTGGGCAGGGCACGACAAACACAGGCTGCATTCCCACGTGGCGATGTAGTCTGGGCTGTAGTATGACTTCAGAACCTTTCACTGTAAAGCTTTAATGTGATATATTAATTTATCCATACACCGAGAGTCATCACAGACTTAAATTGTAATAAAATTGAATAAAATAATTCTATCCCGCCAAAAATGTTGAAAGCGTCATCCTCAGTTCTCTTTACTGGAGACAACCGCAGGAAGGGGTCTTCTTGGCTGAAGTTACCTGGAGTTTGTGTAAAATGTGGGCTAACTTCTGGCTCAATCCACATGGAGTTCTCCACAGCTTGTGCAAAGTGTGTGTGCAAAATGCTGACTGGACCACACAAGTTCCTCTCCCCCAGGTCTCAAATTAAGGTTAGTGCCACTGAATGAAGACAGGAATCCTTGATTTTACAGGACCTGATCCAGAGTCCTAATCACTTGATGTTGATTCAGAATTTGAATTTTAAGCCTCTAAGGTTGTGGTCACACTGAAGGTTTAATCCAGTTTCAGTCCACTCTCAGAGTGAGAGAATACAGCGGGAAAATGACAAGCTGTTTTCTTTCAGTGTTAAATAACAGACAAATCACCTTTGGGATGGATAGTGCAGAAAGAAAATTGCTAGTCACTTTGCTAGCAAAGTGGACTGAAGCTGAATTAAACCTGAGGCATGACCACAGCCCTAGGTCTACTTTTTAGGAGCAGAGAACTAGGTGTGTAGCATCAGGTACAACATTTGAGTGAGAGAATACAGCGGGAAAATGACAAGCTGTTTTCTTTCAGTGTTAAATAACAGACAAATCACCTTTGGGATGGATAGTGCAGAAAGAAAATTGCTAGTCACTTTGCTAGCAAAGTGGACTGAAGCTGAATTAAACCTGAGGCATGACCACAGCCCTAGGTCTGCTTGTTAGGAGCAGAGAACTAGGTGTGTAGCATCAGGTACAACAGTTTCCTCCTAAAGCTTGCTGTCCATGTTATTGACTCCCTGTTGTCCTGTTCTGAACTTTTTCAAGTCAGTAGCTTTTTTCAAGGTCTGGCACTGAGAACGGGGTTGACTTGGAGGATGTCCAGCTGTTTGTGCTACCTAGGCTAATTGACAGAGAACCAAGGTCGGGGAGTGGGGTCAGTTTTCTAGCAAACAAACCAAACCTTACTTAGCATTAATTCCTCTCCATTCCATTTAATCCTCACAGCAGCCTCATGGAAAAGGTTACACTAAGAGGCACAGACAGGACCATCACAGTCACCTGAAGTACTTTCATAGCTGAGAAGGGATTCAAATGGAGGTGCTCAAGATTGCTATACAGAGTCCAAACTGGAGCTCCCTTTACAAGCTTATACAGTCATTACAAATATCAGAACCCTGGAGAGGGCCTTCTCTGTGATGGCCCCCAGGCTAGGAATAGTCTCCCCTTTGAGGTGAGTCGGGCTCCTTCTCTGTTTATGTTCAGGAAGGAGGTGAAGGCGCGCCTCTTTGCTCAGGCGTTGGTCATGTTTCTCCCACTGCAAATGTTATGGTTTTAATTGACATGGTTCTGCTTTTAACATGTAAGATTTTTAATGTTGTTATAGTTTTTATTGTATTAATATACATTGTTTCTTGGTATGCTAGATTTTAAAGGTTACCCAGCCTGAGACCATCAGGTATAGGGGGGGGGGGATATGAATATAAATAATAAATAAATAAATAAATAAATGCTGAGCAAGAGTCCACAGGGCCATATTAGCCTTATTTCACAAGGGCTGTGGTCACGCCTAAGGTTTAATCTGGCATCAGTCCACCTTCAGAGTGAGAGAACACATCCCATGGGTGCTCTGCTCAGGACAGGGGAGGAGGCCCCCAAGCAGTCCATCAACCTCATTTTGCAAGGAAGAAGAAGAGTGTCCATCTATATCCTCCCAACTTCACAGGTCCAATTCTCATAAGTGAGAATCGCCATGCAGACACCGCGGCTTCTGTATTCTGACAGCCCAGTGGGGTGAGATTTGGTTTGCCATGGGCTGGATAAGCAGGTGTAAAGGTAAAGGTAAGATACATTTGCTGCAATGGCCTCTCTGCCAGGACTCTTAGAGGCACCGAAGCCTCTCTGCTGAAGTCACAATGGTGATAATTCCATTTTACAGCAAAATTGGGGACACGATCTCACCGCTCTCTCCGTGCCTATAATTAATACACCCGATTTCCCTTGCGGAAAATATGCATTTTTAAATGATGCTGAATTCACAATGGTGATTATTCCATTTGACGGTAAGATGGGGGAGACTCGCTCGCCCCTGTCTCCATGCCTATAATTAATTCCCCCATTTCCCTTAGTGGAAACGATGCATTAAAGAAAATCTTGATAGCTATGTTAAGTAGCTTATATAAACGCTTATTATTAGCCACCCAGGTGCGTTTGTGTGGTTGAGGTAATGCGTTAATGGGGTGATATTTCCAGCCGAATTAATTTCCCCTCTAAAGCAAATTCTATTTCTATCCTGACTCCAGAATAATTGTTTCCTCTTCCAGGCGCAAGGCGGGAGCGCCCCCATCCGTTAACACTGGTCTGTGGCTCAGGGCCTACCAGGCCTAGGCAAGCCGCGGGCTAAAGTAGCTCCCTGGCCGCCCCTGAGGCGCGAGGCCTCCGTTTCCCGAGGCCTCCGCGGCGTCATCCAGGGGCTCCCCCTACTGTCAACAGCATATACTTCCCCCAGTGGAACTACCAGGCCCGGCATGCAACGCAGCCGTCGCGTGATTGGGCTGTTCGCGCTTGCTGGCGCGCGAGGTGACGAATCGGAAGGGGCGGCCGGCTTCTTCCCGCTTGACTCTACCCCTGCGCCTGTTCGACCCATTAGACTACAACTCCCGACTGGCTGCAGGGGGCCCAGGGCGCGCCTTGCCGGATATCCGGTAGGAAGGGAGCGTAAAGGGGGTGGGCTTCGAAATAGCTGCCCCTGAGCTCTCTGCGAAGAAGGAACATTTAGGGCTGGGACCACCATGGTAAGGAGGGGGCGGTGTTTTTTTGGGGGGTGGGAGGGTTTATGTGGGCCACAGTCTGGGGAGGCAAGGGGTGGGAAGGAGGGCTAGCTGGGGGTGAGGTGGTCAAAATGAGGCATCAGCAGCAAAAGGGGGGGCACCCGGGGACAGGGCCTTTTCAGTGGTGGCTCCCAGATTTTATGGAAAAGTCCATTTTTATGCGTTCAGGAAAGGGGTGGACGCCCTGGCCTTTGGTTAAGTAAAGGTACAGCTTTTCCTCCCCACATCCAGGCGCTGTCACTGCTTTCATATGTTCATTTCATACGGTTTTATAATGTTGTAAAGCCCTTAGGCTTTGGGTGCAGTAGTGTGAGACAAAAATTCAAATAAATAAATGATAAATTGAATGCATGCGTGTGGAGAAGTAGTGGAGTCTGTCTAAATTAGCAATAGGGTGCTCAGTAGGAGCTGCCAAATAAGGGAGGCAGAGCGGGGTGCACAAATTCTGGGGGGCAATAGGGCCTGTCAAAACAGAGGGGTGGGTTTTACTTAAACTGCCAGTGGGTGTGACATCCCAGTAAGTGAGGAGGAGGAATGGGAGGGGCGCGATCCAACGATGGGGCAGTATGTGTGTGAACGGATGGCCTGGGCCCTTTGCTTGGAAGGGGTGGGGGACGTCGTGGCCTGGAGGCTGTAAAGGTCTCGCTTATAAATCAGTTTGAAAGGGTCTTGAAGGAAGGCGGTCAATCCAACAAACGGTGGCACACGTTAATTATAACAGGGACAACAACGAGCCAAAATATTGTGGGATTTCCATGTACCAATGGATAGGAGCCCAAGAGGAGAGCCCCCTTGGATCAGGCTATTTAGTATCCCATCTCACACTGCCCCCCCCCCAATGGCTTCTGGGCATTTCAAGCAGAAGATGAGGAAGAAATCCTCACCTGCCCTCGCTTCCGTGAAAATGGTCTTTAGGGGCATTCTGCCCTTCACCCTAAGGTCCCATGATAGGTCCCGGGCAGGAATGAAGAAAAAAGAAGATAACCGGAACTCTAATTTAAAATAGAACCGTTATGGAAATGATTTAGAAGTGCTAAAGAACAACGATGTGGACTTTTGTGCCTCTTTCCCAAAGTCGGGAGTTTTAAAGCTTTAAAATGTGTAAGCCATCCTTAGGGAAGCTGAAGCATTCGGTGTGTGTTTGTGCTGTGATGCTGCCCAGCTGCAGAAGGAAACGGGGTCTCTGGCTTGGGCTTCCTGTTCTTCGGAAATCCACGCGTCTTCCTATCGCAGCTTTGGCCAGAAAGGGAGACGTCAGAGGCATATTGCAGAAACCCGGCATTGTGCGACAGCAGCTTGTGCACACTGCTGAGGAAAACTGTGACCAGGCCTTGACCCTTCCCTGCTGCTTCGGTGAGTTAAGCCCAGAGGACTTCAGGAGATGTGGTGGGTGGAGGGATCTGCATGGATGGGGTTTTTGGCATTCGATTCGTAAGAAATTGAATGTTTGAAAATCCGTATTCATTTGAATAGATCCCCTTCGAATGTGGCAGGATTCTCTTCAAATACAAATTTGTACAAATATCCAATAGGACTGTATACATATCCAATACGTATCTGACGTACGTATCCCATAGCGTATCCGCTCTAGAAGTGTCAAATCTGACCTGAATCCACTTTTAATCCGCTCTCGATCCATGCCGAATGCATTCTGGATCCGTTGCAGAGGTTACTGGCATAGCCGCTTTTCCACTTCCCCAGTTTAGCAAATGTCCAAACTATTTATTTATTTATTATTTACATTTCTATCCCGCCCCATACCCGAAGGTCTCTGGGCAGGTAACAACCTTAAATCAGATTAAAGCAAAGTATACATTAAAAGACTTTTAAAAAGGATTCAACAAATATAAAACGATACACAATATGTTTAAAATAGTAGTGTCTGTACTAGGGGGAAACGTAAGCAGCTCAGCCAAAGGCCAGGGTAAAGAGGTGTGTCTTCACCGCCTTTCTAAATATATATAAGGAAGGGGCGAGACACACCTCAAGGGGAAGGCTATTCCACAGTCGGGGGGCCATCACAGAGAAGGCTCTGTCTCTGGTGCCCACCAACCTCACTATAGAAGGTGGTGGGACAGCCAGGAGGGCCTCACCGCTTGATCTTAAGGGACAGGCAGGTCGATACATGTACAAATGTCCGTATGAATATTAATGTACAAATGTCCCAACATTCAGTTTGTGTATACGAATGTCTGAATTTGGACAAACAAGACAATAACAATGTTATGAATATTCGCACACGTCCCCAGGTGGATGTAGAAAGAGGCAGGTATTTGTGGTGACGGGCACGCCTCGGCTACCGTACAGCCTCTGCGATGGGTAGGCTGCGAAAGCGCATTTTTTCACTTCTCCTGGCTGTTAGCAGCTGGTTGCCTGTCTGGACCCAAGAGTTCGCTTTGTGGCACCTGGGAACCAGCTGCCAGTCGCCTGAGGTCTGCCTTTGTTTCCCTGCTCTGCCTTTGAAAGATTAGGGTGGGTCCCCCTGCCTATCTCATGAAAGCAGGAAGAAGAACTTGGGGAACCGTCCATGCTGAGCACAGCAAAGGGAAGCTGGGAAGGAAGGAAGGGAGGGAGGGGCAGGTTTAGCTGCTGAGAGAAGCAAACAGCAGCATGGATTCCAGTGATAAATGTTCCCCCAGTTGCGGTGGCAGGACAACAGATGTCAGAGGCCTAGAGGCACCTCCACTCGGGGCCGGTGCAGAGAAGGCCCTCTTGCATGCCACCGCTCCTGGCACCTCTGGAGGTCGGGGGACTGCAAGAAGGGCCTTGCCTTCTGATTTTAATGTTCAGGCAAGCCTGCGTAGGAGAAGCTGTTCCTCCTTCAAATATTTTGGGCCTAGGCCACAACACTTTCTGGGAACTCCTACTAGAACCAGTAGAATCTATGGGATAGCTTACCATAGGACACAAACAGGTTTCAGCAAGCTCAGAAGCTCACCAAGGCTCTAACCAAGGCGATATCTACCTGCCACCATTTGTCTACCTTGGTACCTTGATCCGTTTCCCCCACAGTCCCAACTGTCGGGGGAGTTTTGTGCCAGTTGAGAGAGAGAATGTTCTGGGCTTATCTCCTCCTTGAAAATCATCCTGGGGACAAGAAATGGCACACAGCTTCCGTGATCACCACCAAGGTGCCCTTCAAGTGGTGGTTTGAAAATAACAGAAAAGAGCCCCCCCTCCAGTCCCAATCATGAGGATCCTGCCCTGAACCCCAGGTGACTCTTGACTCTATTTTGCTCTCCCTCCTCTGGCAGATTCGGTTTATCCTGATCCAGAACCGGGCTGGCAAAACGCGGTTGGCCAAGTGGTACATGCAGTTTGATGACGATGAGAAGCAGAAGCTGATTGAAGAAGTCCACGCAGTGGTCACCGTCCGGGATGCAAAGCACACTAACTTTGTGGAGGTGAGGACAGGTTCGCGGGACGGCTGGGTTCCTCTCTGAGGCTGCCATCTGCAGGCAGGACTCACTGCGGGACAGGAAGAGGGGTGAGGAGTGTCTGAAGGACAAAGAGCAGAGCGCTTCTCAGGTGTTTGCTGGGTTTCTGCTGCCTAGCCTGGCTTGAGATGCCCATGGGCAATTGGTGGGCCACTGTGTGGGACAGGATGCTGGACTAGATGGGCTGTGGCCTGATGCAGCCGGGCTTCTCTAAGGTTCTTCTGGACTATGTGGGCTGTGGCCTGATCCAGCAGGGCTCCTCTTTGTTCTTTGCCCTTCCAGGGAGTCTTTAAGATGAACCTTTAGTACAGGAGTTTGTTTGCCATTAGTATTCTTATAGCACACTCCAAGGCTTGGATGTGGCTTTCCTCAGGGGCATCTTCCTGTAACCCATCACTCCTGTAATTGGTGAGTCAGTTTGGGCTAGTGGTTAGGGAGCCGGACTCTTATCTGGGGTATCGGGTTTGATTCTGCCCTCTACTACGGAGCCAGCTGGGTGACCTTGGTCTAGTCACAGCTCTCTTCTGAGCTCTCACAGCTCCACCTACCTCACAGGGTGTCTGTTGTGGGGAGAAGAACAGAAGCTTTGTCAGCTACTTTGAGTTCCCTTATACGGATGAGAAAAGTGGTGTAGAAAAGCCAGCTCTTCTTCTTCCTCCTTGCAAAATGAGGTTGATGGGCAACTTGAGGTCTCTTGCCCTGTCCTGAGCACAGCGCCCATTGGATGACCCGCCTTCTCTTTTTTTCCAGTTCCGCAACTTCAAAATTATCTACAGGCGGTATGCGGGGCTCTATTTCTGCATTTGTGTGGATGTGAACGATAATAACCTGGCCTATCTGGAAGCCATTCACAATTTTGTAGAGGTAAGGCCCTGGACATCACACACACACACACAAACACACAAATATTTACTTTCATATATTTCATTTACGTAAAATATTTATATACCACTTCCCGTTAAAACTGAATCTCAAGGTGCGTTCCCATTCAAGCTTTGAAGGGCTTTGAGACCGTTTTGAGCTCTTACCATTCCCAGAGTTTCAAAAGAATCCTCAGTTTCTGAGGACTAAAGGTCCCGAAACACGGATTATCTATATTTGGGTCAGAAGAGGTCTTGCTGCTGCATTTAGAAATACTCCATAGTATTTAGCAAAATGGGAACGCAAGGGGGATTATTGGGGAGGGAACCTTGCTTCAGGGCGCTGTGTCACATCTAGAAATATCCATAATTTTGTGATGTTTGTAGTTGTAAAAAAGTTATATTTTTGATATATGTATTTTATTAAAAGCAAAAACAAATAATTCTTTACATTAGTGACTTCTGTTGCTGAATTTCGTTTGCTAAATCTTCAATTGAAAATTGGCATTTCGTACACTTCAAGAACAAGCAAGCACTACACGCCCAGGTGCCAGGGTGGCCATGTGTGTCACCCAAAAGGGCTTGGCGTGTCACCTGTGACACGCATGTCATAGGTTGGCCATCACTGCTTTAGGGGCATTCTCCTTAGTTTCCCCTGACCCAGTGATAAACCGTGATTTCTTCCTCTGGCTCTTCATTATGGGCTAAGAAAAAGGTGAAAAATGAACAGAGCTGACAGTACTTTGTAACAAGGGATCAGCCTAACATTGTAACAAGGGAGTGAACCAAGGGTCTGATTTTACAAAGAGGGACTCTCTGGCATTGATTGTGCAAGACTTTCCACTTCCATCTTAGGGTTACAAAGTGTTGGCTCTTGCATAAAAACCTGCCTGTTCCTTCCTTCCTTACTTCCCAATTCCTGCCATTTTGCTCTGATCTGCTGCAGTGATCCAGCGCAAATCTCCATTGTCAGCTCCAGCGCCCTGTGGCTGTCAGAGAGGAGACTAATCCAGAGCGTGGGTGCCACCACAAAGAAGGCCCAGCTGTGGGTAGTCATATGATGACATTCACGGATTCATGGTACCTGCAGGAAAACCTGCTGCTTCTGTTGCAGTTCTGCTTTTCTTTTCCTGCATCCTGCCCTGCCATTTTTTGAAGGCTGGTCGGATGAGAGCAGCCATTTCCCAAAGGAGGGCAGAGCCTCCTTCTGTCTGGCTCTGGAGAGAAATAGGGCCCAGGTGGGCTTTTGACTCAGGCCCAGGGAAATTGGCACGGTCCCGGTAGTTTTGGATGCCCAGCGAAATGCCTGTTGTCTCTCTTTCCAGGTTTTGAATGAGTATTTCCACAACGTCTGTGAGCTTGACCTGGTCTTCAACTTCTACAAGGTGAGTGCCTACCCTAATAGCTTTCAGAGATCAAAGGAGACAACTGGTTCTGCTTTGTGGCCATAGGATAGGACCCACAAAAACATAGGGGAGGGGCTGGATGACCTGTCAATGATGCCCTTATCCACAAGGGGGCGGTAGATGGTTGCCTATGGGCACTTCGTAGGGGACCGTGGGATGTGATGGAATCCGTGGCTTTTCTTACCCTGTTGCATCCAAGATGAGCAAAAGAGGGCAGCAGCAGGGGTTAAGGTGGGGGACACCCCGGAAAGTGGGTGGAGCAGGGGTACCCAGAATGTACCCGGTGGCAACCATTTTTCCTTGTGTAACAAGAGAGGTCATGCTGAAGGACAGGAGGTGTGGACAGGTCTCTGGAAAGGGTTGGGTTCAGCCCAGAGCCCCAGGCAAATCTTGTCCCTGCCTGGCACTGCTGGGGGGGGGGCAGGATAGGTGGGGGGACTGAGAAGAAAACAGCCCTTGGGAAATGTGGTGATGAGATGGAGAGGGGAGGAAGACGTCTGTCCAGCCAGAGTGTGATTCCGGCTGTTTTGGTACTGGCAACAAAGACCCCATTAGGGACTCAATTGGCTATGGATCAGTCTTGCACTGTCTGCACACAGGACCCCACTAGGACCCCATTCTGAACGCGCTGTACCCACAAGTGCTAGTGAAATGTGGATTTAATGGGGCCTTTGGGCCCTTAAATCCGAATAATAGGCCCCTTTAAAGGTGTCTTCAATCTGGTCTTCTGTCGTGAAGACCAGACCAGAGGATGCGCGTCTGCACATATTTTGAGGCAATGGAGTCCGGGGGTGCTTAGGGGCCGCCATGTGTAGTGGGGCGGCTCACAGCTCTTTGTAGCTGTCTGTGAAGCTGAGGACAAGCTTCGTGGTGACTACGTAGGCAGCTATAAAGCCGTGTCCTTCCACCGAATCCACTGAGCGACACCTACGCAGCCCAATCGCGCCACGCCACTGGCAGACCTCCCTGCTCGGGCCTGATTGGAGCCCCAGGGTGGGTGCTACGACGTCTGCACGGCAGCCCTGCGTAGCCCCTGTTGCCATTGGTTGCTGGACGGCCCGTAAGGACATATGGTGCCCACACCAAGATGTGGATCTTCTAGGACCAGATTCAACAAGGACCAGATTTCAAAGATCCGGATCTTCTAAATCCGGATTAATGGAGGTACATGCAAAAGCAGCCTCTCTCTCTCCTTTGGGTCCTTCTGGGGAGGGGGGGGCGGCGGCAGGGAGACCTCCAACCTCTCGGGCACCTCCCTCAACTGCCCCTCAACCCTTCTCTCCTCAGGTTTACACGGTGGTGGACGAGATGTTCCTGGCTGGCGAGATCCGGGAGACGAGCCAAACGAAGGTGCTGAAGCAGCTCCTGATGCTGCAGTCCTTGGAGTGAGAGCCGGCGAGGGAGACCCCGGCCACGCAGAGCGCCCCTGGCCAGATCCCGCCGCCGCTGCCGTGGCTGCCCCCCAAGGCCTGCCTCTCTTCACCCAGACCCTCGAATCAGTGACTTTGCTCAGAGCAGATTTTGCCCCCAAATGCATACCTGGAAGCCTCTCTGTGGGCCTCCCTCTGGATTCCTAGGCCTGCCTCTTCCGGCAGAGGAGCGGAGAGTCCGGGCGAGGGGCGGGGTGCTTGTCTGAAGGGGGAGGGGGACGGGAACCAAAATGGGAGGGAGCCCCAACGACCCCCTTCCCGCTTCCATCCCAGTAGACGCCGCTTGCCTTTGCCCTTTGTGACGCCCCATGGCTGCCCCCCCCCAACCATTCACATCAGTGTGTAGAAGAGGGACCATAAATATGTGTATTTGCATACGGTGGATGTTTGTACTGCCAGTCCAGTGATGTACCGGTGAAATAAAGCAAACGTGGAACACTTTCTAGCAGCATCTGCAACGGGGTCTCCAAGGAGGAGACAGTTTGGTCTAGTGGTTAGGGAGACGGACTCTTATCTGGGAACACCGGGTTCAATTCTGCCCTCCTCCCCAAAGCCAGCTGGGCGACCTTGGGCGAGTCACAGCTCTCTTCTGAGCTCTTGCAGCCCCACCTGCCTCACAGGGTGTCCGTTGTGGGGAGGAAAACGGAAGGTTTGTCAGCCGCTTTTGAGTCCTCTCAAGGGAGAAGAACAGAAGGTTTGTCAGCTGCTTTGAGTCCCCTTAAATTGGTGAGAAAAGCAGAGTAGAAAAGCCAACTTTCCTGCTCCTCCTCCTAAGGAACCCACAATCGCTCAGAGATATTTTAAAAGGCTTTTGTGGTTATACCTGCATAGCGAAACACCCTCCATGTTCAGCACCCTTCCTCTCTATATTTTGTCCTAAGAAAAGCCCTGCTTTGGGGCTGGGAAAACCCCTCAGAAGCAAAATTGGGTTTGGGTGAGAGATCTTCTGCCTGTTTTAGCAGTGTAGAGGACCCATCTGAAGAGATTTGGTGCAGCTCGCCTTCCTGGGAAGATTCAGAGCCCCTTCTCTGCCTTGAAGCCTAGTTATTTCACCAGCATTAAAGCTTTGTGAGAGATCAAGAGTACAAAAACACCCATAATGCCCAGGCCGTGTTTGTTTTTCCAGCAGCCCTGCGAAAGCCTTTCTTGACTGGCAAAACAGCCTTTTTTGGCTCCTGCACACTTTGGCCTTTGTGCTGGCATGCTAGTTTGGCCTAGTGGTTAAGGAGGCAGGCTCTCATCTGGGCATGCCGGGTTTGATCCACACTCCTCCATGAAGCCAGCTGGGTGGCCTTGGCCTAGTCACAGCTCTCTTCTGAGCTCTCACAGCCCCACATACTTCACCTGGTGTCCAGTTGTGGGGAGAAGAACAGAAGGTTTGTCAGCTGTTTTGAGTCCCCTTAAATGGCTGAGAAAAGCAGGATAGAAAAGCCAACTCTTCTTCTTCTCAGAATGGGAGATGCCTCTTACTCCCAGTGACTTAACTGTTTGTTTCCCAGATGGACTTCTCATTACCTGGCCTGCCATCCCATCATAGGTACTAGGAGAGGTGTTGGTCCTGCCCACTTTGGGGCACTTTGAGAAGGGTTTGTTGCCTACCCCTGAATGGATCTGCAGGTGAGCGTAGAAGGAGAACTACCCCTCTCTTGCACCACTGTCTAAACCCACCGGCCCTAGAAGAGGGGAGACTTCCCTCTTTCCTCTGTGCTCAAAGGCTCCAGTTGCGGCTCTGCTCCTTTAGCCTGCAATGCTCTAGGTTGTCAAGGTCATAGTGACTGCTGTGTATCTTTTGATTTTATTTCCAAACAGTATTTAAACAAGAGGGTCACGAGCTTTGCAGAATAGCCTTATTGCGTCTCAAGGGTTTTGCCAAATTACATCCTTATTTGATTTTGAGCACCATCACGGTGAGTCAGTGCTGAAGCCCAGTTTGAAAGAGGGCTGTTCGGGGACCCAGTGGCCATGCCGATCCTTTTCAGCTGGTTCCGGGTGACCTGCAGCCCAGATGAGCTGATGAGCGGCGTTTGTGTGCAGAGGTTTTGGCCTTGACCTCCCAACACCAGCAGCCCGAGAAGAAGAAGAGTTAGCTTTTCTAGCCCACTTTTCTCACCTATTTAAGGGGACTCAAGGGGGCTGACAAACCTTTTGTTCTTCTCCCATAAGGAGATTCAAAGCGGCTGACAAACGTTCTGTTCTTCTACCCACAAAAGAACACCCTGTGAGGTAGGTGGGGCTGTGAGAGCTCAAAAGGGAGCTGTGACTAGCCCAAAGGTCACCCAGCTGGCTTCATGGGGTAGTGCAGAATCAAACCCAGTGTTCCCAGGTAAGAGTCCGACTCCCTAACCACTACACCAAACTGGCTCACTTTTCACCAGGGACTCTGGCTGATCGTAACAGAACTGGAGCAACTTTGCCAAGGTGGGAAGAAAAGGGTGACTGATTTTTTAAAGCCACAGAAATCCTTGCAGAATTTCTAGGTGGAGGCCTTTGTGCCTGGCACTTTAAAACTTTTTAAAGTACTGCTTCTCAGTGTCATGGGGTAGTTTACAACTGCAGTAATAAAACCATAAAACCCTCCCACAGCTGCATGTGAAAATCGGCACCTAAGGTTATCTCAAAATGTCACAAACAGCGGATGCCCAGAAATGGTTCTTTTCTGCCGTCAGCTAAAAGAAACCCTGTAAAAAGAAAATTCACAGTATGAAGTATTTATTCAGCCATATCATTCAAAACACTCATGTACTATTTCACTATTTAAATCTGGATCCCAGCAAGAATTGGAACGGAGCCACTACCTAAAAGACCATGGCTCTGAGATACAGAAAAGGACCCTGTGTCTCTGTGTGACTTAGATGTTGACTACGTTTCTGCTCCACAGAACTTTAGGCCAGCCAGGAAGTCCGTCTTAGAAGGGTCACAGCTGTTGAGTTTAGCAAACATCCTTGAACAACCAGTTCTGGTGAAAAGAATGTGACGTGCTCTCTGTTGACGGAGCCCTCTGGCTTTGACGTGGGGCGGCTTCTTGGTGATCGGGTGCCGCCAGGGGCAGTGGGGGAACAGGGAAGACTTCATAGTCCTTCCAGACTGTAAATGCCCCTGTAGCGCTGGGAGCAAAACAAGCATCTCTGTTCTCCATCTTAGGTCTCCTAAGACTGCCCCACCCTTGTGCTCTTAAGCTCCGACTGGCACGAAGGTGATACTCAAGCCTTTCTTTACACTTTCATCCGCAGGGCAGGCTATGTTCCACTGTTAAACTGGCACGGGACCAGCGGCAGGGAAAACAGAGGTCGCATCCTGTGCAAAAAAGGACTTAAAAGCCAGAAGTCCCTCCCCCTTGCTGGAAGCTGGTCTGTGAGATCTGGTAGATTCCAAAGAGAGCAGCTTACAGGTGAAGGTTCTGCCTCTGCCTTCTGCTTGAGATGCCCATGGGCAATTGGTGGGCCACTGGCTGAGACAGGATGCTGGCCTAGATGGGCTGTGGCCTCATCCAGCAGGGCTCCCCTTAGGTTCTTATGG
>MTQE01003491.1:1979354-2018473 GCA_014337955.1 Aspidoscelis marmoratus
CTGTGGGATGCAGTGGGGCTTTTGCCAGGGGCACGGTCATTCCAAGGTGCACCAGAAATCTGAGCCTGCAGGGGTCAAACAGTCTTGCTTGGAGGCAGAAGCTGCTCTGAACCCAAGGGCTGCAGCTGCAGCTGCCTCCCCATCAACCCAAGACCCCACAGCTGTGCTGCTGACGGGCTGGGAGGGGTCAGGGCTTGAATCAAGGCCCTCTGGAAGCAGAAACCGCTGCTGCGATTCCCTCTTCTATACAGCTTTTAAAGAGGTCAGACCCACAGCCAGGTTGGTCTAGTGGTTAAGGAGTGGGACTCTTATCTGGGAATACTGAGTCTGATTCCACACTCCCCCATGAAGTCAGCTGGGTGACCTTGGGCTGGTCACAGCTCTCTTTCTGAGCTCTCACAGCCCCACCTACCTCACAGGGTATCTGTTGTGGGGAGAAGAACAAAAGGTTTGTCAGCCACTTTGAGTCCCCTTAGATGGGCGAGAAAAGTGGGGTAGAAAAGCCAACTCTCCTTCCTCCTCCTCCTCCTCCCCCATGAAGCCAGCAGGGTGACCTTGGGCTAGTCACAGCTCTCTTCTGAGCTCTCACAGCCCCACCCACCTCACAGGGTGTCTGTTGTGGGGAGAAGAACAAAAGGTTTGTCAGCCACTTTGAGTCCCCTTAGATGGGCGAGAAAAGTGGGGTAGAGAAGCCAACTCTCCTTCCTCCTCCTCCCCCATGAAGCCAGCTGGGTGGCCTTGTATAGTCACAGCTCTCTTTTGAGCTCTCACAGCCCCACCCACCTCACAGGGTGTCTGTTGTGGGGAGAAGAACAGAAGCTTTGTCAGCTGCTTTGAGTTCCCTTAAACGGGTGAGAAAAATGGGGTAGAAAAGCCAATTCTTCTTCTTCTTCTTCTCCTCCTCCACCCAGGAGCCTTCATTCAGACCCTTTTACCTGCCTTGCTCTCTCTGCGCCAGCATCTGACCTTGAAATGGCCACTGACTGATCCGGCCTGCAGGAGTCCAGAGGTGCTTATCACCAGCACACACTCCTGGCTGGAGCACCAGGCACAGTGTGGCTCTCAGGCAGTGGGAGGCAGCCAAGTGCCCTGGCAGACCCAAGCCAGATCTTCACCCCTTATCAGGAGGTCTGGGAGGGGAACAGCTCTTTTCTGCCACACTGAGCCTCAGGGCAAACAAAGTCCCAGGGGCAAAGGAGTCTGGTCGCTCTGAAAACAAGGCAGGTGAGCAAACAGGGCTGGCGGCCAAGAGCTGACCTGTTTCTTCCAGCTTCGGGAGCCTGGGCTGATTAGGCGATCGATCGGCGTATTTTCTGAGGAGGGCAGAGCTGCAGGCAAGGGAGGCGAGAGCAGGGGGACTCTTGCAGGCTGAGCGGTGGGATTAGCAAGCATTAAAGACTCGTATGAAGGAGGAAACCCTGGAGACTTCCAGGCCTGAGAAGGTCACAGATCTCACAGGAAACCCAGGCTGTGGTCACACCTAAGGCTCGATCCAGCTTCGGTCCACCTTCTGAGCGAGGGAACTCATCAGCAAAGTGACCAAGAATTTCCTCTCCACATTATCCATCCCAAAGGGGGATTTTCTGGGTTCTTTCACACGGAAAGAAAACGGCTGGTCACTTGGCTGATGTTTTCTCTCGCCCTGAAAGTGGACTGAAGCCGGATTAAACCTTCAGGGCAACCACAGCCCCAGTTGTAGCTGCTGGGATGCAACGTCCAATCAGCCCCAGCTTGCTCTCTGGGGTACATCTGGCACACCTGAGGGATGCCAGGTTGACCGAGGACCCCCCTGGGCCGGTCAGGTGGAGGCAGCGTAAGATGGAAGCAAGATAAATAAATAAATAAGACGACAGTGTAGCCTGCCCCTGCTGCTTCCTGCAGCCCCTGGAAAAGGCCAGGATGGCATCTGAACCCCTGGGCCCTGGTCACACCTTTAGTTTAAGGCGACTTCAGATCGTCCTCTGGTCGCGTTGGATCAGGCCATCTTCTCTTCCTCAGTGTGAGTGGCGGGACGGGCTAAAGGAGGCTGAACTGTGCCGTGGTGGTGGGGATCCAGTCCTTCCTTTTGCCCAATGCCTAGAGGAGGGTGGCACACGTGGAGTTCATGAGGCACCTCACCTTCTCTCCTCATTTTATGTGTATGATTCCTCTTTCTGCCTAGATTTTTTTTGCAAATTTATTATTTTTTTTTTATTTATCGCACGGAGAAGAAAAGCACATAAAAAAAGGAAGGGGGAGAGTGGAGGCTTAAAAAAGAACTGCAAACACCCCCTTAGCCTCCCTTGAGTGACACAATGGCATCCAATCAGGAAGGAGGTAGCTCTGACACAGCAAAAGGGGTGGAGCCAAGAGGCTCAGGTCGCTCGTGGGTAAAGGTGTGAGCTTTGCAGCTGAACGCAGAGACGGCCTGAGGACGGCCTATGGCGATCTAGGTGTGAACAGAGCTGGTACGACCTCAGTTCAAACTATGAATAGGACGTCCTGTCTCGTATAGGTGTGACCAGGGCCTTGGATCACCCTACTAAAGGCTTTGGGTTGTGCATAGCGAAAGCCCATTGGATGAGAAGATGCGGGAAGCATGGAAGGCCGGAGACAGACCACTGGGATGCTCTCTCCTTGCAGACAGGCCTTGGGCAAACCCCAGAGCGTTGGAGGGTGTGTGTGTTGTGCCCGCTGTTGTGATCAGGTAGGCCCAGAGCGGACACTCTGCACATGCTCAGAAACGTGCCTCCAACTGGCACCACAACTCATGTGCTGCTCCACCTTACGGACCAAACGCGTGCTCCCATGTTCTCCCTTCCCGAAACGTTTCCCACCCCGCCCCAAAGCCTCCAGACGCCCGTTATCGTCCGGGCCATCCCAGTGCCATCCTCGCCCCTTTCCCCTCCCTTTCCCACAGCAAGAGGCACATGGTGGGAGCGACGCGCCTGCTCCGATAAGGAGACCGCCGGCCCCACGTTCTCCAGGAGCCTGGCTGGGGTGTTTTGGCGGGGCCCGGCGCCAGCACCTTTCCCACGGCGGGGCAAACCGTGCTCCCATTCCAAGAGATAATTAAAGGGCGTGTTTAGGATTTAATTTCCCCTCTCTCTTGGCATCCCCTCCCCTCCCCCAGGGACAAGGGAGCTTTGTCGGATGGGCGAGAGGCCAGAAGTCTCCGGCGGGCGTGTGGAGTCGAAGCATGCCCGCTCTCAAGCCGGGCCCATGGCTCCCGCTGCGCTGCGTGGCTCTGTGGGTGCTGGCCCCGGTCATCTCCCAAATGAGGAGGAACAATGGAGCCCGAAAGGTCTTGCTGTGTCTTGCAGAGAAAATCTCCTTGTTCCTGCAGCCAGGGCAGAGCGGGCGATTCGGGGGCGAGGGAGCAATTAACGGAGAACACGAGCAATTAGACAAGCCCAGGCTGCTTCGGTTGGGGGCCCTCACACGCCTGCCTCTGCCAAATGACCTGGCAAAACTCCTGGGAGGGGCAGGAGTGGGAGAGTCTACCCCCCCCCCGCAAAGGCCTCTGGGCACGGCACACAGCCCATTGGTCAACTTTTCAGATCTCCTCCAGCCATGTCCTAATAGCTCCTGCCAGGGTCAGGGTCAGGATTCTCGCAGAGCAAGGCAAACGAGGCAGAGAAATGCATCAGATGAGCCCATGTGATCCAGAGGGTCCCTACTGGCCCCATCATTCTAATGGGTGCTGGCAAGGGAGCGGCGCTTAGGGGGAATTGGGCTGGGGGGGGGCTGCTGGATGCTCCAGCCCATTGCTGCCCCCTCCCCAGGCTAACACGTTTGCCTTCCCCCCCCTGCACTCTGAAATCCCAGCACAAATGATGGTGCTTTGAACTTTGTGCGCTCATCCTCTCTGCTTTTATAGGATGGTTCAGTTGGTCATAGGAGTCAGGTGCAGGGATATAGACACTGTCGCATCACCTGCTTGGCGGCTTTCCACAACCTTCCTCCTTGATAAACCTCTCGCCCGCGAAGGCTCTACTAGGACCCGTTTCTTCACACACAAGAGGAGCCCTGCTGGACCAGGCCCACAGCCCATCTCGTCCAGCATCCTGTCTCACCCAGTGGCCCACCCATGGCTTTAGGGCATCTCAGTTTGGTCTAGGGTTAGGGAGCCGGCCTCTTATCTGGGCGTACCAGGTTCGATTCTGCCCCCCTCCATGAAGCCAGCTGGGTGACCTTCAGGCGGGTCACAGCTCTCTTTCTCTTGTAGCCCCACATGCCTCGCAGGGTGTCTGTGGTGGAAAGAAGGACAAAAGGTTTGTCAGCCACTTTGAGTCCCCTTAAGGAGGAGAACAGGTTCGTCAGCCGCTTTGAGCCCCTTTAAATGGGTGAGAAAAGCAGAAGACGAAGGCAAAACCCTCCCCTGCTCTTGACTCTCTGCAAATGGCCTTGAGAGGCCTCCTGCCTGTCTAACCCAGAGGTGGCACCTGGGCATCCATTCGAGTAGCCATGGATACCCCTGTCCTTCATAAATGTATCTAATATCCTTTTTTAAAACTACCCTGGCTGCTTGCTGTCACCACCTCTTCTGGTAACAAATTCCATACACTGATGACCCTCTTCTGTTTGTCTGTCCTCACGCTCCTGCTCATCAGCTTCATACATAATGGCCCCCAGTTTCTAGTTTTGCATAATAAATATTTTTTCTCTATCCACATGGTTGCTTCTCCAGCCATCGGCCCTTGAAAACATGCTCATGGGGTCTGCCAAATCCATCCCACCCATGCCATATGGCCCTTTGTTTGCACCAGAGATGAAATTCTAGCTCACCTCTGCCACCCCCCAGTCGCAAATTCACGGGCATCCACTTTCCAGGGGAATAAGATCTCCATGGCAACCTTCACCAAACCTCTGGGCTCATATTTCTCTGCATGCCTCTGCTTTTTCCCAGTGGGAAGGCATCTGAACAAAGCAAAATGTCTCACAACAGAATGCCTTTGTCTTCCTTGGGTAGATGCGTCTGCCTTTTGCCGGTAGGATGGAGGTAATTAAGATTTCTTCTAGGGACTGCCTTGATTCTCCCGGGGGTGCATCATGTAGGAATCAAACCTTTCCAGATCCCTCTTTGGTGGGCAGAATGGGCATGAATGTGACATAAGAGGAGCCCTGCTGGATGAGGCCACAGCCCATCTGGTCCATAAGAACCTAAGAGGAGCCCTGCTGGATCAGGCCACAGCCCATCTGGTCCATAAGAACCTAAGAGGAGCCCTGCTGGATCAGACCACAGCCCATCTAGTCCATAAGAACCTAAGAGGAGCCCTGCTGGATCAGGCCACAGCCCATCTAGTCCATAAGAACCTCAGAGGAGCCCTGCTAGATCAGGCCACAGCTCATCTGGTCCATCAGAACCTAAGAGGAGCCCTGCTGGATCAGGCCATAGCCCATTTGGTCCATCAGAACCTAAGAGGAGCCCTGCTGGATGAGGCCACAGCCCACCTAGTGCCGCATCCTGTCTCTCACAGTGGCCCACCAATTGCCCATGGGCATCTCAAGCAGAAGATGAAGGCAAAACCATCGCCTGTATCCAACTCATTGCAAATGGCCTTTAGAAGTAGAAGAAAAGAGTTGGCTTTTCTAGCCGGCTTTTCTCACCCATTTAAAGGGACTCAAAAGCGGCTAACAAAGCTTTCTATTCCTCTCCCCACAACAGAACACCCTGCGAGGTCAGTGAGGTTGTGAGAGCTCAGAAGAGAGGTCATCCTCACATGTCAACTTCTGGCCACAGACCTAATCATAGATGAAGTCATGGAGGACAGGTGGATCCAGGGCTACGAGAATGGATGCCTAGGTTTCCTTCCCAGGTGGCGAGGTCGGCCATGGCCCATCTAATCCAGCAATTGGCCTCGTCCGCTTGGGAGATGCTCCCTAAGCATCCATTCTGGGTAAGAGTGGTGTGTGAGTGGACATCATGCTGGCTGCTTTAGGAAGGGTCTGGATCCTTCCTCAAGCCGCTTCTCAACTAACATCGCATTACAGAGACCACGACTGCGGTCACACCTAAGGTTTAATCCGGCTTCAGTCCACTTCAGAGCGCGAGACCACATCCGCAAAGTGGCCAGTAATTATCTTTCCACGTTATTTATCCCAAAGTGAATTTTCTGAGTTATTTCGCACTGAAAGGAAGCAGCGTCTCACTTGGCTGATGTGTTCTTTCGCTCTGAAAGTGGACTGAAGCCGGATTAAACCTTCAGTGTGACCACAGCCCCGTCAGTCTTTAGTTACTTATTCACCCTTGAAGCGCCACTTTTCTCACAGCACTGTGATGAAGGTGCATCACGCCAACCTGGAAAACCTGGTCGCCCCCGGGGATTTTTGCACTGTGGTTTCCTAAACGCAGCCCCCCTACCACCTCGCTGCTCCCCAGAAGGTGAGGCTGGCCATGGAGGGGGGAAGGCAGCAGCTCAAATCCCCCCCCCCAGGCAAAGGAGGAGGTTGTGTAATTGGGGGCTGCGCAGTGTCCCCTTTGGATTGCAGCTGGGAGGGGGGGCAGCCCTCCAATGTTTGGTCCCCCTCAAAATGTTTAGTCCAACAAATATGACAGTCTTCCCCCAAATTTGTGACAGCTCCCCCCCCCCAATATATGGGGCTGGCTATGGGCGTGATCCTGTTCCAGTGGCCGGGAAGCAGGACTTGGACTCGGGCTCTTGGGCTGTGGTCACACCTAAGTTTTAATCCAACTTCAATCCACTTTTTTAGGCTGCGGTCCCGCTAAGCTTTAATCCGGCTTCGGTCCGCTTTCAGAGCGAGAGGACACATCAGCAGAACCACAAGAAGATGTTTGTGGGAAAGAATCGTGGAAAGGAAATTCCCGTCCCCTTTTGCTCGTGTGTCCTCCCGCTCCGAACGTGGACTGAAGCCGGATTAAACCTTAGGTGCGACCGCAGCCTTGGCTGGGGCTCCCTCCTGGCTCTCCGCTGAAGGGGCGCGGGTCTCCCTTGGTTCCCCTCCACCACACGCTGCCGGTTCCCGGCGACGACAACGGAGTGAGAGCGACATCGATGCGGAAACTTCGGGTGGGAAAGCCCGGCACGGAGGGGAGGGGTCTTTCCACTCTTCAAGCCCCGCCCCTCCTGGGCTCGGACGTCAAAGGATCGCGGAGGGCGGGCGGGGGGCGATGCCTTTTAAGGTAGGTTTCCCGTGACGCAATCCACCGAGCCGGCCAATGGCGTGCCGCCGTCGCCCCCTCCTCCCGAGGGGGGCGGGATTCCCCGCTGGCGGAAAAAAAAACCCGAGCGCGCGCCGGCTCTCGCCCCGTCTGCGCCCGGAGGGTCCGCGTGGCCGCGCCTTGCTGGATCGCGGGCAGACGCCGGCTCCGCGCCCGCCCGATCTCCCTTGGCGATCGCCCGGAGGACGGAAAAGGGATCCGCTCCTGATCTCGCCGGCCGGCCGGCCAGCCGCGCGTCCTTTTGGACCCCTCTGCCCGCATCCGTCGCCCGGGCGTCCGTCCTTGCTCCCCACGTGGCGCCCGGCGTCGGTCCCGCGCTGCGCCTTCGCCGCTCCTCCCGCGGGTCTCCCCCTTCCGGGCGACGCGAGGTCCCGCCTGATCCAGCCTCCCCGGGGGATCAGGCGCAGCAGGTGACGAGGGAGCCCTCGGTGCCGGGCCGGCCATGGCGGCGGACAAGCCCGGCGCTTCCCCTTCCTCCAACGGGACGGCGGCGCACGCGGCGGCCGAGGAGGGCCAGCGGCCGCCGCCGGCCGCCTCCTCCTCCTCCCCGGCGCGATCCCGGCGGCTGCGCGGCTGCCTGCGCGCGAACCTGCTGGTGCTGCTGACGGTGGCGGGCGTGCTGGCCGGCGTGGCGGTGGGGCTGGCGGTGCGGCGGGTCGGGCTGGGCCCGGCCGAGGTGCTGCTCTTCTCCTTCCCCGGCGAACTGCTACTGCGGCTGCTCAAGATGATCATCCTGCCGCTGGTGGTCTGCAGCCTGGTGGCCGGCGCGGCCAGCCTGGACCCGGCGGCCCTGGGGCGGCTGGGCGGCTGGGCGATGCTCTTCTTCTTCCTCACCACGCTGCTCGCCTCCTCCATCGGCGTCGCGCTGGCCTTCATCGTCAAGCCCGGCGAGGGGGCCACCACGCCCAAGCTCCTGGGCGCCGCCGACGCGGGGGCCGTGCCCGAAGCCAAGGAGGTCGTCGACTCCTTCCTCGACCTTGTCAGGTAAGCGGCGGCGGCGGCGAGAGGAGCTCTCTACCCTCTTCACGTGCTCAGAGGCACCCGCTTCCATCTAGAGGACCCGAGGCCACGCTCTTCTGTTTTCGGCCTCACGACAACCCTGCGAGGTATGCAGCGAGCGGAATAAGGTCCCTGCTTCAACCTCTATGGCTGAGTTTCAGGTCCAGTCTCGCCACCCTCAGCAAAGCGTTTTCTGAACCGGAGGATGCCCAAACAGTCTCTTCGCCGGCCTTGCCCTCTAGCTCCAAAAGGGGCGTGAAGCCGGATGAAAACTTAAGTGTGGACACAACCTTGTGTAAAATCGATCCACACGCAGCCCTTTCCAGCTGTGGCGATTCGACCCCTGCTGACCCCCCCCCGCCCCCCAGGGCTGTGAACAACAGAAGCTCTTGCTGGGCCAGGCTTGAAGAGTTTGTGGGATTCTGGGTTCAAATTGCCACTGGGCCCTGGAAGGTTATGGAGGGCTATTCCTCCGAGGCAGGCCTCCCTCGCAAGGTTGTTGTGAACGCTGAATGGGGGGCGGGGGGGAGAGGCAGGCAAGAGAAGTGGCCGGACATAGAAGGTGGTGGCCCTCCAGATGTTCCTGAACTTCAGGCCCAGCAGCCTCTGCCAGCGTGGCAAATAAAATGATGACTGCTGTGGTTCACAAACAGCTGGAGCAGCCCTGGCCTAGAATGGGGGGGGGTCTGGGGGCTGCCAGGCCCAGATTCAGGTTCCTACTTGGTGCCCCTTAGCCCTGCCCCTCCCAATGTGCAGATGGGAGGCCTTTAGTCCACTTGCTGGTCCGGTACACTGGCCAGGTCAGCGCCTCCTGAAATCCAGGACACAGTGACCCCTTGAGCTTTTTGCCAGGGCCGAGGAAGCAAATGGAGGGAGGGCTTCTAGGGTGCCTGACTGGCTCCTGGGGTATTGCATACAGTAGCACTCTGTGTATGCTTTGGGGCTCGGTTGCAAGGCGTGACGCTTTCCTGTGCCAGCGTCCAGCGATGCTCCAAAGGCCGCCCTTTGGCTGAGGGTTTTCAAACATCACAGCAAACATCTGTGGATCTTGGCCGGTCCCGTTTCGTGTGCCTTTCAGGGCCAGAGTTTGCTCCAGTTGAGAACCAGCACGGCTCCAATTTACAGGCTGCCCCGGGCGTTTTGGGCCAGTGCCCAAAGTCTGAGCTGTTCCTTTTGGGAGGCGGCGATGGGTAGGGAAGAACGTTTCACCCGCACTGAACATGGGCAACATGTGTGCCGAATTAAGGGGGGGATTTGGGGCCAGGAAATGGTGACATGAGCTGTTTTTCTGTGCGCTTGGAAGGCCTCTGGGAACACTTGTATCATCAGGAAGAGAAAACTTCCACTAAACCCTCGGATTTGTTTATTCCTATGAGCTGGATGGAATTCATTCTGGCAGAAGAAGTTTGCATTTCCCAAGACTTTAAAAAAAAGGGGGGGTTACCAATCAGTTTCTTTCCTTCCTCCAGGAGAAATGCTTACATTGCATAACCCAGCCTGACTATGTTTTTCCCAAATGATATATATGGAATATGTGTAATTTCCCCCATTGATGGGGGCACAGAATGTTCTGGACCGATGGCTTCTCCATTCCTCCTTCCTGGCGCTTCCTGGAGTAGGACATCCGTCTGATTTCTCTGGCAGTTTGGGCAAAAATCCGCCCAGCTTACACGGAGATCATGGTGGCTCTGAGGAGAACCACTTTCTCCCCGAAAGCGGCAGAGGATCTCTGCAGGGCAGGCGTCTGGGCTGAAAAAGAAGATCTCTGCTCACCCATTGATAAAGGCCAGGCAGGACTCGCACTGTGGGGCCATCGGGTTTCTGGGTCCTCCAGATAGGAAGCATCGGAGAGATGGAAATGCAGCAAAGGCTGTGGTCACACCTAAGGTTTATTCCAGCTTCAGTACACTTTCAGAGACAGAAAACAGCTTGCCAAATTGACCAGTGATTTTATTTCCACGTTATCTATCCCAAAGGTGAATTTTCTGAGTGACTGAACACTGAAAGAAAACCACTTGTCACTTTGCTGATGTGTTTTCTCACTAAAAAAGTGGACTGAATCTGGTGTTTTTCCACTGTCACTAAAAGTACCCATTAAGTACCCATTAATGGGTACGAAATGGCATTAATGGGTACTTAATGGGTACTTCTAGTGACAGTGGAAAAACACCCCTTGTGATCACAGCCAAAGAAAACAGCTTGTCACTTTGCTGATGAATTCTCTCGCTCTGAAAGTGGGCTGAAGCTGGATTAAGCTTTAGGTGGCACCGCACCCCAAGAGGAAAACTATTTACGTCCAAACTTTGGCAAGATTGTGGGAGGGAGATAGACACAGTTTATGTAGATTGTCTTATCTGCTCCATGACATTTTTCTCTGGCAAGAAGGGAACATTTATCTAGAAGTGATGGTGTTACCCTGAGCCTCTGCTCAACACCTTCCGTGCAGGTGAGAATTCAGGTAGAAGGTAATCACATGCCCTAGGGGGTAATGCTAATTCCAGCACCCGGTTATGTGGCTTGTGAATAGCAGACTTGGAGTCATGTGAGAGTTGAGGCCCTTGTGGAGGGCTAGAGGGCCACCGTGGCATGCAAACGTTCCACACTGGCTGGGTTGAGCTGAAAACAGGGTCTAGTGGCAGGTGTGCAAGTCCAAGGAAAGCCCTTTCTTTGGCCTAGTGGTTGGGACTCTGAAAGCTCAGAAGAGAGCTGTGACTAGCCCAAGGTCACCCAGCTGGCTTTGTGGAGAAGTGTGGAATCAAACCCATTATTCCCAGATAAGAGTCTGGCTCCCTAGCCACTAGACCAAACTGGCCAAGAGACCCTTTCCCTTATGGCCCTGCCAAGGAGACCAGCAGGAAACTGAGGGTGCATGGCTGAGCATGAGAAGAAGAAGAGCTGGCTTTTCTACCCCGCTTTTCTCACCCATTTGAGGGGACTCAAAGCGGCTGACAAACCTTCTGTTCTTCTCCCCACAACAGACACCCTGTGAGGTAAGTGGGGCTGGGAGAGCTCAGAAGAGAGCTGTGACTGGCCCAAGGTCACCCAGCTGGCTTCATGGGGGAGGGTGGAATCGAACCTGGTATTCCCAGATAAGAGTCCGGCTCCCTAACCACTAGACCAAACGCCTCTGTCCCTCATGCTCAGCCGTGTACCTTCAGTTTCAGATCTGTGGCAAGGTCTCTTTCCTACACAGCTCAGAGCTACGGGCGCCTGTTTTTATGTGGCTTTGAGACAGTCTTCAGCTGCCCCCGTATGGAGGCCTTTGGCTGGCTTTTCCTCTGGCAATGACCCTGCCAGGCCTGGTGATGATTTGGCTCACTGAATTTGAACCCTGAGGGACGGAAAACTTCTCCGCTGGAGCAGGCTGGACCTGGCTGTGTGGAAGCAAGTCACAGCAACATTTGCGCACTGAAAAGGAAGAGGTGAGGCGCAGCTCAGAGCGGGAGAGGTCGTTCCAGAACCCGGGAGCCACCGAGAAGGCCCTCTCATGCTCGTCCTCCACACGTTGTCTGCTGCAGCACTGAACTGACCCCTTGCCTTTCACCTGCCTATATAAAATCATGCACAGTATAGAAAAGGTGGATAGGGGGGAAAAAATCTCTATGACACAACACTAGAACCAGCGGGCATCTATGAAGCTGATGGGCAGGAGGGTCAGATCAGACACGGGGAAGGATTTCTCCACCCAGAGGGTCATTGGTGGTCTTTGGAATTGGCTGCCAGAAGAGGTGGTGGCAGCGACCAGTCTAGATGGCTCCAAGGAAGGACTGGGCACATTTCTGGATGGCAGATGCATCAATAGATGCCCAGGAACATCGTCCAGGCTGGGGGGGACAAGCAGGAGGCCTCTAAGGCCATTTGCTGGGATTCAAGAGCAGTAGAAGATTTGCCCTTATCTCTGTCTGGGATGCCCATGGGCAATTGCTGGGCCACTGTGTGAGACAGGATGCTGGACTAGGTGGGCTGTGGCCTGGTCCAGCAGGGCTCCTGTTATGTTTTTATGTTCTTGCCTCACCTGTGACATTCTGCTCTTCTTCTGCGGCTCCTCTGGTGTTTCCTTGGCCCTTAGCAAGGCCGCTTGATGGGATCCGGGCGTCTCCTTGTTCACCTTTGCTTCACCTAAGCCGCAGCCTGGCTGTGTCCTCTCCTGCCTTCTCCAAGCTGGATTAGCTCCAGTGAAAGGAAACTGGAGTCCATAGGGGGGGTAGGGTATTGGCTTCCTGCCTGAGACTGGTTATTGCAAACACACTCTGCTTTTAGCCAGGAAAGCCTATAGGACTTCAGCTTGGGGCGATTGGGAAAGATCACGCCTACAGAGAAATTCCGTGCCCTGTTCTGTCATTGCCACGGGGTGCCCAGGAAGAGGTCAACTCCCCTCTCCTCCTTTTGGGATCCTTCCCTACGACTTCGGGGAACCCAGCCGCCTCCTTCCGGACTGGAATGCTGCTGGGGATATTTCCAGACTGCCTGCTCCCATGAAGTCTAAAACGAGCTAGCGTTTCCAGCGGGCGAGTTGCATCACTCCAAGGGAGAACCACCGAGGAAGACTGGCAGAGCCCTTAAAGAGCTCATTTTTTTGGCAAAGGTGTTTCTGGACCATTTCACCACAAGGGTGAAGGGTTGTCCCAAGGACAGAGCTCTGGTGGTGGGCGTAGGCACATGGGCATGTGAGCACAGGTGGACGGATAGAGCCAAGAAGATGTGAATCAGAGAGTAAGGACAGAGGTGGTGCTCACCGTGACCCGGTCTGGTCTTGCGGTCAGAGTGTCGGATTCTTATGTGATAGTCTCTCGGTTTGATTCCACGCTCCTCCATGAAGCCAGCTGGATGCCCTTGGGCTAGTCACTGCTCCCTTTCTAAGCTCTCACAGCCCCACCTGCCCCACAGGTTGTCTGTGGTGGGGAGAAGAGCAGAAAGTTTGTCAGTCGCTTTGAGTCCCCTTAAGGGTGAGAAAAACAGGGTAGAAAAGCCAACTCTTCTTCCTCCATGAAGCCAGCTGGGTGGCCTTGAGCTAGTCACAGATTCCTTTTCACTGCCCCATCTACCTCACTGGGGGTCAGTTGTGGGGAGAGGAGCAGAAGGCTTGTCAGCAGCTTTGAGTTCTCTTAAGGATCAGAAAAGGCAGAATCAAACCCAGTATTCCCAGATAAGAGTCCGGCTCCCTAACCACTAGACCAAACCGGATAAGAAATGTTCCTATTGCTCAAAGTGTTCCTTGCGCTTTCTGTAATCTTTTTGTACAGGCCAGCAACCGGGCAGCTTTATTTAGTGGGGCAGTTCAGAGGCTGGCTGGGGCCCTCTTTGAAAGCAGCCTTGGTCAACAAAGGCCGAATCTCATTCCCGCTGACCTCAATCCCGCAAGGATCTTGGCCGATTCCAGCCAGAAGCTGTGACCTGCCAGGATCCGGCTAATGCCGAGTGCTCTGAATCGAACCATTGTCCATGGATGAAGCCAGCAGCGTGTTGACTCAGGGGCTGGTGGTGGCGGTCCTTTGACTTTGTGGGCGTGGAGAAGGGCTGATTCTGAAGTCCCAGGGTGAGGGTGTGTCTCGTGCATTCCTGGCACCAGGGTGCTTTGGGAGGTGCTAATAGGACCCGTTTTCCCTTCCTTCTGGAAAAAAGGGGCAGCACCTTTTACCTGACGCAGCCTTCGCCAGGTGTTGAATTTCCTTGCCGGCGTGGCAAAACAGGCCAGACAAAGGGAGACCTTTGGAAAAGAAAGCAACAAAAACCAGGGATATCTGTTCTGTGCTGGAGACAGCATGGACTGGGAAGGAGGATTTGGGAGAGACGGGCCACAGAATCTTCCAGGGCCCCCTCTGCAAAACAAAATCTTCCGGTTCTTGCCCCCTGCTAAAATTAGAATGCATTAAAAGGGCAAGGTTCACATTTTTCAGTCCATGCTCTTTAAAATGGGGCTTGTATGGCGGTTTTTCTCCCTACCCTAGAAGTGTGGATTACATGCACTTTGCAAGTGAGGTCTGCAGATGGGCTGGCGCCTGCCTTAGGGTGCCAGAGTGGCAGATATAAAAGGGAGTTGGCCCTGGATCGATGGCATGCAAGAGTCGCTTATGCTGCGCCGCCGCCTTGGCCAAAGGAAAGGAAACAGGGCTCCGGACCTCTCTCAGCCCTGCCCGCTTCAAAGGGTTGTTCTGAGGGATCCAGCCGCTCTGGAAATAAAAGTGAGATCTGGAGACAGAAGGGGCCGAGTTACAGCCTGGTTATTTATCAAGTTGACGAGGCTCTTTGGGCCCCTTCAGAACACTGGGGAACATGGAAGCAAAGTTCTGGCTGGAACGTAGGGTATAACTTGGCTGACCGCTGAGCCAGCTTGGTCTAGTCGTTAGGGAGCCCATCTCTTCAGCTGCCTGGGTGACCCTGGGCAAGTCACAGCTTTCTTCTGAGCTCTCACAGCCACAACTACCTGGCAGGGTGCTCTGTTGTGGGGGGAAGAAGAGAAGGTTTGTCAGCCACTTTGAGTCCCCTTAAATGGGTGAGAAAAGTTGGGTAGAAAAGCCAACTCTTCCCCTCCTCCTCTCCTTGGCTGTGGAGGAAGCAGAGAGGGACCTGAAGGAAGCCATGCAGCCCCCAGACCACATCAGTGCAGAGGGTGATAAGAAATCCCAAGGTCAGCAGCCAGCCAGAATGTCCAGCACAATACATCCCCCTTTGCCAGCTAGGCTGCCCCCTCGACCACAGTTGACCCTGCATGGCAGAAATGAGGGCATGTTTTTGCTTGTTTCAGCTTCCTTTCAGTCTGGTGTGATACAGCTGGCTTCTATAAAAAGGGCATTTACTCCCAGGCTGATGAGCGGAAACCATCTTACCAGAGTCAAATGTATAGTCAGCCCTAGATTTATTGGACTCTGTGCGGACTTGGGGCTTGTCTGTTAAATCCAAAATAAAGCATCAGTCCCAAGGGAAACTCAAAATACTTATTTTGCACTAGGGAGAAAACATTTACTTGGCCTTGATGGGAAACAGAGGCTCTCCAGTATATTCCCATCCTCTGTCTGAGAATATTTTTATTTGTCTATTTCAGAAATGTATATCCTGCCCTTCACCAACAAGCATTAAACATATCAAGTATTGAAACATAATTAAAAATATAACCCCACCGTCCTTCCCTAACAGGACAGCAGCCTGAGGAAGCTTTTTAAAAGGCAAAAGCCTGGCTGAAAAGACATGTTTTCACCGGGCGGTGAAAACTAGACAGTGTAGGCACCTGGCGAGCCTCAAGAGGGAGGCTGTTCCCGAGTCTAGGGGCCACCACCGAAAAGGCCCTCTCGCATGTACCTCTGCAAGAGAAAGAACTACAGGAAGGCCCTCTCCTTGAGATCTCAGTGCCTGGCCAGGTCTATATGGGAGAAGGCGCTCTTTCAGACACCCAGGGCCCAAGCTGTTTAGGGGTTTATATATGTTGAATGGGGCTCAGTAGCGAATAGGTGACCAGTCCAGATCCTTTAAGACCAGCGTGATGTGAGTCCAGCCAGACTCCCATTTGGTGTCTATATTGATAGCAGAGACTCTACTCTTCAAGAAACTGCAAAGCACTGACAAAATAAACATGCAGCTGTTACCCCATGGTGGAATTTACCTTCCTCCGCAAGCACTATAATTTTAACCCTGTTTTATTTGCTGTTTATTTCATCTCTGGCTTCCATCTGCTTTAGCTCTGTTTTTATCCATCTTTTGGAAGGGGGGATTGTCTCTATCAGCCGTAACTCCACCCTTGAGAACTTCTGGTATAGGATGTGAGACTAATGTAAATGAACGGATGGACAGACAAACAGACAAACAAACAACCCACAGCAGCAGCAATGATGCTCAGAGGTTTCTTTCATAGCTACAGCAAGTTGCAAGTTGCCAAGTGCTGCGTTAACTATTTTCCTAGGCTGGGAGAGATGGGATGAACTTACTAGAACCTTCTGGGTTATATTAGCTTCAGGCCGTTGGCGCGGAACTCCTTCGGCTCCTCTAAGCCAAGAAGGATTTCCGCCTTCGCCAAGCCCTGGAAATGGTTCCTGTCTCAATAGGGAGGGCACTGAGTGCTGGAGCCCTGCATAACAGGGTTTTGGTTCCCACAAACTGCAAAAAACAGCTATTGCATGTCAGCCACTGCAAGGCGAATGTGCCTCTTGCCAGCTGTGTGGAAGCAAAGTCATGTTAGGCAAAAACCCTTTATATAAGGGATGGCTGTATAGACTACTGAGGGCGCCTTCATTGCGCAAGCTGAGTTCGGGTTGCCAAAAGGGGGATTAAAAGTCTGTTTTTTTGGCCAGGCGTGGCCACGGATCCTTGCTGGAACTCTAGTTTGAAATTCTCCCTGTCTTGTTCTTTTTACAGGAACATCTTCCCCTCCAACCTGGTCTCGGCAGCTTTCCGATCGGTGAGTTGCTCAATGTTTTCTCTCGACTGTGGCCTCCAGGATGGGCCTGCAGTGTTTTCGTTCCTCCGGACCAGGTGCGGAGGCACCAAAGGCTGGACCTGAAGAAAATGGATGGCTTGGGATGGTTGCAGCCCTCTTCAGAAAGACCTGCAGGGTCAGGCGCCCTTTGGGATGGTTCTGGACCGGAAAAGCACTAGGGGTGAATTTGCATTTCGGCCCGTAGTTGATCATTAGGCAACGTCTGGGCAGGTGCAGGAGGCGTTTACATGATAGAAACGCCTCCTGCCTGCCCAGAAGTTTGATTCCACACTCCTCCACGAAGCCAGCTAGGTGGCCTTGGGCTAGTCACAGCTCAGTATTGGTCTAGTGGTCAGGAAGCCGGACTCTTATCTGGGAATCCAGGGTTTGATGCTGCCCTCCTCCATGAAGCCACCTGGTTGACCTTCGGCTAGCCACAGCTCTCTTCTGAGCTCTCACAGTCCCTCCTGCCTCACAGGGTGTCTGTTGTGGGGAGAAGAACAGAAGGTTTGTCAGCTGCTTTGAATCCCCTTAAATGGGTGAGAAAAACGGGGTAGAAAAGCCAACGCTTCCTCCTCCTCCTCCAATGCTTACTTGCATTCACAAGTGCGAATGCTAGTAACTGTTAGTTGGTTGCGCTCCTTTCCTGTCCAGCAGATGGGAAGTGCGAAAATGCCCTCGGTCCATGAAGATGAAGCGGACTAGGAAGCCGCTTTGATCTGGTCTACCGACAAAGCGCAGAAATGACCCAAATTGACTTTTTTTTCTCTAGTTGGGAAACCATCTCCAAACCCTGTTAATGTTCCTCTCAGTTTTTTAAAAATTAACTTTTCCTTGTTAATTCCAAATTGTTTCCCTTTGAGTGAGTAATTCAAAGGAAGCTAAACTTGCTGTATGACTTAATAGATCTGCTAACGAAGCAAAGGCAAAACCTCAGGGGCAGGGAAATCGCCTCCTGGCTGCTGCGCTTCGTCCTGCTGTTCCCTCAGTCAGTACTTCAGGGCACGACTATTCCGAAAAGGGCCGTTCAGATGGCTTGCTGGAGGCTGCAAAAATATCTCTTTTGGAAAGCTTGGGCAGCGAAAAGGTGGCTGTTGTAATGAATTGAGGCTCACACGCAGGATGGTTGCCAAGTGAAAAGAGTCTGTATTTTACTGAAGATTTAGGGGCTTTTTATGCCCAGTTACAGAATACATTTCTCAATGGAAATTTCCCCCCGGTGTACCCATATTTGGCATCACCGGATAAGATGTTACCATCCTTGAGTGCTGTTCATTGTTTATCATACACAGTGGATGTTATACAAATGATAAGAGGATATTATACAAATGATAAGAGGTGTTATGCCTTTTCTGAGACCTTGTTTCAGAGAGATATTAGAAAAGCTACAGTGACCCAGGATATGTCCTTTGTCCTAGTTACTTCAGCTTAGCAACTGTGCTTTAGCTGAATGGGCAATCATACCCACATATCCCCTCTTTCTTTTTGTTTATAAAAAAGGGGGTTCAATTTGAGGAAGCTCATGTGGCCAGGGAGGAGGGAGAACTGAGATGCTATTCAGTCTAGAGCAAAAAGTCTCCATGAATCAACTTTACAAGCAGCCAAATTTATGAGTCTACTGTGATGCATGTTTACATTTAAGGAAAACTAGGGTCAAAGGCCACGTGCAGTAGCCTGCCACCCCCGAGGCGTTCCTACAAGGTGGGTTAGCAAAACTCCTGCACCCCCACAGGTGGCCAGCTTGTGTGGGCTCCCTGATGTTCTCCCCAGATGTTCCCCAGTTGGCAGACATCCAAAGTATAGCTTTGCAACATCTGGCATGCAGTAAGCTCAGCATCCCTCCCTGTTTTTGGGGGGGTAAATACACTGAGGGCGACTCTGCTCTGTCTGATATACACTAAGAGCCTCCCTTCCAATCCACATCCTCCAAGCATTCGTCCATGTCTCTGCTTGAGATGCCCATGAGCATTTGGTGGGTCACCGTGTGCAACAGGATGCTGGACTAGATGGGCTGTGGCCTGATCCAGCAGGGCTTCTCTGAGGTTCTTATGTTCACTCTTGGGCATCTGGTAATCCAAAGCAACCCAGAGTTACTGTCCTGACAGCTCTGTTTCTGAGCCAGTTTGGTCTAGTGGTTAAGGAGCCGGACTTTTATCTGGAAATTCCGGGTTTGATTCTGCCTTCCTCCACGAAGCTGGCTGGGTAACCCTGGGCTGGTCACAGCTCCCCTCTGAGCTCTCACATCCCCACCTGCCTCACAGGGTGTCTTATGCGGGGGGAAGAACAAAAGGTTGTCAGCCACTTTGAGTCCCCTTAAGGATGAGAACAGAACGTTTGTCAGCTGCTTTGCGTCCACTTAAATGGGTGAGAAAGGCGGATAGAAAAGCCAACTCTTCTTCTTCTTTTGTGTTCCCTTCACCAAACCCCCTTCCCAGTATGCCACAAGCTACACGGTGCTGATAATCAAGAAGAACTTCACGGATGAATTGGGCGTCGTCACTGAAAACATCACAGAGCTGAAGGTAAGGAAGGGGGCAGGAGGTGACGTTTCGTTGGAGGCCAGGATGTAGTTTAGAAAATGGGGGGGGGGGCACAATGAGTAAGCCTCAACTTTCAGGATTTCATCCAGCTTCCCTCCACCCTGGTCTCTCCCTCCACCCCCAGACAGAACGGATCTTCCAGCGGCAGATACGGCACTAGGGTGGGCTGCCACATGCTCCACGTGCTGTGGCCATGTTTGGAATGAGCCGCGAGTGTCTTGTCTGTGCCCATGACCCCCTCTCCCTCTCCCCATAGCTCCCTGCAGGCTCGGAGGTGGAGGGGATGAACATCCTGGGCCTGGTGGTCTTTGCCATTGTCTTTGGGATCGCGCTGAGGAAGCTCGGGTCCGAGGGAGAGAACCTGATCAAGTTCTTCAACTCCTTCAACGAAGCCACCATGGTGCTGGTTACCTGGATCATGTGGTAAGGAGGCCCTCGTCTCTCTGGGAGGGTTGTGGTGCGTCGTGGCAGCCTTGGGTTGGGTGAACTGGACCTCCAGGGGATGGCTGAATGTTGGACAGTGGACTGGGCACTCCAAATTGCCTCTGACCCCTACATCCGGGACAGGGGACTTTCAGCTTCTTCTCTACCTGCTCTCCCGGTGCCCGCTGTGGGTCCATCGGCTCAACCGCTCCTTTTCTCCTTCCAGGTATGCCCCCGTGGGTATCATGTTCCTGGTGGCTGGGAAGATTGTGGAGATGGAGGACGTGGTGATGCTCTTCACCAGCCTGGGCAAGTACATCTGCTGCTGCCTGGTGGGTCACGCCATCCACGGCTTGATTGTCCTGCCGGTCATCTACTTCATCTTCACTCGCCGGAACCCGTACCGGTTCCTTTGGGGCATCGTGACGGCTCTGGCCACGGCCTTCGGCACGTCCTCCAGGTATGGAGAGACCAGGGGTGACTGTCCAGACCCAGGGCTGGGCTGGGGGCACCTTAGACCCCTGGGGGCACCACAGAGGCAGGCAGCCCGAATCTTCCTTAGCACTGCCCCCTGTTCTTTCCCCCTTCCTGACTATCCTGTTTGTTCCCAACATGGAAGCTGAATAGTAGTTCCAGCTCCTCCAGGGTTGTGTTTTTCCAGCCTCTTAAGTCCACTGGTCCTTGGATTCTGCCTGGGGACCCTTGCAGCTTCTATGCCTCTTCCTGTCATTCTATATGCCCTCCGCCTTTCGGCCTTTCTCCCACCTTCCGTCCCAAGCATCCCAGCTTTATTTCTCTCCCATACCAGTTTCCTCCACCAACCTACAGATCCTTCTGACCGTAACTCTTAGGTACAACCCTCCCCGCACCCCGCCACTCAGACCTGGCCTGTCACTTTGTCACTGAAGCTGCCCTGTGTCCACTGACATTACGTGGCTCTGGGCTTCTGCTCTCCAGGCCCAAATGCGAGGGGCAGAAAAGGGACGGTGCCTATGACTGGACCTGTGGTTGACGACACTGCACAGAACTTTCTTTCATGCACTTTTTAAAAACATGGAATGCAAAATTCCCTAGTGAGGAATTCTGTGTGAGATTTGCTTCCTCATGCATTGATTAAATTGTTTATTTTACACCCTTCCTAAAACCGGATTGTCAGGATCCACCAGCCATTGCCTGACTCTTGGCAGCAATAGTAAAACCATGCCCTTCAGAACTAGTTTTCTTTCTTTCTTTCTTTCTTTCTTTCTTTCTTTCTTTCTTTCTTTCTTTCTTTCTTTCTTTCTTTCTTTCTTTCTTTCTTTCTTTCTTTCTTTCTTTCTTTCTTTCTTTCCAGTATTTATTTGTGTGGTGGTAGATGTTCTGCCCTGGGAATTTAGGAATTCAGCCTGATGCTAGGCCCCACAACGCTGGCCGCCCTTGGTTCCATCTTGCTGTCCAGTTTGGTCTAGTGGTTAGAGAGACAGACTCTTATCTGGGAATACTGGGTTTAATTCTGCATTCTTTCACAAAGCCAGCTGGGTGACCTTGGGCTAGTCACAGCTCTCCTCTGAGCTCTCACAGCCCCACCTACCTCACTGGATGTCTGAGGTGGGGAGAATAACAGGTTCATCAGCTGCTTTGAATTCCCTTAAGGATGAGAAGGTTTGTCAGCCGCTTTGAGTCCCCTTAAGGATGAGAAAGTTTGTCAGCCGCTTTGAGTCCCCTTAAATGGGTGAGAAGTGAGGTAGAAAAGCCAACTCTTCTTCTTCTTCATCTTCTTGGCCTCATTCACCCCCTTCCCCTTCAGCTCTGCGACTCTGCCCCTGATGATGAAGTGTGTGGAGGAAAAGAACGGCGTCTCCAAACACATCAGCCGCTTCATCCTGCCCATCGGCGCCACCGTCAACATGGATGGAGCGGCCCTCTTCCAGTGCGTGGCTGCGGTCTTCATCGCTCAGCTGAAGAACGTGCCCCTCAACTTCATCCAGGTCATAACCATCCTGTGAGTACCGGGGCAGCTTTCTCTGGGACGGAGGTGGCGGCTCGATGGCGGGCGGCCAAGGGTGGCACAACTGGGTGCAACGTCTGCCGGACCGCCGCGTTCTGTAAGAGCTTTCAGCCCTGGCCTTCTGCTTGAGATGCTCAGAAGCACGTGGTGGGCCACCGTGGCCAGATATCAGACCGGGCTCCGCTCAGGTTCTGAAGATGAGCAGCTGAGAGACAAGGGGGTATTTCCTGGGCCGTAATTCTGTTAAGGGAGTGACGGTCACAAGGCTGCCGCTAAAACAAAGGGAGGATTCATGTGTGTTTGGGTGGGTCACACAGAACAGCTGCGGCAGGAGATAAGACCTCAGAAATGCTCCACGAGCAGAAAGGATTCTGTCCACGTGGCTGAAACAGATAATTAGGCACAACGTAACTTCTGGACTGAGCATTCAGGAAGAAGCAGAAGATGCAATTTTGGTAAAGATTTCCAGGCCTATTTTGAAGGCTAGAAACCTGCCCTATTTTGGGGTTGGTGCTGGAGAACTGAGGGCACTGAGCTCTACAGCTAGGCTAGGCATGTGCCAAACTGGACCAGTCGGTCAGTGGGTTTGCAGCGAACTGGGATGCTTGCATGGCTCCCGCACAAACTGAACCACCCTGTTCTTCAAAGGAAAGGTTCGAATCAAAGCAAACCAAGGGCATTTGGTTCAAGTTGAATGGAACCACTGGATTCCAGTTCCTGCCAGTCTCTAGTGAGGGCCTAATTCTGGAACCATTTGAGACCTGGTGCTGAAGACAAGAGCTCTGTGCTAAGCCTCCCGAAAAGGATGTCTTTTTGCCATGGTGGAAACCGGCGAGGTTTAGGGTGCCGGTTTCACAACCTTCCGTGGACCAGAAAATACCCCAAGCTGAAACTTTCTAGGGAAGCCCTGATGGACGTTTGTAGAAGGGGACAGATTTTTAAAGAAGCAAGAGCAAATAAAATCTACCCCTGGCCTTGCCGTTCAGATGTATAATGCTGGTTTTGGATAAATGCTCGGCAGCGCCAGGCTTTCTCAAGATGGAGGAAGGCGGTGAAGACACGCCTCTTTGGCTAAATGTGGCATAGTTTCCCTCCACCACAGACATTATTGTTTTACACTGCTTTATATATATGGCTCTATTTTAACACGCCGGTTTTTAAGTGCTGTTACCCACCCTGAGACCTTAGGGTTTGGGGCAGGATAGAAATGTAAGTATGAATAAATAAATAAATAAAATCCCCACCTTTTAAAGCACTGATAGGGACCAGTGCTGGCCAAAGTCCGGGAAGCATGCCAACGTTAAGAGCCGGCTTGGAAGGCAGGAGAAAGTGGCAGAAATGTGATCCTGACCTTCCTCTGCTCCCACCCCGAGAACTTAACCAGCAGAGGTCAAGACCAGAGTTCAGTTGCTGGCCAAGAATAGCAACCGAGGAGGAGGAGGAGGCAGCTTGAGCCCACGACAGTGGCACACGTGGCATGGCAAAATAGGAAGCAGGTACTGCCCACTTCCTGTTCTCTCCACAGCTGTAGATATTAAGGCGAGTCCTGGGTAACGAAATTAAAAACCGGGGGAAACCCCACTTCCCCTCTGTGGAATGCACTAAGCGACTCTTTAGCCAAAGGCCTGGGTGAAGGGGTGCACGAAGAGGGAGGCCGTGCCAAAGCCGGGGGGCCACCACAGAGAAGACTCTCTACAGGCCTCCCTGCTTCTTTGGTTTCTGAGGGTGGTGGCGCTAGCAAGAGGAGCCCCCCCCCCCCCCGTGGTCGATCTTCATTCCAGATTGTGTGTGGAGCCGTCCAGGTAGTTTTCCTGGCAACAATGCAACCATAGCTTGTTCTTGCCTTCCCCTGGGATATGTTTTGACTTCCTAATCTTGCCAGCAATGCTTGCCAGGTACTTCCCATCCAACAACTGCTAATTGGGTCACACCCTGCTCCAGCACACTGCTCACAGGTGTGAGTGCAGGTATAGAGCAAAAAGGTTCCGCTATCTCTCCATATTGCCTATTGACGTTTGGAAGTTGCCTCTGAACTGGCTAGCAAGAGGGTTTATTTTGGGCAGCCCCTGCCCTGTCATTCTTAGCTGGCATGGGCTGTATTAAGTGTTCCTCTCTCGACTCCCAGTTTCCTAGATGAGCAAGAGGCAGCCAGGCTCTTCCTTTTGCATTTTAATGGTGACTTGCACAGTGAATGGAAACAGACTCACCTCTCCCCTTTCCCGGCCATATGAGAATTCTGCGGAATCACGCCTGGCCTGCCTTGTGCCCACCAGCACGCCCACGCAATGAGAGGGTCAAAAATAGGGGCAGGAACCAGCTGGAGGGCTTAAGCCTCAGCTTGGAGGTCCCAGACAGCTTGGGTTTCTCAGTGCTGGGGATGGGGACTTTCCTTTGCAGGTAAGTCTAGTGGTTAGGGAGCCAGACTCTTATCTGGGAATCACTGGGTTTGATTCCGCATTCCTCCAGGAAGCCAGCTGGGTGGCCTTGGGCTAGTCACAGTTCTCTTCTGAGCTCTTACAGACCCACCAGGCTCACAGGGTGTCTCTTGTGGGGAGAACAATACTGTAGAAGGTTTGTCAGCCACTTTGAGCCCCCTTAAGGGAGAAGAATAGAAGGTTTGTCAGCCACTTTGAGCCCCCTTAAGGGAGAAGAATAGAAGGTTTGTCAGCCACTTTGAGTCTCCTTAAATGGGTGAGGAAAGTGGGGTAGAAAAGCCAACTCTTCTTCTTTTGCAAACAACTGCAGACTTATGCCAGGCCAGACTAGAGCCTGGTGAAAAGATATATTGTTCAGTAGAGCTTTTAATAAGAATCAACTCTTTTCTCCTTACCTCTCCCCCCTCTTGCTTTTAATTTCCGTTTATTTGCTGAATTTAATTCTGTCTTGGTTAAACTGCCCTTAGATGGAGGTATAGGGTGGCATGTAAACTGATTGATTAATATTAACAGACAAATCAGCGTTTTTTGCTGCCGATGCATCTGATTCTGACATAGAACTGGCCTGGACCTCGTCTTGCCCCGGGCAAAGTTCTCCGTCGGGGCGTACTTCATCCAAGAAAGTTGAGCAAGGCTGGACAGATGGGCAGCTTGGACCGCAGTCAGCTGTGCTGCAATGCTGGGTCAATTCCAGGGATCCTCTGTCAGAACAGGGGTCAGCGGAACATCCTCCCCCTTCCAACACACACACACCAATGTCCAGGTAGCCAAAATCTGGTGGCCCCGCATAAGGGTCTCTAACAGCACCTGCCGGAAGCCACAGCAAACGGGTTGCACTTCTAGGCCACGGAAGGGTTTTATTCAAAGCTGGCTCTTGACAAGGTAGAGGTGGTTTTGTTTTGAAGGAATCACATTCTCCCGCTGGGGAAAAGCCTCTTTATCTTCTCCTACCGAGCCGCTGATCTTCGCTTTATTAGAAACCGGACGCAGGGCATCAGAGGAGCAAGCACTAAACCCAAGGATTTGACATGGGACACGGGGACCTTGTTCCATGGTCTCTTCGCAAGTCACAAGGGCTAAAGACGAACCTTGATGTCTAAAAGAGATGCTAGGATGTAGGCCGGCGCTTCTCATCTGTGGCTCTTCTGTTTGGGAGGGAAGTGGCAAGCCGTTGCCAAAAGCTCACCATTCAGGAAGCATTTTGCACTCTTCACGACAGAAGGGTTGACCCTCTCCCTTGCTACATATCATGGTTTTACTCATTTATTATTTATTTATTTACGTTTTTATGCCCCCCTGTACCGCCAGGTCTCTGGGTAGGTAGCAACATCTAAAATCAGACATCATTAAAGCATTAAAACTATAACAGCATCTGCCAGTGGGAAAAGTATATCCCCATTAACTGAGGTGCGTCTTCACTGCCTTCCTAAACATTTACAGAGAAGGTGATTGACGCACCTCAAGGGGGAGACTGTTCCATAGCCTGGGGGCCACTGCTGAGAAGGCCCTCTCCCAGGTGCCCACTCCTTTTGCTGTGAAGGTGGTGGGACAACCAGGAGGGACTCCCCTCCAGATCTTAAGGCACGGGCAGGTTGATATGGGAGTAGATGTTCCTTCAGATATTTGGGGCCCGAGTCATTTAGGGCTGGATAGGTTCTTGAATTGCCTGACATCCTATCCGTGGGGACAGTGCTGCATGACCTTCAAAGGAAGCTGGGAATACCATGTTTGATTCTGCACTCCCCATGAAGCCAGATGGGTGGCCTTGGGCTAGTCACAGTCCCAACTGCCTCACAGGCTGTTCTGTTGTGGGGAGAAGAACAGAAGGTTTGTCAGCAGGGTAGAAAAGCCAACTCTGATGATGATGAATGTGCTTTCAGCGTGGGGAGGGACCTCTGTCAATAGCGCCTGCCTGAAACCTGCCTGTCTCTGTCCCACAGGGTCACTGCCACTGCTTCCAGCGTCGGAGCTGCCGGGATCCCAGCGGGCGGCATCCTCACCCTCGCCATCATCTTGGAAGCCGTCGGGCTGCCCACGGACGACATCTCCCTGATCCTGGCCGTGGATTGGCTTGTGTAAGTACACCCAGCGGGACGGCCAGAGTCCAAAGGGGAAAATCCGTCGCCTGGAACATACATGGGCTAGCTGGCTGGCCATGCGAGGCTCACGTGCCTGGAAGGGGAGAGGGGCTTCAGAGCAAGGAGAGCTCCGGGGACTCTGGCCTGTGGTCTGGCAGCAACATTCACACATCTGTTACATAACGCAGAGGGTGAAATGCGTCTTTGCTTGTTTAATGCAATCCTGGAAAGCTCCAGCCATGAGGTGCCTCTTCATTGCAGCGCCAGTGACTCCCGTTAGACTTCTATAGTTCCACTAACTGCAATTTTTCTGCATGACGTTTCATGGGGCCTAAACCACAGCATTAAACAAAGGGTGACCACTGTACACAGTGTGGACGTTCAATAACACTGAATGTCTGAAACCGCCTCCATCAAGCCGGGAATGCCTCATTTTAGCCTGGCTGCTGCACACTGGGAAGGGTCCCCGAAATGCGGAGGCCAGGAAGGGCCCCTGAGAGTGTTGTTCCTTTAGGGTTTGTTTTTTTTTGCATTGATGTCTCACCTGCTCACTGAAGGGCGCAAGGCAGTAGAACTGGGCACCTCACCATTTATTCTTCACCACAGCCTTGTGGAAGCAGTTTAACCTGGGGTTGTGGTAATCAAGCAACACCTGCCATTCCACAAATGTGCCTTTGACATGTGAACATAGCAACATAAGAGGAGCCCTGCTGGATCAGGCCGCAGCCCATCTAGTCCAGCATCCTGCCCACCAATTCCCCATGGGCATCTCAAGCAGAGACAAGGGCAAACCTTCTCCTGCTCTCGAATCCCAGCAAATGGCCTTAGAGGCATCCTGGTTGTTTCCTAGCCTGAAAGATGTACGTAGGCATCCATTCTAGTAGCCATTGACACATCTGTCATCCATGACTTTGTCCAACCCTTCCTTAAAGCCATCTAGGCTGGTTGCTGTTGCCACCTCTTCTGGCAGCCAATTCTATAGACCAATGAAGAAATCCTTCCCCTTGTCTAATCTGACTCTCCTAACCATCAGCTTCATAGATCCCCCTGGTTCTAGTGTGAGACATTTTCTCTATCCACCTTTGCTGCTTGGCAGGCCGTCTGAGACAGAACAATGCATTAAAACAATACATTAAAACATGCACAGACAACTGTGAGGCAGGACAATAAGTTAAATACACAAAGACAACTGCGAGGCAGAATATCCTTTTGTGAGAGTCAGGCCATGGCATGATAAAGTGGCCGAACGTATTTGACTCTCATGGCGGATGATGGATAGAATAGGCCTGAACATGCTGGCCGTTTCTAGTTTTTGTGGCTAAATATCTTTTTGCCGACTTTTATGAGTCACGTCCTTGGTCCCTTTCTCTCCCCTCAGGGATCGCACCTGCACCGTCCTGAACGTGGAAGGCGATGCCTTTGGGGCCGGACTTCTCCAGGTGTACACGGAAAAGACCACGGGCAAGGCGGACGTGGAAGAACTGATGGAGATCAAGACGGACGGTCTGGAGGCCGGCAAAGGGGTCGCCGGCCTGGGGGAAGGATCTCCGCTGATCGAGAAAGATGGCTCCGTCGTCCTGCAAGGCGTCAATTCTTGTGAAAAAGAATCTGTGATGTGAACAGCGGATGGACGGGCGGACGGACCAACTGGCCAGGTTCATTCTGGAGGAGGTTCAGACTCTACAAACGCTTCTCCACTCCGGATCAAGGAACAATCCGTTTGGTGAAGGGTGGGGGTGGGGGTTCATTGACGACCCTGGTGGATCACAACCGTCCCTTAAGCCGCCCTTTCTGAACGCGGTTGCTTTTAAATTTTTAATTTTTTTTCTAAAACTAACAAACAAACAAATGAAACGCCAGGTGCCAGGTGTAACTGCTGTGCCTCACCTGGAATTCTTGTCTTCTCAATGGATCTGCCAGTGGTGGCAGGAAGAGAAAAGAGAGGCTTTGTGGGTTCACGGCACATCCTGTTTTGCACATTCTAGGCGAAACCTGACTGTGTTTTGCTTCAAATGCAACACTGAAACGGATAGCTGCAACTTTGGAATCACTCCCGTACCTCCTCTTCTAAGCCACTGGGCTGTCGTTGCTGTTTTAAGACTCCTCTCTATCTTTTTGGACCAATCAAACCTTGAAAAAAGGAAACAAAGATTCTTCGATTCGTGGGTGGTTTCCCCCTCCCACGCCTATAGTTCTGTATCTGCCTTTTTTCACTCCATTAGATTAGTTGATTGTTTGCAGCGCCAGGATGGAGCAAACTCTCTCTAGGTCAAATCTGACAGCTCACACCGTCTCCAGAGGGTGGCCGTATCCCTCCCACCCTGTTTAGGACTTTGAGCACTCCATGGCCGGCCCCCCAGAAATGATGGAAGAAAAAACAACTTTATTCTGCCTTGGATGGAAACCATCCATGTCACCCGGCTTTGGATTAGCCGATGAACAGGACAACGGATGAGTGGCTAGAATTTCCGCGGCCATTGCTGGTGCGGGCAGGAGATTTGAAAGGATTAATAACTGTTTCCCCTCTCATACTGGGTATTGTGTGGATGCGTCAGGTGGGATTCTGGGATCCCCTTGAAGCGGCATCGGCTGGTGATGGCAGCGTTGATCTGGTTTTATTTATTGCTTTGGAACCGAAAGGTCATCATTGTTGGGGGCTTCTCAAACACACACTGATTTATTTGGCTGGGGGTGGCGGTGGGGGGAGAAAGATGGATGGAACATTTGGCTCAGAGTGTCTGAGCTGAGCTTGCTTCCTGCAGTTCTCAACAGCTATTCTAGTACTTAGCTGATCAGCTGCTAAGGTTCGACTAGGACAATGCTGGTGTTGCCTTGGGTAGGCGAGTGAAACCTGGACCAAATGCAAGCACCTCTGTGCTGCTGGGATATTCCTTCTTTCCTTGACCTGGGCAGGAAATGACCTCAGAGAACCAGGGATACAATTGCGAGCTTGGGTAGTGGCGGTGGCAGTATTTGTTTTTCTCCATGGTCTGTATCTGCAAATCTCATTCCTGGGGAAAGGAGCGTATTGCCTTAACTTACGCAGACACTCACGGCTTCACTGGCCTTCTCTGCATCAGGCCTTGGGGACTCTGCCATGGGGATGGCGTAGAAGAGATTTTGGCTTCTTTTGCATGAGCTTTTCCTGGTTCTCCCTTCTGCCCAGGTGAACTTCCCACACCGAATTCTGCCCAAAAGCTGTCAAAAGAATGTGCTTTTCCTGGCTTGCACCCACGGGTGGACAAACGGTCCTGCCGAAAGGTCCACAGGGTTACCCACCTAACACAAAAGTCAGATTGCATGTAAATGCAGGCAGGGCTAATGCTGCTGAGCAAGAACTTCTGCCTGAGCGCAAATTCAGCTTTGAGGCAGATTCCGTCCGTCAGGGCGACAGAGATCGGCTCAAAATACCTTTGAGGGTTCTGAAAGGGGAAAGTCCAGGTATCCTTCACCCGGTGAACTGTCTTGTCAGCGGAATGCTTGCAGGGTTAATGTGTCACTGGCCTTTTTGAACAACATTTATGGCTGTCCTGGAATGGAGAGGTAAGGAGAAACATTGCCCAGGCGCACGGGTATACAAATACATTTGTTTATCACATGTATTGGATACATGTACCACATTCAAAGGGTCCCTTTCCTCACTTGCAGGTGGGAGGACTAGAAACAATGGTATGAAATTCTGTGATTCTGTATAAACAAATATGAATTTTCGTACATCCGATTTGATATGAAATGCAAGAAAACCCCACCATTTGTGCCTTTCCCCCCCAAATACTGATTCTTCACATGCAAAAGCTGGTTTTATACAAAATAGGGCAACTAAGTTTACTTTTCTTCCAGTGCCTTTTAGCAGGTAGTTGCAAGCTACACTGAATAAGATGACAGGTATGCAAAGTGCTGGAAGATGTATCCAGGATTCAGGAATGCCTGTCTAGCAATAAAAGCTTTGTGGTTTTTGAAAGATGCTGTTTTCCAGGTACCAAATTTCTTCACACCTTGCCAAACTTTACTACACTTTTGTAGGGAATTTCTCAGCTGCACTGGATATTCATAAGCCTTGGTCATCTAGCAGAATATGCAATACTCCACTGGTAGATCCCGGGGGAGGGGGGTCTCCTTTCCTTCTGCCAAAGGACTGTGCCCAGGAAAAGTGTCTGGGTCGGATGCTCCTGCTAGGAATCAAGGCGTATTTGAGCACTGTACAATGGGCCTGGGAGAGGGGGGTTCCCCTGACAACCATCACCAAGGCAACCTCGTTACTGTATCTGTTGGGTCCAGAGTTCCAGGTGAGCAGGAGGAGTCCGATGCAGTAAGGGTGGTTTATCTCATTTATAAACAAAGTTTAGACCCTTGGTGAGGCCAGGTGCTAAACTCTTGGGGCTTCAGGCTATCTCTGGTGATTAGAAGAAGAATTGGCTTTTCTACCGTGCTTTTCTCACCCATTTAAGGGGACTCAAAGCGGCTGACAAACCTTCCATTCTTCTCCCCACAACAGAGCACCCTGTGGGGCTGTGAGAGCTCAGAAGAGAGCTGTGACTAGCCCAAGGTCACCCAGCTGGCTTCATGGGCAGAATCAAACCCCATAGTCCAGCTCCTTAACCACTAGACCAAACTAGAAGGGGAGGAGGTACAAGAAGCACCTTCTCTGTTTCAGACTGTTTGCTTATAACTTTTATGTCAGGCTTTTCTCAGAGCAGGCTCTTCCACCAAGCGCCCGTCCTTCCCAGGGGCCAAAATGGTGTCCTGTCATTTCAGCTACTTGCTTTGCACACAGAGACCGGTTCCTGGCCTGGGCACTTTGGTCAGCCCCTCATGTTTGGTTTGAAGCTATTGTTTGGTTCCCATAACCACCATGTGGTGCAAGCTGCTGGAAAACTGGAGTGTCCAAGGTCACCAGGTAAGTCAGTTCTGCCCTGGAGGCTAAAATCACATTCTTTCAAGCTTCTGGGGCCGCGTCAAAGAAGGCCCCATGCACGTGGCGTTGGCTGCTTTCTTTGTAACGTGCCCTGCGGTCTTAGGGAGGGGCAGAAATGTAGAACAAATCAGCCTGCCAAACACATCAAAGCAAGACTCTGGTCTACAAGGGATGGCTGTGTTCCTTTCCTACTCGGCCCCATCCCAGTTCTTAGTACAGGTAGAAACACCCTGAACTTCGCTCTGAGCTCCTAGCAGGATCATGCCGGTTTCTCGCCACCCAACTGGGGGTGGTTTGGAAAGGTGATGGATTTCCCTTGGGATCTGCAGGTGAGGGGAGGGCTCAGGGGCTGGGCTACACACCTTGCAACGGACAAGTCCAAAGATGTTCCAAGGGAAGCGTGTTCTTGGTGTGGACTCTCCAAGAAGAGTTGGCTTTTCTACCCCATTTAAGGGGACTCAAAGTGGCTGACAAACCTTGTTCTTCTCCCCACAACAGAACAACCTGTGAGCTAGGTGGGGCTGTGAGAGCTCAGAAGAGAGCTGTGACTAGCCCAAGGTCACCTCTGGCTTCATGAAGGAGTGCAGAATCGGACCCAGTATTCCTAGATAAGAGTCCGGCTCCCAAACCACTAGACCAAACTGGCTTACAGCAAAATGTTTAGCTTGAGCAGGATCTAAACTTTCAACTTCTAAACTGAGTCCAGACAAGGAAGCCAATGGACGAATAGCCAGGAATAAACCAGGGAACCAAACTAGCATCTTGGATAGTTTCTGCAACCAAAGACTTTTCTAGCCTGCTTTTCCTCACCCATTTAAGTGGCTCAAAGCGGCTGACAAACCTTCTATTCTTCTCCCTACCACAGACACCCTGTAAGGTTGGTGGGGCTGTGAGAGCTCAGAAGAAAGCTGTGGCTTACCCAAGGTCACCCACTTTGCTTCTTGGAGGAGTGCGGAATCAAATCCAGTACTCCCGGGTAAGAGTCTGGCTCCCTAACCACTAGACCAAACTGGCCCACTAGCTGGCTGGATAAGCCCCCCCTGGGGGATTTCCAGGCGGCCTATCTTCAACAAAGAAGTACAAGTCTTTGGGTGAGTTTCTTGCCTTGCCCAAGCTTGTTGCATGGTATTTTCTGCCCCTTCGGCACTTGGCATGGCAGGCAGGCACTTGGCACACCCGTTCGGCATGACTTTATAACAAAGGGCAGGGAGCAAGCCCCGGCAGGCGATTTTGCTCATGGAGCCCGCAGGACTGGCACCTTGCCTCTCTGCCTTAAGGAAAAGGCTGCACGCTGCCGACCCTGTGAACTTCGCAGAGCTGTCTGGGGCTGAAGCGATGGCTGCCCAGACTCAACCAGGCCCTCATCCCGTCCCGATTGGTCTGGAGGTTGGTACCTGAGAAATAGCATGGCACGCTTCAGCTTGGTCTAGTGGTTAAGGAGCCAGGCTCTTATCTGGGAATACTGGGTTTCATTCTGCCCACCTCCATGAAGCCAGTTGGATGCCCTTGGGCTAGTCACAGCCATTTGCCATCCCACATTAACAGTCTGGCCTGCGAGGGGTGAAAGCTAGGCTGAAAGCCTCGTACTCCTGACCTTCCTGCTTAAGACATCTGCCCAATTTCACCTTTCTGGTTGGTTGTTTCTGCCTTTTCCCTTAACACCCAGAAGGACTCTGTTCCTCTTTCCATAATTTCTTCCAGACCCTCCTTCACTTTTCCATAGTCATTTTGAGGACTGGGCACCTCTGCGCAGTTTTCTTGGCAGAGGTACAGAAGTGGTTTGCCATTGCCTGCTCCCAGGCAGAGGCTGGGGATTGAACGAGCGACCGTCCGGGCAGTTTGCTCTACCGCTGAGCTACATCCACCCTTAACTTGCCATGCTCATTTTTATTCTAATGCTTCTTGCGGCGGCTGCATCTAGTGCTGCTTGGGTACCTGGGTGACGCTGCTGCCCTCTTCCGGCAAGAATGACACTGTAGGTCTCATTTTGCCAGAACTGAAACACAGAAAAATCACAGACCGGCCTCAAAAGACGTGCCTGGTTTCACCTCTGCTGCAGAGAACACCTTTTCCTCTTCCAGCCACTGGTTTCCTTTCTGCCGGAGATTTCCCAGTCTGTGGGCTTCCATTCACAAAAGACCGCGCTTCCTTCCACCTGTACATTAACGTGAAGGGGTGCTACGCTTCAAGACAGGGAATCATAGAACCGTAAGAGTTGGAAGGGACCTCTAGGCTCGGGTCCAGTTTGGTCTAATTGTTAAGGAGCTGGGAATACCGGACTTGATTCCACCCTCCTCCATGAAGCCAGCTGGGTGACATTGGGCTAGTCACAGCTCCCTTCTGAGCTCTCACAGCCCCACCTGCCTCACAGGGTGTCTGTGGTGGGGAGAAGAACATTTGTCAGCCGCTTTGAGTCCCCTCACAGGAGAATAATAGGTTTGTCAGCAGCTTTGAGTCCCCTTAAATGGGTGAGAAAAGCAGGGTAGAAAAGCCAACTCTTCTTCCTCTCAATCCAGGATTCCCCAAACATCCCAGACAGATGTAGGTCCAGCCTCTGCTTGAAGACCTCCAGTGTAGGAGGACCCACTACCCCTCCTGTGGCAACCTATTCCACTGACTGATTGCCCTCACTGTCAGGAAGTTTTTCCTAATATCTGACTTCCTTGGAGTTTCATCCCGTTGTTTCTAGTCCTCCCATCTTGTGCAAGTGAGAATGGGGATGATCCTTCTGCACTGGGACAGCCCTCCAGACCCCCATATCCACTGGGGATACCTTCCGGCTCCTGCTGTGGGTACCTGAAACCACGTATAATAACGAAGCAGAAGTGCTTTACTGGCCCCTGGAAGGCCTGTTTCAGCCACTGTAGAGTGTTGGAATGGGCCCGCAACACCACCAGAGGCCTCTGATCGAGGACTACTGGTGGCCCAAATTATGCAATGAAAGCCTTAGGAAAGGACAGACAGATGAGCTTTATTACGGACCACAGACCGGATCGGGTCTTTAGGGACACTCAGTGTTTTCTACCCTGACATCACACCCTGAAGAGAAGTTGAGGTTCCAGCCATGGGACGGGTAAACGTCTTTGCTCAACTTCAGAGTTCAAAAAGTAAAATAAAGTAGATCCCAGTGTGAAAAGCTTCCCCCTTAAGGCTTGGGCTTTCATGTGCACGTGTTCAGGTCTTCTTCCCCATGCTCTTCATGGCTGGGTTTGGATATTCAGGGTTTTCAATTACCCCTTCTCCAAACTTCAGCTCTAGAAAGCCCCGGTAATCGTTGGGCGCCAGTGCGAGGAAGCCGGCAAACGGGATGGGCACCAGAGGCTTTAGGAAGTGCTCGGGGAACTCAGTGTCCTGCCGATGGTCCATCCAGGTGTCCTTGGTCATCAGGCCGTTCTTGGGATAGAAGGGCCACAGATCGACGTGCAAGTGGTTGCGTTCGCTGTACTGCACTCGGTAGAAATCCCCCTCGATGGCCTTCTCCCAGACGTAGCCCTTCTCGTCCACCATGGAGCCAGACTCTGCGTTCCTGAGCATCTCGCAGTTGGGGATGTCCTCCAGGTAGATGCCGAGGTCGACGTCGTAGTCCCAGGGGATGATATCCTGGTGACGGGCCGCCCCGAGGAGCGTCCCGCCTTCCAGCCAATACCGTATCCCCGACGTCTCCAAGACGCCGATGACGTACTTGGCCGTTTCCCTCAGGGCTCTGAGGCAGCAAGGGGGCGTCCAGCGGTCCTGGTAGAGGTATTCAGGGGTGTCGTCGTGGACGGTGCCGAAGCAGCGCGCCGTCTCTTTGCCGCAGCCAAACCACTGCTCCTTGCCGTCCTCCAGAACCAGGCGCTTGATGCCAAAGTCTCGGAAGAGCTGCAGCCGGTTCGACTTAGCGAGGTTGTCTGCCTTCCACTGGTTATGGGAGGAGGTGAGCAAAGGCTGGTGGAGCGCGGAGAAGGAAACATCCAGGACCCGGACCGTCCACCCCCGCAGCGACGTCTGAATGAACAGCGAGGTCAGCAGGGGCTTCGCCAAAGGCACGGAGAGGTTGAAGAGGTCCTTGGTGCGGAGCAGGAGCACAGCGTCGCCCTTCAAGGCCGTGCAGAGCTTGCCCGGAGGAGGAGCTGCGGTGTACTCGGCCATCCATTCTCTAAGGCTGACTCTGAGGTTCAGACACTGGAGGGGCGACAGCGATTGTACCGGAGCGGCGACCATCTCAGCCTTCCCTTGGCTAAGCTTAAACTCCTCCAGCATCTGCTCTAGCTGAGAGGTGGAGTCTACCTTCACCCCGTCAGGTACCAGGGCCACGAACTCCGTCTTCACGTAGGTCTCGGGCCTGAACACATGGGCAGGCTTGTCAGGAGAGGGCTTGAGAATGAGCAGCTGGACGTTGGGCGCTGCAGGGAGAACCATGGGAGGGTACGGCAAGCGGTCTGCTGCCACCACTAGAGGGAGCCCTGGATTCTGCTTCATGAACGAGCGCAGTACACTGGGGACGTAGTTTTCAAAGTCTTCAAACTCCCTGATGAGGACAGTCACGCCGGACCTCCGTGAGCCCGGCTGCTGAGGAGACCTGGACTGCAGGCGGTCCCTGTGCCGGTGCAGGATGCGTTGTTGTAGCCTTGAGATGTAGTAGAGTATTAGCAGGTTAACGACAATGGCAACAGCTAATACAGACTGGCAGAAGGTGATGCGCATCTTGAGAGCCCGGAGTGGAGGATGCGGTGGTTCTAGTGCGCCCATCCAAATTTCATTCACCTGATAACCACAGAGAAGAAACATCGAAAAGGCGCTAAGGTCCATGCACTGGTAACTTCCCGACTAGACTACTGCAATGCGCTCTACATGGGGCTGCCCTTGAAGAAGACCCGGCAGCAGCCCAGCTACTGGCCAGTACAACTTACAGGCAGCACATAATGCCTGTTTTGAAAGAGCTGCACTGGCTGTATATACGCTTTCAATCTGAATTCAAGGTGCTCGTAATGACCTTTAAAGCCCTAAACGGTTTGGGACCTCAATACTTATTTATTTATTTGTTTATTATTTGAATTTCTATCCCGCCCCATGCCCAAAGGTCTCTGGGTGGGTAACAACCTTAAAAACAGAAGATGCACTAAAAACAGACTATATAGACCTCCCTGAGGTTTAAGATCCGCTGGACAAGGGGCTCCTCTGTGTCCCCCCAGTTAAGAGAAATCTGCTGTGTTGGGGCATGGGGCAGGGCCTTCCCAGCTGTGGCACCTCGCCCTTTCCTTGGAGGCCTGATCAGCGTCAACTCTACTAACCTTTAGGCACCAAGTAAAGACCTGGCTTTTTATGAATGCCTTCTGGCACTATTTCAATCTTAATTTTAACTTATTTATGCTGTTTAATACTGTTCAATAAGGGTATTTAATGTTTGCTGTATATGGGTTTTTATTGTAAGCCGCCCAGAGAGATGAGGTGGAATGTAAATATTCTAAATTAATAAATAAAGGTATGCAGCACAGTTGTCTCTCCCATAGCCTGATGTCTCAGTTCTGGGAAACCAAAGTGTTCTGCAAATTTATTTTATTATTTTATTTGTATTTCTATCCCATCCTATACCTGAAGGTCTCACGGCAGATAAGAACATTTAAAATCAGGCGTATATTAAAACAACTTCTAGTTCCCTCAGCTGCCAGCAGTGACTTCCACAATGCAATTCTGAATAGCATGCTTTTGCGGTGTACAAGAGAGGTCACAGTTCAGCGACGATATATAAGGGGACCTGTACTCTGAAGATCGCTTGGATGAGGGACAACCATATGTCCAAATATAAAATTTAAAAATCTCAGAATGGATGAACCTCTCCTTAGTGGAATCCGTGCCTCTGCGTGTGATTATGCTTAGAAGCGCATCTAGGCCAGAATGTGGGAAACTCTGGCAGTTACTCATCCGGAGACACGATGTGCAAACTCCTCTGAAAACAGATACCTCTACGCTACTTCTTCAGAAGGACAGGTACATGGAGCCTCAGCTGTTTCCACAACGTGGTAGAAAATGAGTGTACCCAAATCTCACAATAAGGTACATTTTTAAGCCAGCCATTTATTTTTCAAAACAGTAGCAACCCCAGACTCTTTCTCCTTGAAATACTCGAACCATGAAGGTTCTGGCTATGGTTTTAGCAGGTAGTAAGCAGAATTCCTTTTGAAGCCAATGGTCTGGGAGAACAGAGGGGTAGAAGAGAAGGAAAACACTGATGTGAAAACAGGCTTCAGGGTTCAACATGGACATTAACTAGCAGCTGGGGGGGAGCTAGAAAAAGAGTAGCAATAATTAACATAGCGCTTTTTTTTAACCCACTAATCTTCTGCCATGGCAGATGGACAAGGCAAGGGAATAGGGGGTTGCTTTATGTAATCTTGTTAAAATCAAGCTTGCTTATGTCCTTGGAGGAATCAAGGTTTGTTTTTAACGGAATAATCATCTATCACCCTCCAGCCCCTCCTTTGCAACCCACAGAAGAGGGTGAGGAGAAGGGAGAAAACCTCATTGGAGGAGGGAGGTCCCTTATTTCAGAGGAGATTTTTTTTTTTTTTCAGTTCACCATGAGCCAGCTATGTCCCCCGGAATAGGAAGAAGCCAGGTTCTGATTCAAGGGTGTCTCCAAGGTCAGGAGGATGACTGTCTGTTTCTGAGTGGTGTTTAAAGATGGCAGCCATGTTCCTCCTTGCTTTTCACAACGTGTGTGGGTGTGGAAAATATTGTTTTTGTGCAGAATATAAATATGTGGATAAGCTGATGGGGAAGAGGAGCACGTTTGGTGCCGTGAGATCTTTAAACCCCGGGTTCCCCATACTGTCTAGTTTGTTTGTTTTTTTTTAATGACAACCTTGTGAGGCAGATTAGCTTGGAAGGTTGGAGAAATGAAGCATGGTGTTGATGCTAATACCTCTTGTTACGGAACTGTCAATACCTGATGGTCCTGGTACTTTCAGCAGGCTGCAACATGAACATCTCCAGAACCGTCCACGGAATTTAGGTGCATCGCTTTGTGTCCTGCATTCTGGGGTGGTAAAGAAGAGGCCATGAAACGTCTTGCCAGTCAGACATCCCATCAAGTCCCTGAAAAATCCAGCCACATCAGGCTGCCCTTCTCAAAGCTAAACACGGCTACCATTTTCCATTCCTCCTCACAGGCGTTTGTTTCCACTCTGCATGTTGTTGATTAATAGGATTATGGAACAGTTTTAGGATACTGTTTAGCCGTCCCAGGAAAAGGTACCTGCAGAAACCAGGAAAGTTCGGTCTAGTGATTAGGGAGCCGGACTCTTACCTGGGAATACCGGGTTTGATTCCACATTCCTCCCTGAAGCCAGCTGGGTGACCTTGGGCTAGTCACGGCTCTCTTTCTGGGCTCTCACAGCCCCACCTACCTCACTGGGCATCTGCTGTGGGGAGAAGAACAGGTTTGTCAGCCGCTTTGGGTCCCCTTAAAACGGTGAGAAAAGAGGGGTAGAAAAGCCAACTCTTCTTCTTACGACCCCCCTGTCCTCATCCTGCACACTTTCTCAGTCCTACCAATGACAGGTAAAGGCACAGGTGTTGCACCTCTTTGTCCATTTAGATCTAAGAGGGCCCTGCGCATGGAGGGACCACCACTTGGCCCTCGGCTGACTCACTACAACTCCCATCATCCCCTGCTACCGCTCTGCTTAGCAGAGGCTCACGGGAGCGTTAGTTCGGCCCGAGTTGGGCCACCCCTGCCATTACGGGGCACAACTCTACAGCGGGGTCGGCTGGATCCCCGTTGCTAGGCGACAACTCTTGGGATCCTGCCCCCGACTCGGGGAGGGCTGCGCGAGCGAGCCAGCCGAAGCCCCGTTGCTATGGAGACGTCAGGGCGGTTCCCAACGCGACAAGAGTCCCCTACCCACAACCCCACACGACGCCCCCTCCTGGTTACCGTGGTAACCACCAGTATCCCGCGAGAAGAGGAAGAGGTGGCGGCCGACTGTCGACAAGGGCCGCGGCTTGGCCGTGCGGTCGCCATGGAAACCCCTCCTCCTCCCGCCCGCTCCTGCTTCTCCCTCCGGCCGGCGGTAGCGGCGGCGGCGCCTCGCGCTAGCTAGGCCTCACTTCCTGGCTGGCTCCCTATTTGGCAGGAAGTGGCCCGCCCGCCCCTGCGCCGCCGCCGCCGCCTCTCTCTCTCTCTCTCTCT
>MTQE01003491.1:2023032-2037345 GCA_014337955.1 Aspidoscelis marmoratus
GCATTTCTTCAAGGAGAAAGGAAAGGCCAAGAGAATCTCAAGACGGATCTCGTACGAAGGATAAAGATGCTGGAATATGCTTTGAAGCAGGAGAGGTAAGCGTTAGACTCTTATGGCTTCACCTGAGGGGATTTTTCCTGTGCTCAGGCGTGAATTTGCAGTAGTCGCGCCACCCTTTGGTTCTGCCATCTTAAAGAAAGCGACCATTATGCACGACTGTTAATTGATGTTTTCCTTTCCGCAATTTAAGATTTTTTTGTTTTGCTTCTTATAGGTCAAAGTACCACAAGCTGAAATTTGGCACTGAGCTGAACCAAGGCGAAAAGAAGCCAGATGTGTCAGAACCAGGTATTCAGTTTGCTCTGAGACCATCTTGCCATTCATCCCATAGCTGCACAGCAGCGTTCTAGCGGCGTGTTTTTTTCTTCTTCTTCTTTTTAACCTGAGAGGACGAAGAATATCCCCGTGCAGTGAAAGATGTCCAGCAGCTTCTTTTTGCCGACAGATGGTGGCTTAAGTCTGGGTCTGCCCTGCTTTGCTGTCCTCTCTGTAGGACCACCTGGTTCAAAGCACACCATTGGCGCTTTACAGCTTTATTGTTGTTTTGCATTCCATCGAGCTTTTATTTGGTGCCTTTTCAATTCTAAGTTGCCTCAGATGGCAACGTGTTGGAAGGCAGGCTGCAGATATTATAAATATTGACACTGGAGGTTTGTTAACACTAAATGCCATTTATTGCCCAACTAGAGCCAGTCCAAAGGAGGGCTACTAGAATGGTGAGTGGTCTGGAAACCATGTCCTATGAGGAACAGTTGAAGGATCTAGGAGTGTTCAGCCTGCAGAAGAGAAGACTGAGAGACATGATCAGGTCTTCAAGTATCTAAAGGTCGTCACAGTGCAGAGGGGTCGTCCCTATTCTCACTTGCACAGGATGGGAGGACTAGAAACAACGGGATGAAACTTTAAGGGAGTCAGTGCAGATTAGATATTAGGAAAAACCTCCTGACAGTGAGGGTGATCAGTCAGTGGAATAGGTGGCCACAGGAGGTCGTGGGTTCTCCTGCACTGGAGGTCTTTCTAGCAGAGGCTGGACCTACATCTGTCTGGCGTGGTTTAGGATATCCTGTGTTGAGCAGGGGGTTGGACTGGATGACACCAGAGGTCCCTTCTATGATTCTATAATTGGGGGAAGATAAAAGGAAAATAGGTTTTGGGGGAAAGAAGGGGGCTTTTTATAAAGACGTAGAAGACATATTTCTCATTTTCTCCATGATGGATATGTATCCTGTTGAGCCCCATGCACACAGGTGACAAATGGATAAAAAGTGTATTCAAAGCATGCTTACCTTGCTCTTCAGCTTGGTGGCACTGCAGAGGTTTTCAAAAGGTCAGTCCCCCCCCTCTCTTTTTCAATCCCAAGGCAAACGGGCAGGGTTAAGAATGATAATGTCTTGTTTAAAGGTCTCTTAGGTAGCAGGACAGGCAGCAGAAATCCTGCCTGAGGCAATAGAAGGATATTGGCAGCTACTGAAAACCAGAGGAGCTTTGTGTATTGGTGTGGATTTTCAAGAATGCTGAGGAGGGAAAAGCCTTTTTCTCCTTAGCCAACCTTTTTTTCACATTTTACTTTGCTTCCCCCTCTCTTTGGTCTGGTGGTTAAGGTGCCGGACTCTTATCGGGGAATACTGGGTTTGATTCCACCCTCCTAAATGAAGCCAGCTGGGTGACCTTGGGCTGGTCACAGCTCTCTTCTGAGCTCTCACAGCCCCTCCTACCTCACAGGCTGCTCTGTTGTGGGGAGAAGAATAGAAGGTTTGTCAGCCACTTTGAATACCCTTAAAATGGGTGAGAAAAGCAGGATAGGAAAGCTAACTCTTCTTTTTATTCTTTTTTTCTTTTTAAAGATGTACCTGTGACTCTTAGGTTTTGACCCCTGTTAATATGTTAAACAAAACCCTCTATTTGTTTCCTCCAGTCTCCAATGGGCCAGCCGAACCGCTTTCCCTTTCCCTGGAAAGGAATCAGTTCATGTGGAAAGAAGGGCGCCAGCTGCTCCGCCAGTAAGTAGGGGTCCCCCCTAGGGGTTGGGTCCCACGGGTGAGCGAGGGGAAAGCATGCAGGTCGGCATCTCATGCGGGGAAATCCACTGGCAGCAGTCTCCCCCCCACAACCGATGCTGCTGTGCTTTCCCTCCCCAGGTACCTGGAGGAAGTGGGCTATACGGACACCATCTTAGACATGCGGTCGAAGCGTGTCCGCTCTCTGCTGGGTCGCTGCTCCGTGGAGTTGAATGGCACCGCCGAGCACACCACCTTGGGGACGGGGCCCGTCACAGGCCCGACGGGGCTGAACGGTGGGGAATCCCTCCTTGTTAAGCAAATAGAGGAGCAGATCAAGAGGTGAGTGGCAGGGGCTTTGGCCAGTAAGGAAAGAGGGCGGGGCTTTGACCTGCTTCTGTGCTTTCTGGGGTATCTCCTGACTGCCCGCGCTGGCAGACACCTTGGCAGAATTGCTTCTGGGCCCATTTGGGGCAAAGCAGCTCTGTGGGCCTCTTTTCTTCAACTGTTTTGGGGTGTTGTGTTGGACTGACTGTGGCAAGAGTTGCCAGGAAAAGTCCCAAGAGGAAGGGAGCCATTTTCCCTTTTATAGTCTCAGACAATCAAGGCTTTGCCCTTTTTCGTGGTGTGTGTTTGGGCTTATTTTGCAATGTTTTCTATAATGTATTTTTATTATCCTTTGGTTAGTACTTTGCATTTTATGTTTTCTGTTTGTTGTAAACCGCCTTGGGCAAAATTTTCTTTGGAAAGGCGGTATACAATAAAAATGGAAATGGAAATGATACGTATCCAATACATATACATTGCTATATTGGATATGTATCTGATACATATGCATTTGTATAGGATCTATATGCAGGGTCCGTATGCGTTCGTATAGGATATTTGTAGGAATTCATATGAACTCATTTGTATCAAGTAGGATCCTACCACATTCAAAGATTTGTACTCAAACAAATATGGATTTTCTAACTTTGGATTAATTTCGAATTGGATGCCCAAAAACCCATCCGTACACATCTGTTCTTCTGATACCTGACGACTTCCGGTTGTCTTCCGAACGGCTGATTGTTACCTTTCACCTTCCGCTCCTCTTAGTTATTCTTAACACTCTGCTGTCTTTGCCTCTCATTCTTCTTCAAAGACTGTCATTGGTAACCCAAGAATGTCTGGAATCGCCCTGCTTTGATCTTTTCTTCTGTGGCCTAACGGGATGAAACGTGGCTGGATAAATAAAGCAAACCCATGGGGTTAGAGAAGGCCATGTGCAGCCTTTTGTGGGAGCTCTGTGAAAGGTTCATAAAGGGTGCATGTGGTACTCTCTGGTCTCTCTGGAGGTGGGGCCCGCCTTCCCCACACCAGGGCCTTTCCATCACAGTTCTTTCAGAATCAGCTGGCTTGGCTTTGCGCTGGGTGGGCCTATGGATGTGCCTGCATCCGTTCTTCTTACTCTCCCCACTGGCAGGAACGCTGGAAAGGAGGCCAAGGATCGCATCAGCAGCGCAGTGATGGAAAAGATCCCGTTTTTGCAGGGCTGTGAGGAAGACGACAGCGACGAAGAGGAAGATTTGGAAACCTTGCCCCTTGAGACGCAGCGGCAGCACAAAAAGCAGCGCGTAAAGGTACACCGTGCCCTATCGATGGGGCGAGAAGAAAAGGGAACTTTGGGGGGTGGGGGACGTGGCCCAGCTCAGGGTAAGGGGGCTTGTGGGGTTCAGATCGGGTCACTTTCTTACAGGATGGCAAAAAAATAGTTTTTTAGGCCGTAGGATTTGCAGTGTTTTTATGCTTCGACCTCCCATTTAGATGTTTTGCCTCCTTCCTGTATCTCAGCTCTTCCATTTTGCTATTTTCATTTTCTGCTTTTGTTACAAAGCTGTCACCCACTGACCATAATCAGTCATAAAACTAGAGTATCTGGGCACAGAAATTCAGAGTTGCTCATACTTATTTATTTTACGTTATTGGGTCTTTATACACAGCCCTGTGTGCAAACAGCCTCAGGCTCCTATTCACAAAGATAATAATAACAAGAACAAACGACAACACGAACAGCAAGGATATGCCACAGAATTCCCAACATAGCATAAAAATCTGATAAAATCTTCCTTCTGTAAGCGGCGTCACCAGCTTTGGGAGTGGGTGGGGTTTGTTCCCTCTCGCCAAACCTTTGCTCCTTATCTCAGCGGCCAGACAGACCCCGAGTCCATCTTCTTTCTTTTGGCAGCTCAGCAACAAGCCTTCAGTGCCGGAAATGGAAGATGAAGAGGACGATGAGGACTCCGAGGACGCGCTGAGCGAGTTTGACTTCCTGGGCTCCGGCGAGAACAGCGAAGGCTCTGTGGACGTGCGCCGTGCGGGAGACGGCACTGACTTGGGTAGTTATGGATCCAGATCTGATTTCCTTTGCGCAAGGTGTTCTAAGGAATGGGCACTTTGTGAACAGCTGACCTCGGCCTTGTCATGGGAATCGCCACATGTCGCTTACAGGGGTCCTCCACTGAAGCCCTCCAGACGTCCCTGGACTACAGCTCCCATCATGCCCTCCTGGGCTGACCCAGGACGATGGGATGCACAGTTCAGGGACACGTGGAGGGCTACAGCTAAGCATTCCTGCTGTCTTGTTTCCCCGCAGGTGTCGCATGCACTCTGCTGCTGTGTGGCAAAGCCCCTTTTGGTCGATTCCAGTAAACGCCTGAGACGCAGCAGCTCGGCGGTTGATGCTTTCTGATTCGTCCTCCCCCTCCAAATCTTAATCTCCCTTTTCCCCTCCCCAGAAACCCGCCGGGTGAAGCTGCAGGGAATGCTTGCCGATCTCCGAGACGTCGATGGGCTTCCTCCCAAGTCATCCATGCCATCGGCCATCCCCAGCCAGCCCCGATCGCATGAAGGTAACGGGTCGGTTTCCCTCCACGCTTGTCTGCTCCCTTTCATGCGGTGGCGGCTAAGTCGTGCTCAGTGTCTTCCTTTCTTGAAGCAGGTTCCCTGGCCTTCTCCTCGGACGTCTTCATAATGGACACTATTGGTGGGGGAGAGGTCAGCCTTGGGGACCTCGCTGACTTGACGGTCACCAATGACAACGAGTTGAGCTGCGATGTGAGTACCCAGCCGTACGCGGTTCCCTTCCGCCTGGTCTCCGTCGCCCCTTTTCCTTGACTCCTGTTTATTGGCCCGGCCGCAGTGAGGAGAAAGCTAGCAGGGAAGGAAAAGTGGAGAGAAGCCCGTCTGGGGCAGGAAGAGGGCCTCTGGGAGGCTTCCCCCGGGGAACTCTCATGGCCCCCCTTCTCTTTCTGCAGCTCTCGGACAGCAAAGACGCCTTTAAAAAGACATGGAACCCCAAGTTTACTCTCCGGAGCCACTACGACGGCATTCGGGCCCTGGTCTTCCATCACCTTGAATCCGCACTGGTCACGGCCTCAGAGGACGGGACGCTAAAGCTGTGGAACCTGCAGAAGACGGTCGCAGCCAAGAAGTGAGGGGATCTGCTGTCTTTAGGCCGGAATGGTTAACGTTTCTCCAAAGGGGGTCAAAATGGAGGAGCCCTCAGTGGTTGGAGAGCAGAACAGATAGTCTTTTCTCTGATCAGCAGACACTGGAGCTCAGCACGTTCTGCTCGGGCCTTCACAGGATGAATGATCAGATCCAGCCCCTTTGGGCCATTATTTGCATGTGATTAGTGGACACCAGTTTTTAATCCCACAGCTTTCAATGGTCCTTTGACATCCATCTTCTCTTCTGTTCCAGGAACGCAGCTTTGGATGTGGAGCCAGTCTATGCGTTCAGGGCCCACAGGTGTGTATGGGGTGTGGGAGGCGTGTCCTGAAACTGTGGCATCCAGCCTTAAGGCCAAGTTGTCCACCAGATTTGTCCCAGAATGAAAATGGCTGCCTGCCTGCATTGCAGGGTTCATATTTCTTGGGACTCTTTCCATAGTGGGTTGGCCTGCTGATAAATTCGTGTACCCTAGTGCTTCCTGGGTCATCACCTCTGATGCAGTCAGGGGCCATAGAATTTCCCAGACCTTCTGTGCCTCTTGAGACGTTTGTGTAACCGGGAATGTGCCATCTGACAGTGGCCAGTGGCTGGCAGGAAGTTTTGTCGTGGGGGGAAGCTGACTATCCATCTATCCATCCATCCCTATATCCAGAGGTCTCTGGGCGGGTAACAACATTCAAAATCACACATTAAAACAATAACATCTGCAAGTGGGAAGAGAAAAGTGTATCCCCATGTGCTTATAATAAAGTATTTAAAAAGTTTTTTTTTTAAGTATCCCCATTTAGCAAAGGCCAGGGCAAAGAGGTGTATCTTCACTGCCTTCAGAAATGTGTACAGAGAAGGTGATTGACGCACCTCAAGGGGGAGACTTTTCCATAGCCTAGGGGCCATCACTGAGAAGGCCCCCACCCAGGTGCCCACCCCTTTGCCTCTGAGGGGGGGGGGGGTCGGACAACCAGGAGGGCCTTCCTTCCAGATCTTAAGGCACGGGCAGGTCAATATGGAAGAAGGCATTCCTTTAGATACTTGGGGGCCAAGTCATTTAGGTCCTTATAAGTCACCAAGGACCTCTGGGGTTCTCCTGTAGAACTCTCCGCCCTCCTATCTGTCTGTGTCCCTCCTCCTAGGGGTCCTGTCCTCTCTGTGGCCATGGGCTGCAACAGTGATTACTGCTACAGCGGAGGAACAGACACAAGGATTCGTTGCTGGAGGATCCCAGATCTCGGCATGGATCCTTACGACGGCTACGGTAGGGCCGGCGCCCCTGAAATTTCATTTGCATCCTTGTTAAAATACACCCTGCTGCCACATTATTGAAGCTGACCCTCACACCGCTGTCCACAGCTTTTAAAAAACCTGAAAGATGCCAAGAGCAGCAGGAGTTCTGTTTTCAGTAACTTGGAACGTGGGACCCAGTGTTTAAAAATATGGAATGGTAGCAGTGTGAACACTTGCGTGTGTTATTTCGTGCTGTTCAGGCAGCTATTATAAAAGCAGTTTGCGTTTCTTCTCCAAGGTGGCTCTCCAGAAGCCCCTCTGGGAAAGCCTGCCTGGGGTCGGTCCCTTTTCCACGGAGGCTGTTGAAGGTGAATTGGGCCCTGGTGGTGCTGATGGCTTTTGTCTCGTATGTGTGTGTGTGTTTCCGGTCCAGATCCAAGTGTGCTCAGTAACGTCCTAGATGGCCACAAAGACGCCATTTGGGGTTTGGCCTTCAGCCCGTCCAAGAACCGTCTCGCTTCATGCTCAGCAGATGGGACCGTGAGGATATGGGAGCCGACCTGCAGCGGCCCCTCCGCCTGCCTCAGCACCTACAGTGCAGAAAGTGGTGAGCTGGGGTGTATAGGTCTTCATCCAGTGGCCCGGGGGCTAGAAATGGGCCTACAGCTCCTGTTCACCGCCTTCCTTCCTTCCTTCCTTCCTTCCTTCCTTCCTCCCTCCCTCCCTTCCTTCCTTCCTCCCTCCCTCCCTCCCTCCCTCCCTTCCTTCCTTCCTTCCTTCCTCCCTCCCTCCCTCCCTCCCTCCCTCCCTCCCTTCCTTCCTTCCTTCCTTCCTTCCTTCCTTCCTTCCTTCCTTCCTTCCTTCCTTCCTTCCTGTCTGTCTGTCTGTCTGTCTGTCTGTTCAGGGAGTTACACTGTAGTTCTGTCTGCAACCTTGACTCTCCCTTCTTAAAAGTAGGAATTTCTGGAACCTGCAAGGAATCCCTCACATACCAAGATTTTTTTTTAAAAAAAATAAAAATTAATGGCACAGATCCTCCATGCTGCCATTCAAGGCTGTCCATAAATCTTCATTCTCCCCCCAGGGATTGAAGGCCCCAGTGCTACCCAGCGAGCTTCACGGCCCAGTGGAAGTCGAGATCCGGATCTCTCTGGTTTTAATCTGCTGCTTTCCACTGTATCTGTGGGGCGTTCCAGCTGGCTGTGGCCCAGTTTGCAGATATGGCCCAGGGAGTTCCCTCTGACTCAGAGGCCTGCCCAGCTAGGATGCACCTGTCCAACCGGTTGCTCCTGGCTTCAGGGTTTCTCTTCCAAGGCGGAAAGGGGTTGGAAGGAGAGCCAGAGAGCACAGCCTGCCTCTCTCCCTCTCCCAGGCGTTAAGGCTGAACTGCCACCTGGAGCTCCTGGCTGTGTCGGTGAAGGTTCAGAGGACAATGCGGAAGCGTTAAAGCCTGGTGGTTGAAGGAAGGAAAGGCGTGGAAAACCCACCTCGGTCCCAGGGAAGCAGCTGCACAGTTTTCTTAGCAACCACATTAGAAGTGGTTTACTGCTTGCAGGAACCGAATCCAGCACAAAAATGCTTCCACGTGCGTGAATTCAGTACTGAGGGAATGTCACAGCCTTTCTGTTCAAGCAGTCAATGACTAGAAATGCTCTACGTGCGACTGGAAAGCCCAAGGGCAGCTTTTGACTTGGATAAGGGGATCTTCCCAAAAGAAAAGGGCACAAACCCCGCACAACTAGGATGCTTATAAATATGTTTTAGATATATCTGTATTGTCATGACCGGCCCTGGGACCTTTGGGTGAACGGGGAGAATATAAATTCTTAAATAATAATTCTTACTTTTGCTGTTCCCAAAGGAGACCGATATCCTCTTGGTGCCTTCCCCTATCTTATCAGTAGGGGGTGCTCTCCCCACTGCTAGGGACCAGTGTCAGGACATACAGTAGGATGGTGTTGCTGAGCTAAATGGGAGGCAGGAGCTTGGCAGAGGTGTATCAGAGATGTTGTGGGAGGCTCTCTTGTAGGAAGGGGGCAAAGGGTACAGATCCCCCAGGTTAGGTGGAGACCCATCCAGAATTTGTGGGTGTTAAGAGTCAGTTAAAAACACCAGTGGCCATAAGACCGCTGAACCTGTGGCCTGCCAGATATTCCTAACTACAGCTCCCAGCAGCCCATTCCCCCACATTGCATGCCCAGCCTTTGAATGCTGGGAGCTGGAAGCTGGGATTTGTAGTTTGGGAACACCCAAGATCCGCAGAGCAGCCCTCAGTCACTCGTTGGTTACAGCCCTGTCTGTAAGTCCCTCTTCTGCATCTTGGGTGGTAGCAAGGGCTGCCCGTTCACACGCTTCTCTTCTTTCCCTGACAGAATACGGCATTCCTACCTCCATTGCGTTCACCAGCACAGACCCGGCCCACGCTGTAGTGGCTTTCCAAACAGGCTGCGCGCTTCTCTATGACATGGAGGCCGCCTGCCCCGTCCTGACGCTAGACACCAGGCCAGCCACCGGTGAGTTGACGGAGCCCAGCTCTGGCTCACGTTCTCCTAAGGCGTGGGGAGGGAGATTTCAGCAAGGAAGGACTTGCCAGGAACGTTGCTTGGAAGCCACCAAGGGTTCTGGTGGTCATCAGAATGCTTCCAAAGGGCAGTGCTGCCGCCTCACTGGCAGCCCTGGGTCAAAATGTAGTCTTTTCCCCCAGGATCCAGTCAGATCAACCAGGTTGTCAGCCACCCAGCCCAGCCCATCACCATCACAGCTCACGATGACCGAGGGATTCGCTTCCTAGACAATCGGACAGGTAGGACAGTTCCTTCTGGGTAAGAAAGACCGTCAGCGTCTTGCCATCTTACTCTGCTTTTCCTAAAGTTGGCCAACAGTGGGATCATTGAGGCGGTTTCCTCCTGGAAGGTAACTGTTTCTGCTTCCTTTTGCCCAGGGAAAGCCGTGCACTCCATGGTGGCCCACCTGGATGCCGTCACCTGTCTTGCCGTAGATCCTAACGGAGTCTTCCTTATGTCGGGAAGTAAGTGCCCCCTTGCTTTCTATCTACAGGGAGTTTCTCCCCACCCCTGAAACTAATCCCATAGCTCCTCCTGCTGCAGTTTTAGGGAAGGGAAGAATAAAATAACTCCCCAGCCCTGGTTTTGGGGACCAGCAGCTTCTCATGTCAGTCCGAGTGGGAGCAGTTGACCCTCAAACTACACAAACAGACTGGAGATTCTTTGGCATCCATCCATGGCTCTTACCTGCACCTGTCTCCCTTTCCTTCCTCTTCTAATGGAAACGGGTGGGAGCCGTTAGAAGAAGAGCTGGCTTTTCTACCACGTTTTCCCCACCCATTTAAGGGGACCCAAAGCTGCTGACAAACCTTCTGTTCTCACCCCTAAGGGGACTCAAAGCAGCTGGTGGGTGGAGCTGGGAGAGCTCAGAAGAGAGCTGTGACTAGCCCACGGTCACCCAGCGGGCTTCATGGGGGAGTGCGGAATCAGACCCGGTATTCCCAGATAAGAGTCCAGCTCCCTGACCACTAGGCCAGACTGGCTCACCAGTTAGAAAGGCCTAGCTCAGCAGCGTCCTGCCCTGGTAACCCCGCCACTTCTCCATCCCTTCCAGGCCACGATTGCTCCCTCCGGCTGTGGAACCTCGACAACAAGACCTGCACCCAGGAGATCACGGCCCACCGCAAGAAGCACGAGGAGTCCATCCACGATGTGGCCTTCCACCCCAGCAGGGCCCTGATCGCCAGCGCCGGGGCAGATGCCCTGGCCAAGGTCTTTGTATGAAAAGAGGGTGGAGCCTGCAGGTGAGCCGGGGGCAGGGGAGGTTTGGTGAGCCCTTACCTGGCTTCCTTGCTGCTCCATGGTCTGTTCTCTCCCTCTCTCTACCCTTGGCTCTCTCTGCCCACAGGTGCGTCCCCAGGACTCCCTCTTCTACCTTTTAGTTTCTCTTGCCCAGCCAGTGGTGCTAACAACTCTTCTCTTCACCGTGGGCAATTCTGGCCGTCCTCCCCATTCCAGCTCAGGATTTGACCCCTGCTGGACAGCGGTGACCAGGGCATGCGACTCGGGGAAAGCAGCTGCTTCTCTGTCCTTGGGGCTCAGCGCTGCACTGTTTCCCACTCATTCCAAGGCCTCCTGCCTTTTGTTTCTTAGGCCATGGTGCGGAACAGTTCTCCTAGGAAGTGTGGAGGAGATACCTCTCGCCCCTGGAGTCCGTGGTGTTCAGGAAGCTCTTCAGGCAGTTGCCCTAGCTGTCTGCCGCCTTCACGCCTTGGACGAGGATTTTTGGATCTTCCTTCTGCCCCTCGGGCCTTTAACTTTTTCAGTGGGCTTTCCTGGGAGAGGTGATGGACCACTCGCTCGGGAACGAACCGGACACAGGCCAGCAGCCTACGGCCTGTGGCCGGTCAGAGACGCCTCTTTGGAGCCAGTGCGAAGGACAAGAGACGACCGGAGCGAGGCCTATTCTTCCTGTCCCCTTCCAAAGGGGGCTCTCCGGCACCAGCCAGTTTGAGCCACAACGAGGCCTGAGTCACACCTGAACTCTGTGAATTCTCCAAGCAAACCATGTGCCAACCTTGGGGCTGCCTGGCTTACAGGACTAGATTTGGGATTCAGCGCTGATGGCTTCAGGATCGCAGGCGAAACATCAAATCGCAGACCACTGTTGGAGGAACACCACGTTTTCCCCAATCCTCCATGACCCCTGCAGTTGCTCACATCCTCTGCCCCTCCACAGACGTTTGCACTGAGCGTTTCCTATTCCTGTTCTCACCCTTCACATCCATCTGCAGAGGTGCGGAGGCCCCTCTGGCTCCCATTCTGCTCTTGTTCTCAAAAGAGGCCGCAGGGAAGTTGGGCTGGGGGAGGCAAAAGCGGGGAGAGATGCGGCCACTGATGTGTTCTGGATCTGTGGCCAGCAAGCTTTTGTTCCAGAGCTTTCTAAAGGCTGTTTGAGTAAGGGAACCCTTTGTTCTAGAGTGGAGAAGGCACTTGGCTTGGGAGAGTGTTTGAAGAGAACCATAATGCTCAGTCCTGTGGGCTCGTTCCTGGTTTATTTCCGGAAGACACGGGCCAGGCTCCTGGGGCCTGAATTGGCCTGCCTTCCCTGGGGAGAGATTCCTCCAGGATGGAATCTTGGTTTGTCCTGGGGTGTGTGTGTGTGTTCTGGTTCTCTTTACCACCTTGAGAAAGGCAGGGTGGATTTTGAAGGGGCGGCCATTCTTGCTTTCTTCCTTTGTAAAGCCACGAAGCCCCCAAACCCTGCTTAGCCTTTGTGCTGGAAAAGCCCCTCTCTCCTAAGACATGTAGGTAGGTGGGGCTCTTGCCAGCCCAGGCTGAACCGCAGGTGTTGCGTTCTTTGACTCTTGGGTAACGCTGCCCAGGTCAGCAGACCTTGGTGCTCTTAAAATGTCCCTGAGCAAAGCTACTTGTAATGTGTTGCACCCAGGAAGGAGAAGCTCTGACCTGGATCCCACAGGTAACCTTTCAGAGCTGCTTTTTAATTCAGAGGTCGACAAGGGGTTGGGGGAGTTTCCTTGCCCCGTTAGGGGGGATTTGGGGCCAAGCTTGAGGAGGGAACCAGCCGTTTAGAGCCAAGGTCCACGGGTCTGGTCTTCCGTTCCCAATATGTGTGTGTGTGTGTGTTTGGGGGCTTCTTGCAGTACTTTAGTTTTTCTTTCTTGTCTTCCCTTTGCCTGTTCTTACCAGAAACATGTAAGTAAATGATCCTTGCTGGGGTTGGAAAGAGATTAGCCAGTGCATCTAGTGAGTGTGCCCTCCGTAGGCTTTTGGAGGAAGAATGAGGCTTTCTAATATCACTCTTCTTAAGCAGTTCGCAGGAGAGAGCTGCTCTGCCCACCCTTGGCAGTAAGCTGATATTTGGGAGCCAACATCATCAAGGCCCCGCGTCTCACCTGCGTCTCTGGCAACCCTTTAGCATTGCTGGTGGCACAGAGGGCTAGCAGGCTCAGCGGTTGCAGCGGCGGCAGCCACCCGTTCTTCCTGGTATCTTCCTTCCACCTGCTCTTTGACTTAAACTGGGATCTGGAGTGACTCCTCTTTTCCGTCCTCTCTGGCATTGCCAGGGATCCAGGGGCATGCGTAGAGCGGTGTGAATACTGTTGGTGCTTGGGCGAGCACAGGGGAGTTTCCCACTGGGCAAGGGTTCGAGCCACAGAAGCTCAGCACCCATGCCGTTCTGACGCCGGCGGCCGGGCGGCCGGTCACTTGCACCACACAACACTAGAAGCATCTTTGAGGACTGAGGTGGCGTCCGGGAGGCCCTTTGCCAACTCCCAGCTTCCCCATTCTGCACCTTTCTGCTCGCTCTCTAGCATTGGACACCTTTCGTTTTGTATATGCTGTATATTCAAGAAAACCTGATTTGAAAGGGGGGTGGGAAAAGAGACCCAAAAGAATAACGCAAAAGGGCTGTTGCTGAAGTAAAACCACAATCACGTTATCACTGTGTGATAGTTTCTATAAGCCATGGTCTTTTTTTAAAGAAAACAGTTGCCAAGTTCTAAAGCCATGGAGAGGGGCAGAAGGCAGGGTGAGGAAGCAGCAGCACAGGCAGCCTTTTCCCCCTTCCTCTGCATGACGCGTTCTCTGAATCCCGTGTGTCCCAGGAGAGGACCAGGTGCTCAAATGTGGCCCTTGTTAACCTGAAGCCAGGCGTGGAATGATGGGACTTGTAGGCAGGGGCAGCAGGAAGGCTCCACTGAGCACCTTGGGGTAGATTCTGTCCTCCACCCCTCCCCAATATTGGGCTTCACCCCCCCCCAGTTGCCACAAACCACTAGATCCTCCTTTGCCTTGTGCCCCCCCCCCGCCATTCCCGGCATATATTTCTGTGCTGTATTTATCAAGACGGGGGGGGGGGGGGGGGGATGAGAAGGGACGCTCCCACCTTTTAAAATGCAGGTTAGCTTTTTTTAATTGTGTATTTATTTGAACTCCGTCTTCTCTTTTTATTTACCATTTTTTCTTTGGGTTGTGTTCGGTTTTTTGTCCTCTTTAATCATGAGACTGATCTGTATGTGGGACAAAAACTGCCTCAGTAATAATAATATTAATAATGATAACAATAAAAGCCCAGTTCTTTGGCACAGGTGTGGGGTTTCTGGCAAGGCTGGTGTGAGAACAGACCTTCCCCGCCTTCCCTTTCCTGGCCTCTGTGCATGGTCAGAGGCTAAGGAAGAGCCTCCGTTGGCAGTAGCTGAGCCAGTTTGGTCTAGTGGTCAGGGAGCCGGACTCTTATCTGGGAATACTGGGTTTGATTCCACACTCCCCCATGAAGCCAGCTGGGTGACCTTGGGCTGGTCACAGCTCTCTTTTGAGCTCTTACAGCCCCACTTACCTCACAGGGTGTCTGTTGTAGGGAGAAGAACAGAGGGTTTGTCAGCCACTTTGAGTCCCCTTGAGAAGAACAGAGGGTTTGTCAGCAGCTTTGAGTCCTCAAATGGGTGAGAAAAGTGGGGTGCAAAAGCGAACTCTTCTCACCCTGCTCCTGGGCCAGGCTTTTAAGAGAGAGG